>JAHWFO010005783.1:220532-232202 GCA_023313115.1 Rhysida immarginata | reverse complement strand
CTGAAAGCAGTTTATAAAAGCTTTTATTAAGTGTTAGCCTAGTCCTCATTAGTCTTCATACGCATCCAGCGAAAGGATCCGAAATCCGGATCCGATATCCGAAATCCGGATCCGCATTTCGCACTGTATATCAAAATGGTACTTAGTTAAAAAATAAAAAAAAAAAAAAAAAAAAAAAAAACATGCCTCGTAGTATTTATAATTAATAATTTCTATTTTGTTAGGAAGTTATAATAAAATTAAAATATTGTTGGCTCGGGGAAAGTTTGGATGAGGAAATTTTTTTTTTTTTTTTATTTTTTTTTTACAATTTGAAAATGCATCTTCTGGAGGAAAAGTTAATAATAATGAAATCGATGAAATATTCAGAACTATGCCGTTTTCTATTTTCAGCTGTCGTGCGTGCAAAACGTCATTTCATTTAGGAGGAATATTTTTATATAAATAGATGAAGGAACTGATGGTTCCAATTTACGGAACTACTGAAAGAAAAAAAAACAATTTTCCGGGAGCAAGTGTCAATCAAATTTCAGTTTTCCTCGCATTATCTTTCGCAAATGATTGAACGTTATGATGTAACTACAGTTTCAACATAGCTTTCTTATTAAAAAAAAAAATAAATAAATAAAGTTCCTTAGGATATGACTTTCTCGTGGGAAGGGGAATGCACTGTCTTGTCGTTATTATTTTTTTTTATATTTTTATAATTTTTCCCACGCGTCTTCCCAGGTTATTTACACTCTTAAAAAAAAAAATCATAAAAATAAATCGGCTCAAATTGTTGGAGATTATCCGCTTGCAAAGATCGGAAACCGAACATCGTCGCACTGTGACCATGCGGCTATTGCGACTACGACTCGAACTGCTTTGCTTGGTCGCCGGTCCAGATAGACTCAAAGGGCGATGACTCTCCGTGGCAGCACTCGATGAAAGAAGAGCGGCGACTGCAAGGCAGCAGTAGTAGTCAGTATTATCATCATCAGCAGCAGATGCAAGGTGCGTGCCGCCGCGTGCGTTCACTCGCTTAGCAGTGCCTGTGCAGTGTAGTCCGCGGCGATGGCACTCAAGAAGACGCTGCTGCTGGAGTACGAACAGGCGCCTCGTTTTCTGCAGGGCAACCCGTACATCCGAGAGGGCTACCGTGCCTACTTGACGCCGCAGCTATGTTTGAAAAGGTAAGCAAGCGGGAAGGCTGAGCCTCTCTTTTCTCTCTTCCATTTAAAATTCAAAGACGACGACGACGAAACGAAAACCGTCCGTCCATGAAACGAGGTGGAATGTCGTGTGACCGTGTGCATGTTTACCGATTGACACACTTTCGGCCTTCTGCCAGTTTTCCCGATCGTGTGTTTTTCCATCTCTTTTACCTTCTCCTCTTCGAATTTTATTCTTAACTCTTTCCCAATCAGTTGCTGCTCCTCCTCGAACGAGGAAGCAGAAGATTTGTCGATCGGCGGCGACAACTGCTGCTGCAGTAGCAGTCGAACTGCATTCAACGCTGCATTTTACTATCCAGATCGGTTCCTTAGTGAATAACAAAGGCAGAGAGAGGAAAAAAAGTTGCTTGGTAATGTTAGATTAGCATCGACATTATGAATAATAACAACAACAGATGCAGCCGATGATTCAAACTATTAATGAAGAAGGGTTTTATTATCGTTAAAAGATAATTTCATTATAAACGGAGTTGCTATTCATTCCCCTTGCAATGAAGTTTTCAGGGAAAAAACAAGATCATATGGTATATAAATGACTAATTAAATAGTTAATTAGCGCATAACATTAAAAAAAAAAAAGAAAATATTGAATGAATAGAATGCTTAAGTAATGAGCGAACTTAATACTCAGAATAATTTGTTCGAGGAAGCAAAAGAATTAAAAATTGATAAGAGAATAAAAAATGAGCAAACGAATTTAGTAAATTCTTTTTTATTTTTGAATCTTACAAAACTTGAATGTACAGCTCAGCTTTTTTTTTTTTTTTATATATTAAAAGGAAAACAATAATAATTATTAAAAAAAAAAAAAAAATTAGAAGCTCCACTTTTTTGTCTCATTGTTATTTAAACTGTTATTGAATTTAAATACATGTTACGCAAAACTATTTTCAACCCTGAAACAAAGCCGTTTAAATATTCATAACATGAATTGATTAAAAAATACAATACTCATTTCCAAAAAAGTTGGGACAGTGCAACATATAAGAAGAACTCCAACACATTTGTTTGGATTATTGTATTGCCGTTTATTTCAACACATTACAATGCATAAACGATAAATTAGGCATGGGATCACATATCTTATATGCTTAAACAAAGATACAGGTGGTTTTCCTGTTTGGCGCGTGCAACACACTCCCAAAAAAGTTGGGACAGCACGGCGTTTACCACGGTTTGGCGTCACCTCTCCTCTCGATGACACACTGTAATCTTCTGGGCATCGATGACACCAATCTTTCTAACACCGTAACCGGAATTCTGTCCCATTCCTGTTGGATATAGGTTTTCAGCTGTTCAACTGTCCGGGGTCGTCGCTGTCGTAGTTTTCGTTTAATAATACGCCAAACGTTTTCTATAGGCGACAGATCCGGGCTGCAAGGGGGCCAATCCAACATACGAATGCGCTGCCGACGTCACCATGCAGAAGTTATGCGCGCTGCATGCGGTCTGGCGTTGTCTTGTCGAAATATACACTGACGTCGTCCAAACAGGCACCTCTTAGATGGCACCATAGCTTGTTCCAGGATCTGTATATACGCTTCAGCATTGACGGTGCCATTGCAGATGTGCAAGTCTCCCATTCCATGGCCACTAATACAGCCCCAGACCGTGACAGACGGTGGTTTCTGTACGCAACGCCTGTAGCACGCGGGAATATCCTTTTCGTCTTTGGTCCGGAGTGTACGGCGTCCATTATTTCCGTAAACAATCGTAAAGGTTGATTCATCGGACCACAATATGTTCTTCCAGCGTGCTTGGGACCGATTGCGATGGGCTCGAGCCCATATCAGACGGCGACGTTGCTGTCGTTTGTTGATGTATGGCTTCCGTCGTGCACAGTATAACTTAAGTTTGCATTTGTGGATGCACCGGCGTACAGTATTCGACGATAATGGCTTCCCGAAGAAATCGTGGGCCCACGTGGCTACGTCCGTAATCGCAGCATTCCTATGCGTGACGCAGTGACGTCGGAGGATCCGAAGAGCTCGAGCATTCAGAATAGGTTTTCTACCTTGCCCTTCCGAACTGTGATCTCACCACTATCTCGGTAGCGCTCGATAATATTATGTACTGTAGATGATGACAGGTTAAATCTTCTGGCTATTGCACGCTGAGAAACGTTGTTTGTGAATTCTCGAATGATTCGAACACGAAGATCTTCGCTAACTGGCTTGCTTCGACCCATCGTTCCGAATAAGTTACCTGAACGACGGATGGCAACTGTTATTTATACAGAATGTAGTACGACGTCATCATTCTAGATTATTCCCGAACAATTCGGAAGGTTCCACTACTAACGGCGTTTTCTACAACGTATGTCCCTACTATTTTGGAACGTGTTGCAACACCCCCATTCAAAATGAACGTCCCGGCCACGATACAAAATGTTTTGGTGCACATAGTATATTTATGTCATTTCATAAACATATCTACTATTTTGTATTCGCGAGAAAGTTTTGTTACATCATCCCTTTTTGTTTTTTCTATATATTTTGCACTGTCCCAACTTTTTTGGAAATGAGTATTGTATATATAAAAAATAAAAATAATAACTTTACGTAGACATAACAGCACATTGCCTCTCAAGTTTATACACAAAAGTACTACCAAAATGAAAGAAAAGAAAATGGTACGACGAGGGTCGATTGAAAAGTAATGCCTCCATGGCTGGAACTTAGGCCCCTTTCACACGACGCCACCACGGCCGCGCCACTACTCTGTTTGGTGGCACATTTCTTGGTGGCGTGTTCAGATTTTCCTGCCTCCAACGCGGCTACCGGAAACGAGTCACCCTCTTTCCTCAGCTCCCCAACAATGGTGGTGGCGCGACGTCGTGTGAAAGGCTCTACTGTGAGCAGTGTAACGACGCGGCCGCGCCACCAATCTGGTGGCTCGAAGAATCGCATATGGAGCACATACCCTCTTCTGGCCTCGCGTCCAATGGCACGGTCGCCACCACGTGTGAAAGGTTCAACTGTCAGCAGTGTAACGACCCGGCCGTGCCTCGTGTGAAAGGGACCTTAAAGTTTTTTATTTGGTAACCGATTTCCAAAATTCTTTTTGTACCTAATACGAGAGGTGATCAAAAAGTAAGGTGAAAGTTTCATACAGCTCGGAAGAACACTACGCTTCTTCTTCCACCAGGGAGTCTAGGCTGAACTCATCGACAAGCTGTCGATCTCGACAAAATCTAACTGTCGATAAGTGGCATACCGTAAATACTGTATTTAGCGCCGGACCTGAAATACCGGCCCGCCTGCATTAAGTGCCTGGGGGTCCACTGAATTTTTGCAAATAAGCGCCGGACCTTCAATAATCGCCCGGGCGCTTATTTTAGTTCATTTCGTGCATTTTTCTTCTCTTGCTGCTTTCTCACGGGAATGTTTGCTCTCCCAAATGCGACTGCTAAACTGAAAATTAGATACAAGCATGATTGTCTTCTAATTTCTTGCTTTTAATTTTGGATTCAGTCAAGCAACATAGCTGATGAAAAATGAAAACTTCACAGTGATAGCATCAGTTTTAATTTCCATTAGAACCTAGCGACAAGAGACATGTCCTGCTTAGAGAGATTTAAGGAGAGTGGGAGGACCCTTCTGCACTGAGCCACCAATGTCTTAAATTTTGGTGAATGTCAACGATTCGCTTCAGACCAGGATGTGAAACATTTCGCAACAATGTGGCTGTACATGCAAGGACAGGATTTTTACCAAGAGGGAATATCAAACTCATCCCATGAACCGACAAGTGCCTAAAAACCGATATGGAGACTGTCGAAAAATAACCTAATGTGTGTACCATCAGTTGGCTGTGTTGGTTGTATCAAATAAAATGTACACATTTCACTGCAGACTTCGTAACCTTAATTCTTAATCACTCCTCGTACATACATTTGTCTTCTATGTGATGTACTATTCACTTTGCGTTATAGTCTCCATCTCTTTCCACACACTGGCGCCAACGCTAACTAGTCGGGTGAACCTGTTGGAGAAGAATTCCGACCTTTTTCACCAACTTTGTACCTTCTGATTTTCACCGCTTCCCAAATATGAAAGAGCACCTTAAGGCCTGTTTCACACGACGCCACCACCCTTTTTGGTGGCGTGTTCAGGTTTTCCTGCCTCCAACACGGCCATCGGAAATGAGTCACCCTCTGTTCACATTGCCACAAATGAATCGTTACCACAATGGTGGTGATGTGAGTTCGTGTGAAAGGTTCTACTGTGAGCAGTGTAACGACATGGCCGTGCCACCAACTTGGTGGCTGGAAGAATCGCGTCTGGAGCACAAACCCCTCTTCTGGCCGCACACCACCACCACCACGTGTAAAAGGTTCAACCGAGGCTTCCGAGTATAATCTCGGAAGCCTCGGTTCAACTGTGAGCAGTGTAAAACCTGACTGCGCCATCATGGAAGCGCAGTGTGAAAGGGGCCTAACTTTTTTAACCCTTTTTCTGCATAAAGCGGATATATCCGCAGAAAATTTCATTACCTTTACCCACGGAAATCTGATTCATTCCACAGAGTTTAAAAAACTTCTTGTTATGTTGCTAAAAGTGGATAATTCCATCTTTTCAGGAATGAAAATGAAATTTAATTACGCAGTGAACAGGTTAAACAAGTACCACTCTGTGAATTGACTGGAACTGAAGTACCACTCAATGAATCGTTAATTGATGTCCATGCTTGGCATGGCTTGAGGTACCACTAGTGGTACGCATACTTAAGGGATGAGTTTCATTCTGACGATGAGGTGAAATTCAATCCTGGTGTCGACAACAACCCTCGACACGATGAATTCTTCTCCGACGGATTCATCTGACTGTCCCGTTTTGGCACAAGGGTGTGGAAAGGGATGAGAACTGTGTCGAAAAGTGAATGGTGCATTACATAGAGAAAAGATGTATTTATCAGGTTCAAAAAGAATTTTGAAAATTGGTCACCAAATAAAGTTACAGCCATGGAGGCATTACTTTTCGATCAACTCTCTCGTATATGTGTATTTTAGTATACCAAGGCTCATACTAATTCAGGATTCGTTAATACTTCGGAAAATGAAGATAAAACTTAACGACATGTTAACACACTAGCAGCATATACTTTCAGTATAATTTCTTACAATATCAAACTGCGCAGGCGAAATCTCCTCCCCTTCATCTACTTCCATACAAACTTGCAGCGTCATCTGCTCTGAGGACACTTGCTCCCCCTTGTCAGTTTTAAACCAATTGAATCTCGTGCATTTTGAGGTTTTTGAGGGGCTATAACTTACTTCCGAACTGATGTCTGCACTATACTAAAACACACAATATACCGCGAAAATACCTTAATGAAAAGAAAAGAAAAATGGAAATTGAAATGTTTAATATATTAATTAGTATACATGGTTATTCACAAGTCCACGAAACATTTCAAAAATTCGTAACAAGTAAACTAAGTAACGGATCTTAGGGCAATAGAGAGGTAAATTTTCCAAATTAAAAAAAAAATCCCACATGCATAGTTGCAGTTTGCTGTTACGAGGTAGTAGTAGTTGTAAATATGATGTTCAACATAGGATGCAAAGGAAAAGAAGATGCTGTGTTAATCCAGATATCTTTTTTTCGCTAACTACGTCTTGGCTTCCTCTGTCTTTTTGGGAAACCAACCAGTTGCCCCCAGTTTAGCATCGTGCAGGCTTTCTTATTAAAAAATAATGCAGAAAAAGAAAAAAATAAAGGAATAATGGATGCACCCCATTACATGAATGTCGAAGTAAATAGATATTCAGAACGCTGTTTGAGGATTTGTAAAAATATGAAAATGAATTTCTCAATTACGAGACTGTTGGCGAGAACTAGACAACGGGGGTAATGATAATCTGGTCCAAGAAGAACTGGAGCGCCATGCAATGATTTCGTGGAAAATCGAGGCACGGGGCCTAGTGTAGCCACTTTCAGGCAACCCCACAGCAGGCCATTAGACAACAGTACATAAGAGGCCTTAATTTCTTGTAGATCACATGTTGAACGAGTGTGTACTAAGTTTGCTAATTCAGTTTTTGTCGATCACAGGTTGCTCTATTTGTTGTAGGCCACAAATTGATAACTCGGTTGTGAGGTAGGTGATATCAGGAAACTAATATCGATGCTTAATCAGCGTTACAAGTTGTGACTTTAATCAGCAACCAAATATTAAACAAGAAGATTTTGTAATTTAGGGGAGAGTAGGGCAAAGTGGATCACTTAATTCTAGGTGAAGATTAAACCTACGCAATTTGAGTTACTTTTGAATACCTCAAAGCAGTGGGAACAATAATCTGAAGCAATCACCGTTATATACTCCAGCATTTTTTTAATATTAATCTTTTTACAAATATGTGCAAATTATCCACTTTGTGGGCAAAGTGGATCTTACACACAGAATAGCCTAAGAGACAAAATAGCCTAATGTCCTGCATAGGATGCCAATGACGCCGGAGCTTTTGAAAGTTCAAGTTTCGTCACACATTTCTTCGAACCTTTGCCTCTCGAGCTTCTAGCTGCAGAATTGGATGGTTTTTCCCGTTTCTGGCAAGCTTGTCAAAATTTCGGAACGTTTCCTCCTGACACTTCGTTTATGCACTTGGTAGGCAATGGTCTCACATCTTCCTGATCTATTTTTCCCCTTCATCAATTATCCACTTTGCCCCATCCTCTCATTTTAAAAACAAAAAAATTCCATGAGCAAAGCATTAAGCCTAACGGGCGAAAATGAGTCGAATTATATTATCGATAAATCACTAACACACATACCTAGAAGAAATCTTGATTAAACGAGTCATTACTTAACTGCAGCTAAATGATGAAACATTAACTTAGATAATTTACTTCGTTCGGTCTTAACGCGTCCCACGATGACTTATGCTGTGTGTGCTCTGACTAGGCAACACACAGAAAGGTGCATGTTGTGCCTTTTATCTGGAAAAAGGGAAATATTTGGCTGTTCCGCTTTGCCCCCTATATCCATTTTGTCCCACTCTCCCCTTTATGTGCATACAATATTTGGAAATAAGTGTTTCAGTATTTTTATAAGTTTTTTTTTTTTCATTGCAATATATTAAAATATTAAAGTAAACTATTATTCGTCTTCAAATCTATCTTTGTCCCCATTCTCAAATATGGTCATGAGGCTTGGGTAATGACCGAAAGAGTGCGATCGCGGGTACAAGCGGCCGAAATGAGATTTCTGAGAGGTGTGGCAGGTGTTACCCTACTAGATAGAGTGTACAGTAGCACAATAAGGGAATCTTTAGGTTTTGAGCCGCTACTTCTCCGCATCGAGAGATCTCAGTTGCGCTGGTATGGCCACATGATACGGATGCCGCAAACTGGTCTTCCTAGGCAGTTGTTATTTTCCAAGCCGGTGGGTAAGAGACCAAGGGGTCGGTGGATACCAGGTGGCTAGACTACATGGAGAATCTGGGTTCGAGTCGCTTGGATATTACCAGGGAGGACATGCGCCCGATGGCGGAAGATCGCGATCGCTGGAGATCCTCTTTAGGGCTGCTGCCCCCGCGACCCTAACGTATAAGCGGGTTTGAAAAGTAAGTGAGTAAACTATTATTGTTCAGTTTACATCGAAATAAAACATCGATGGTTCAAGAACATCGAAAACTGGATACCGATACTGTTTGTACATCAATACACTAGCTAACATCGATACCATCAATATACACTAGCTAACTCCACCTGTCTTGAGAAGTGGAGAAGGCAGGACAATGGAAAAATCTATCATTGCTGAAACACTAGAGCAGAAATCTTGTACTCAACTAAGTTACCAACTGGTGGACTACAACACTTGTTCAACTTGGATCAACAAGGAAACTACAAGAGGTGATAACTAAACAAAATTACATGTACCGAATGACTGTTCTCTTCATCCTTAGGCTTTTTCCCATTATTCGCATGGTTAGGATGATGCCCTCGGTGGGATTCCAACCCACACGTCATTGGTTTCGAGCCACTTACGAACTGAATGAGTGCTATTAAATTAAATGTTTGTTTTATTATAATTATTTAAAAAATTAATAATACGAGGGTGGGCTGAAAAGTAAAGCCTCCATGGCTGTAACTTTTTTTATTTTTTAACCGATTTTCAAAATTCTTTTTGTATCTGATACTCACATTTCTCCTCTATGTAATGCACTATTCACTTTTCGACATAGTCCCCATCCCTTTCCACGCATTGTACCAACACGTGACTAGTTCGGTGAACCCGTCGGAGAGGAATTCCGGGATTGTTGTCGACACCAAGACCGAACGGCAGGTTTCACCTCGTCGTCAGAACGCAACTCATACCCCTAAGGTGCTCTTTCCTCTTTGGGAAGTGGTGAAAGTCGCAAGGTGCAAAGTCTTTCGTTTTTGAACTGCAGTTTTTCATCTTTGAACTGTAGGTGCTGCAACCCCCTCTGATGTGTGGCGTTATCGTGCTGCAGAAGAGGATCCAAAGCTGCCATTCAATCCTCGTGCCGACGACAACCCCGGAATTCCTCTACGACGGGTTCACCCGACTAGTCACGCGTTGGTACAATGCGTGAAAAGGGACGGGGACTATGTCGAAAAATGAATAGTGCATTACATAGAGGAGAAATGTGAGCATCAGATACAAAAAGAATTTTGAAAATTGGTTAAAAAATAAAAAAGTTACAGCCATGGAGGCATTACTTTTCAGCCCACCCTCGTATTTATAATTCAACAATGTCCATTTTGCAATACAAAGGTTCTTAATAAAATAAACTCACTAAAATTGCTTTTCATCCTCTTGGCCATCCTCAGTATTTACAGCTGAATATTTTAAACAATAATTTTATATTCATTGTTAATGTATTTTGGTTCATTTTTGTTATTATTGAGATGCAGTATTACTATTATATTATTATACAATACTATACAAGACCACTCACCCGTCACATGACTTGTGGAGGCCTTCTCTCTCTCGGTGGCTGTGACTCTGCGGAATTGGAACTTGACTAAAAATATCAAAACTAAACATTTTTCAGTCTATTTAATTCGTAACAATGACTGACTATTGTCTTACCACAACTATCCCTGGCTTCGGATTGTTGTAACTTTCTTTGTTGGCTTCAGTCAGCAGATGAAGAGAAATAGTATACAGGGTGTTTTTGAATTGAGTACAGATTTTTTGAGAGATGATAGAAGAGGTCCTTAGAAGTATTTTTTGTCATATGAACATGGGGTCCCCGCAGCTCCGTTTACTTACAATACTGCATTGAACAATCAAATGACACTGGGACACAGTGTGCGTTGGTAGGCCTAGATTATTTTATTTTTAACAATTAACACAAGCAATCTACTGTATGCATGACTTTTACAGTAATTGTTCGAAATGACCGCCATTTGCTTCATAGCACAATTCGCAACGAATTATGATGGATTGATGTACGCGTGGAAACAGTTGATTTGCACGGTCGCTGATGTCATCTGCTGCCGCGACAACACGAGCCGCCAATTCTTCTTCGGTATCTACGGGTTCGGAGTACACCATTGATTTTATGCTTCCCCATAAAAAAAAATCCATCCGTGTGAGATCTGGCAATCTCGGTGGCCAAGCAAGTGGTCTGCATAATCATTCCATGTAAAACGATTCATACTGTTTGTTTAACTTTACACATGTAAAAAGTACATCAAGTGAATTTTTTAAAACAAATCTTTACCTACTGCTTTCCCAGAATGCGATTAGTTCATTTCCATATGGACTAATCGTATTTTACAAAGGGGTGGGTTGGATACCATGGAATCTCCTTGACGAAGTTTGTCCTAAGACTTTTCAACAAACAAGCACGTGCACCTTGAAATTATTTTAAAAGTTATTACAGTAGATTGCTTGTGTTAATTGTTAAAAATAAAATAATCTAGGCCTACCAACGCACACTGCGTCCCGGTGTCATTTGATTGTTCAATGCAGTATTGGAAGTAAACGGAGCTGCGGGGACCCCATGTTCATATGACAAAAAATACTTCTAAGGACCTCTTCTATCATCTCCCAAAAAATCTGTACTCAATTCAAAAACACCCTGTATTTGATTGTAATTTTATTAATATACGAGGTCTGTTCAAATAATACGTAGACTGACGTCGTAAAACAAAATATATTTTATTCAGAAGTTACACATCTGGGTCCCTTTCAAAGTACTCTCCTCCCCGACGCACACACTTATCCCAACGGTGTTTCCACTTTTGGAAACAGTCCTGGAACGCTTCTTTTGTGATGTCCTTCAGCGCCTTCGTTGCATTTGCCTTTATGTCGGGAATCGTCTCAAATCTCCTTCCTTTCAAAGGTCTTTTGAGTTTGGGAAACGAGAAGAAGTCACAAGGAGCGAGGTCAGGTGAGTAGGGTGGGTGAGGAAGAACAGTGATCGAGTGTTTGGCCAAAAACTCTCGAGTTCTGAGGGCTGAATGGGCTGGAGCGT
>JAHWFO010005783.1:205799-220132 GCA_023313115.1 Rhysida immarginata | reverse complement strand
CCGCAAAATAATTCACTTTGGACATTTTTTCGTACAATGCTTAGTTTTCGAGGTATTCAGTTGTCTCAAGATAAATGTCTCACCTGGTATAGTAACTTAAACATGGCCGTTTGTCAATTAAGCTTATAAAAGTATAATTAAATGGCTTAAATAAATTACATTAACAAATAAATAAATATATAAATAAATAAATGCCTGAGAGAATAAAAATCGATTTTAGTTACTTTATTTTAATAAAAACCTTTGTATTGCAAAATGGTCATTGTTGAATTATAAATACTTAAGTGTTTACTTACACCTTAACATATACAGGGTGTCTCAAAATTCCTGGTACAAACTTTTAGGGGAGGTCGTGTGGGTGATTCTAAAAAAAGTTCCTATGAACATGTGTCCGAATTTGAACGATAACCGAGATATGATCAGAAATAAAAATGCCGCCACCAAGATCAACATGTTAATAACTCAGGTTCCAGAACACCTAGAATAATGAAACTTGGGGGAGTAATAGGGTACCGTTAAAACTTGATCACATTCCAACGAGTAGTTTCCGAGTTACGCATTCAAAATCGTAACAGTGCTCACATGCGAGTACTAATCAGCATGTGTTAAGATGTTGACTGCGTAACCCGGAAACTACTTGTTGGAATTCATTCAAATTTAACAGCATACACGGTTTTATGTACCCTATTATTCCCCCACATTTCATTATTCTAGGCGTTCTGGAAGCTGAGTTATTACGGTAACATGTTGATCTTGGTGGCAGCATTTTTATTTCTGTTCATATCTCAGTTATCGTTCAAATTGGGACCCATGTTCATATGAACATTTTTGCTTAGAATCACCGATACTATCTCCCCTAAAAGTTTGTACCAGGAATTTTGAGACACCCTGTATAAATGAACAAATTAATAAATTCTAAAATACACGTATTGCATACGTTAATTTTCTTCTCTATTTTTTTTTTTTTTTTTTTTTTTTAATTTTATGTGAAATTGATTTTATTAAAATATAATTTTATAATTTCTTTTATCAAAATGAGAATATATTCAATTTTATTATTTTGATAAAAAAAAAAAAGAATTGTTAAACTTGAAGTTTTAAATATAAAATTCAGGGCCTGAAATTCAGGTCGGGATGGCGGGATTCTCGCCCAAAATTTTAAAATCTCGCCCAAGAAAACTTTCAGGAGGAGACTTTCCCCGCCCGTGAAATTTAATCATATTAAATGTTTTTATGATTTATTAAGATTTAAAGATAATGTTATTTTTTTTCTTTATATCTTACAAAATAAGTTTTGAATACAAATCTTTTCCGTCCATAAATCATTAGATTATGGGTTTAATTTGTCGTCAGTCATTATTGGTGAATTTTTTCTTGGAGATTTAACTTTTGAACCAATGAAATTTCGCTAGTTCCAATCGTCACCGTTGCGGTATCGTCAAGAGAAAAATAGGAATTTATTGTGTAGCTCATAGATTAGCATTGTGTTTAGATGATACTTCAAAATCGTGTCCAGAGATTGCTAAATATCAAGACACTTTAAAATCCATTTTATATGTTTTAGTAGTATTTAATTTTGTATAACGTAACGGATTATATAGATGAAGGCGGGAATCAAAGTCGAAACCGGTTGGTTATCTAGTTTTTACCAAACATGCTGTACTGCAAGATCACAATCCGTTATGTTAATAGCTACGGTGCAGAAGAACCTCACATCTATGACTATTTCATTTTTAGTTTATTGAAATATAAGAATTTATAACATTTATCTTATGACTGAGTTTTTGATATTTTAACACATTTATAATTTATGTACAAAACTTAAATTAAAAAAATTTGAAAAATCACTTGTATAACCTATAACTTATTGTCTCCCTCCCAAACAGTTCAACTCCCCTCCGTTTACAAATATAGGAGGGGAGGATCCCCTCCATGAAAAATTTTAATTTCAAGCCCTGTATATAATAAAATGTATTTTTTTTTCAAATTTATTATATCGTAAACGTAGGAGTTGTGATAAAATATATATTAATTAAGATAAATAAAACTCCTCTAATTAAAAGAAAACAAATAAATTAAAATAAATAATGGAAAACATTGAAAAAAGTCACCCAATTGATGAAGTAAATGTTGAAGGACGAAACATCAATGAAACAAAGATGGGAAAAAATCCCGAAAACGTTATATTTCAAGTTAATCATCTACGTGTTACGAATCATCGAACTTTCATCATAGACCTTCTTCATCTGTAACTGCGTGCCTCCCTGTGTTCGTGTAACATTTCTTCACTAGATCTTCGTTTCTTCTGTATTTCATCGAGTTTCTCCACAAGACCTTTGTTTCATTTATGTTTCGTCCTTCAACATTTACTTCATCAATTGGGTGACTTTTTTCAATGTTTTCCATTATTTATTTTAATTTATTTGTTTCCTTTTAATTAAAGGAGTTTTATTTATCTTAATTAATATATATATTATATCGTGTCCAAGTTACAGGTAACTCTAAGCATTTTCCTAAGGATTTAGATCTTTTTAACTGTATACATATATTTCATAAATAATTCAATAAAATATTACAAAATAAATTCATTAATAATAATATAATAAATTATAAAAATCCATAAATTATGGTAAAAAAAATTTGAAAAAAAATCTTTGTTTTATTATATTATTGGTGAATTTATATTGTAATATTTTATTCTATTATTGATGAACATAATGTTGAAATATATGAAATTATGTCCTAATACAAGAAATCTATTGAAGAAACTTTAATTATATATATTATTATTATTTTTTCCTAATTTGTGTATTTGATTGTGTGTTGTAAATTTTTCATTTTCCTTTTTCTGTTATTGCTCCTTAGTACGTATTTTTATGGGCAATTCCTATTGAAACTTTAATAAATGAATAAATTTGATATAAAATTTGGAAATATATGTATTTAGAATGTTTAGGTATCTATAGATTCTATTGAAATTGTTTTTCAACAGGAAATTCATTCTAAACTGAAATGTTTTCAGTTTCCATTTGTTTTCTTTTCACAAAGGTACTTTTATGTACCAACGTTGCATGTTGTAAACAGCCTACTAAATAATAACATTATTTACTCTAACTCCCAATAATAAACCTGGCACCCTTTCTTAATGAGTGCCTTTAAAATATTAATGTTCGTCTCTTGAGTTTGTGAATGTCCTTAAAAGAATTTCATTTAGAAAGAAAGAAAGAAAAAAGGAAGTATTAAAAAAAAAAAAAAAAAAAAAAAAAAGCCAACCCAAGCAACTCAAACGCATGACGAACATCATTCCACATTCTATTGAGGTTAGAAGAATTGGAGTGAATAATTTAAATTAAGATGCATTTTTAAAACAACATCCACAACAACAAAGAAGATTATTACAATTTGAAGGCCAATCTGGCTCGTGGTGTTTAAAAATTTTTCCCCCCTCTCCAATGATAAATAATGTAAAACGGTGTTTGCAGAAAAGGGGATTCTCCGAGCCAAAGGGGTTTCACTTTTGAGGGCTTTGGTCGAGGAAGAGCATTACCCTACTGACCCACACAAGAGACAAGGTAGCTTTGACATACAACTCACTCAGGGCTGGCTCCTCCCTAAGGGCAACTCCAAAAAAAATAAATAATGAAGGTTTTCAGTTACCCACCCCTCCCTTTAAGCCCATCTTTTCCTCATTTTAATTAAAGATGAAGACAGGAGGGAAAAAAAATCTAAAACAATGCGCAGAATAATAAAGCAATCACGGAAAGAATTTTTTTTTTTTTTTATTTATTTATTTATTTTGCATTTTCAGCATGTTTTGGTGGACAAACGAGACGCTGAACATATGGACCCACATGTTCGGCTTGGCCTTGTTCGTGTTGCTCCTCTTATATGACGGGTTCTACGTGATCCCTCATTATCAGGTGTCCAGTATGGATTTCCTGGTCCTGATCATAACAATGGTCTTGTTTCAAGTAAGAATCGATCCATGAACTTATTCAAATTAACATTTCAAGGTCAGCAAAGTGTTGTTTGTTTTGATTTCATTCTTCTAATAAAATATGCAAATTTTAATATACAAAATAAAACCTTGTTGACGTTTATCATGCAATAACAGGTTTTGCATCATTCTGAGAATATAAACTACTTTTCAAAGGTGTAACAGATATTATTATTTCTTAATAGTTCAGCATGTTCATGTCGACGACCTATCACATCTTTGGATGTCACTCGGAAAAGGCATATAGAATGTGGTTGGCATGGGATTTGACAGGCGTCTCGTTCAGCATCTTAGCGATTTTCTTATCTGGGATCTACTATGCCTTTTCTTGTTTTGTAGTAAGTAATCAAACCAAAATTTAAAAAAAAATAAAAAATAAAAAAATAATAAATAATCCTGTAGTAGTTTTAAGAGAAGTAAATATTATTGTTATTATTGTTAATGAGGCCAGATTGAGATTAGTGCTGGCTCGGATTGATCTCCTCGATCACGTTAGAGAATGCTCCTCCAATTATCAACGTGATAAGATTAAATTTATTATTAATTTCCACATAGGTTAACTTTCATTCTTCAACTTAGCTGGAAACATTATTTGCCTCCAGTGTGGCTCAAAATGGGCCATCATCATTGTCCCACATTCTGATTCTAGGTTACGGGTGAAAGGAGCCATCAGCTACAGGTGAAAGGCAGCTCCTAAAATTCCCTTGACTTTTGTGCAGTTTTTCATTTCACACACGTTTGACAGCGTTTTTTGCATGCAATGCAGTGTCTCGCTGCTACTTCTAAAGATTCAATGCCAAACTTTACTGTTTTGTGTTTATGAAATAAAATGTTTTGAAATGGGTTCGGGGGAGGTTTCTTGCATCATCAGAAGTTTATAATTCTAAGTAAAAAAGTTGTCCTAAGTATTAAAAATAATTAGGTTTATTCAGAACAACTTCAAATCAAAAATTAATTCTTTTTTTTAATATTTACTTCACTGATTTACAGATCAACTGATATCAAAATTTGACGTTAATTTTTTTTTTTTCCCCCACTTACAAGGGAAGGACCAGGTCTGTTAAGCTTGGATTTTACTGAAATTTTACTGAAATATGTTACACACCTCTCCCACTATAGTATAGTAACTCATGCTAATGAGCATTAGTTTACAAAATATAATCATTAAAAGTTCGTTATATAGGTTATTGATGTATATTTACAAATTTAGAGAGTACAACACACAATTAGTTAATGTGGTCATATGGTAAGTTGATAGATACCAATGCTAAAGATCCTGGGTTCAAATCCACTCCTTTTCCGATTTCAATTAATTTAATTTTTTTTAAACATGTTTTTGAACAAATTATATATGAAACTAATTTTAATTATTAAGTAGCGGAAGAATGGAGCTACTTATTGTTTTCACAATGTCCGTCCGTCCCCTTCATAATTTCCACATTTTTTGAGATAGAAGGTTGAAATTCAGAATGTAGCTTATTATGGGCATGGGCACCTTCACTATTTAATTTGGTTTTGATTGGCCCACTGGGGGCGGAAATTAGAGGGGACCAAAAGGTCTACGCGTATTTATGCATATAAAGGAGTGAAATTCGGTATGCAGATTTCTCCAAGCAAGATCAACATTACTGTAAAGTTTGGGCAAAATTGTTTCAATAGGATCGGAGTTGTGGGGGTGACAATCACTTGGTCTTTAGAAATTTATGGCAACATGTAGGGTGTGATATATCATTCGATCGAAAATGATGAGAAAGGAAAGAAGATAGGGTTCTTTTATATTTTCTAAATACAAGGTTCGAGAAAATCAATTTTTGTTTTAAAAAATGGGGGGTTAAAAAGTGCAGATGAAGGAATAAAAAAAATAGATGAACTCAGGGCTTCCGCTACTTTCCTATACCTTCCTCGGGAGGCTTAATTTCTTGTTAAAAACATATTTTTATAACTGTTTGCATATTATATTTCATTTGAGGAAGGTAACAAATTATTTTCTTTAATAAATTCATTTTATTTATTTATATTATTATACAGGGTGGATACAAAAATGACCCCCCCCCCTTTTTTTATTTTCGTAACCGAAGCAGATATGTCAGTTTTGATGAATCCAATGAATAGGAAGTTGTGGGTGGCCTATCCCATGGTGCACTTTTCATCATCCCATATATGTACATTAGGACACATTCAAATCCTATCTTAAAAACCGTAACAGATAAACGAAAAATTCCAATTGAAGACTTGTTCAGCATGGAATTCCGAACGAAACAAACAAAAAAAAAACATGTCCTATTTTTCATCATTAATTCGAACAGCTGAGGTAGGTGTACCATTAAAACCCTCACTGACCATCTAATGCTTTATTCTTAAAAAAAAAATTCCATAATCCGATGAACGGATCACCAACAATCACAATTTCGGGAACAGTGTAGCTTGCCATCCTGGAATTGTTCTGTCTTGTGTATGCTGACACATGATTTTTATTTGCTTTTCTTCATGAATGTGAATGTTATTACGGTAGGTTTTGGTAATTTCTTGATTTTCATGTTGATCATTCAAATGCCTTTGTGAAGTACATAGGGAGATAACTAATAAATTCAACATGTGATTGTTGGTGATCCGTTCATCGGATTTTGGCAGTTTTTTGTGTTTCGTTCGGAATTTCATGCTGAACAAGTCAATTGGAATTTTTCTTGTATCTGTTAGGGTTTTTAAGATAGGATTTGAATGTGTACTAATTTGCATATCTTGGATGATGAAAACTGCACCATGGGATAGGTCACCCACAACTTCCTATTCATTGGATTCATTAAAATTGACATATCTGCTTCGGTTACGAAAATAAAGGGGGGGGGGCGCATTTTTGTATCCACCCTGTATAATAATACGAGGCATGTTTTTTAAGTAAGTACCGTTTTGGAATTAAAAAAAGACGTGCAAAGATATCGTAATAATTTTATTTTTACATGAAAGCCTGTACCTTAATCTACTTTTCTACATAATTTCCGTGAATATTGAGGCACTTGTCATAACGTGGCACCAGTTTTTGAATACCCTCCTCATAAAATTCTGCCGCCTGACTTGTTAACCACTGTATCACAAATGTTTTGACTTCGTTATCGTCTTGAAGACGCTGACCACCCAGGTGTTTCTTCGAGTGCAGGAACAAATGGTAGTCGCTGGGCGCCAGATCAGGGCTGTATGGAGGATGATCTAGAGTTTCCCATTTAAAAGATTTGATGAGATCTTTGGTCCGATTAGCCACGTGTGGACGGGCATTGTTGTGCAGCAAAACGATACCCTTACTCGACTTGCCACGTCTTTTGTTCTGGATTGCACGACGCAGATTGTTCAATGTCTCACAATAAGACGCTGCATTGATTGTCTCATTACGAGGCAGAAACTCCACTAGCAATACTCCTTTTCTGTCCCAAAAAACTGTGCACATGATTTTCCGGGCAGAAATTGTTTGCTTAAACTTCACTTTTTTGGGTGATGATGAATGTCGCCATTCCATGGATTGTTGTTTCGATTCTGGTGTGACGTAGGCCACCCATGTTTCGTCACCAGTAACAATTTGGTCTAAAAAATCTTCACCTTCATTGTGGTACCGCTCAAGGAAAGTCAATGCACTGCCTAAACGTTGGGTTTTGTGCAAATCCGTCAACATTTTTGGAACCCAACGTGAACACAATTTCCGGTAATTCAAGTTCTCGGTCACAATGCGATACAAAACGCTACGAGAATATTGAGGAAAGCAGTCGCACAATGATGAAATTGTAAAGCGTCTGTTTTCTCTCACCTTTTCGTCCACTTTCTGCACCAAATCTTCATTAACGACCGAAGGACGCCCACTCCGTTCTTCATCGTGCACATTTGTGCGGCCATCTTTAAATGCTCTCACCCATTTCCTTACCATTCCATCACTCATAATGTTTTGTCCGTACACTTCACAGATCTCACGATGAATATCGATCGGTTTTACGCCTTTAGCACTAAGAAATCGTATAACAGCCCGTACTTCACAATCGGCGGGACTCACGATTGTCGGAGGCATCTTAAACACTCAGTAAACAACGTATACAATGAAGAATCAGACTGTAATGGCGTCAGTGCGTAGACAAGAGATGTAGTTAACCAGCGCGCATGCGCGGAACGCCGACCGTAGCGCTGCGGCGGCGGAATCGCAAAACGGTACTTACTTAAAAAACATGCCTCGTATAATAATAATAACTTATCAAAAAAAATAATTTGTTACCGTCCTCAAATGAAATATATATGCAAAAAATTATAAAAATGTGTTTTTAATAATTGAAGTTAGTTTAACATATAATTTGTTCAAAAAAATTAAATTAAATGGAAGTGGGAAATGAGTGGATTTGACCTTCAGCATAGATATCTAGCAACTTACCTACATGACCACACTGACTACTTAAAAGTCATATTCTCTGAATTTGTAAATATACATTAATAATCTACATTACTAACTTTAAATGATTATATCTCGTAAACTAATGCCCATTAGCATGAGTTACTACGCCAAATAATAGTGGGAGGAGTGCGTAATAGCATATTTAAATTTCAGTTAAATCCAAGCGTAACAGATCTGGTCCTCCCCTTGTTAGTATTATAATCATATAAATTGGGAGTTTTTTTATATACATATATACAGGGTGTTTCAAAATTATGTACAATAAATTTTGTGACATATTCTTCAGGTCAAAAGAAGACGAAAATGTTCTATAGCGCTTTGTCTGGAAACGATTTATTTACGCGATACAGCCAACTAAACCCGTGGCTCCAAATTACAGGAACTGTTCAAAGTGCCAGCCACCAGCTCGCACGCACGCTTCGGCTCGTTGCATGAGCGACCGTCTGATGTCATGGAAGAGTTCGTCGCCAGCAGTTGCAGGTGGTATGGATGCAAAAACTGATGGTGAAGAATGCGCCAAACAGATGAGTGCGGAATGCGTACCATGGAAGAAATACGACGGGTGCTTGTCTGTGGTTCATCATGTATGATGTCAATTATCACATCCTCCTCATCCGGAGAATGTGCTACAGGCCACCCTTGTCCTGTTTAACGGCCAAAGGAACCACGCTCCCTCAAATGTCTGTCGACAGATACAAATGTTCGGTTATTTGGCAAACGTCTATTCGGAAAGCGTTCTTGGTAGAGTCTTGTTGGTTCCACAGCATTTCCGTCTGCAAAACCATACCTTAGGTGCATGTCAGTGTATTCTGCACTGGAATACGTGTACATGACTTTTTTTACGTAAATCGTAATGCGTATGTCAAAGCACACAAACGTTCTGAAATTGCTATTCCTAGTGGATGTACAATAATGGAAACAACCGTACACAACTAATGGAACAACCCTAAAGTAGGTTTAAATGGAACAAACCACTTAACCTAGTGTTGGGTCGAAACGCTGGAACTGCTAAAATATCGTCTGCTAACTATCGTGCTTCCCTACTCTATCATATTGGATTACTCGCAAACAAATAGTTTCCAGACAAAGTGCTATAGAACATTTTCGTCTTCTTTTGACCTGAAGAATATGTCACTAAATTTATTGTACATAATTTTGAAACACCCTGTATAAATTAAAAGGTTTGTTAGATTTAACCTCACAAATTTAAAAAACTTGAAAATAAGAATTAGTTTTCTTCTTTTGATGTTTTATTATAACTCACATTGATGCACACACTTCTTTGATCAGCAGATAGCTATCATCAATTTCACTTTTTGCTGCCAGTAATGTGTACATCAATGTGAATTATAACAAGAAATTACCCCCCCCCCCCCCCAAGGAGGGAAACGGAAGCCCTAAATTTTTACTCTTTATCTGCATTTTAATCCCCCTTCCCAAATTTTTTAATAAAAAATTGATTCTCTCGAACATAGTACAGTCAAACCTCGATATCTCGAAAATTTTTTATTTCCTTACATTTTCAATACAGATGCAACACCGATTTTCTGGCAAAATATGGTCTGGCACCTCTTTTAATACTATAAAAAAGAGTTGTTGAGTAAAGGGTCCATAGTGCTGTTTCTATCGATAAAATTGGTAGAGACTTTACAACACAACAAAGGGAGAACAGAGTTTCCGACTAGTTTCGCCATTTATTCCCGGCTTTATCAAGGATACACACAAGAGGACATAAGTCTTTATATACAGAAAATATGGTAGAGAATGAGAACATGATTGGATGAAGAAATAACAAATCGTAAATAATATAAATTATACAGTGGCGACATTGTAAGGAGAATGGTTGGATAAGGAACCAATAACAATGAAATTATAAAGAAACCTTGATAGGAAAATTATTTGAAATATAAAGGAAAAAGAATGGCTACACAACTCCCACCTTCTCCCGGATTCTCCAACGAAGAAAACTTGCCCTCTTCAACCCAAAACCTCCTCACCCATCCCCATCCAAGAATTGGGTGTCCTTGCGATTCATTAGTCCTCATTTTTACCGCCTTTCCGCCTTCCTGTCCTCATTCGGCCTCCAAGTTTCCTACTGCTCATCGACCCCATGCTTTCGCTCTCTTAATCCCCCCATCCAAACAGACACCAACAATTTCTCTGCTCCGGAGTTTATAGATTAAACTGTGGATTTTGAGATAAATATTATATAGGCCTGTCGACCCGCAATTTCAATAAACGATTCAAAGAACACATGGACTCCTACAAGAAAGAAGATAATAATTCACATTACGCGATCCACCTTGCCCGCACGGGACATTCCCCAAAAGAGCAAAGTGAAATTATGACTATTCTCCATCTATGCAACGACCCATTCAAGACCGCATGTCTCGAAGCTATTGAGATCTTTAAGGCTAAGATCTCCTCTCCAGATCACCTCCTCAATTGTCAAACCGTTTTTGATATTTATTCAATTTTAAATTCTTTATCCGATATCTTGTATATTTACTTTCATTCCCATTTCTTATTGATACCTTAGTTTATGTTAATTCTAAATGAGTCTTCTACTAGGTCCGCGTTTTCAATTTTGTTTGTGTTATGACATCAATTTTTCCTTTATATTTCAATTAATTTTCCTCTCAAGGTTTCTTTGAAATTTCATTGTTATTGGTTCATTATCCAACCATTCTCCTTTCAATGTCGCCACTGTATAATTTATATTATTTACGATTTGTTATTTCTTCATCCAATCATGTTCTCATTCTCTACCATATTTTCTGTATATAAAGACTAATGTCCTCTTGTGTGTATCCTTGATAAAGCCAGGAATAAATGGCGAAACTAGTCGGAAACTCTGTTCTCCCTTTGTTGTGTTGTAAAGTCTCTACAAATTTTATCTATAAAAAAGAGGTCAGAGCTTCAGTTGAGAGTGACGTCACGGAATGATGTCGCTTACCGGACATAGTGCACAACATCGTATCCGTCAGCCGTTAGACTAGAACCATAACCTAAAGCGCCCCACATACTTACAGTTTAAATGAAGATATTAATCTGTCAGTTTATACCGATTGAACAGACACATACAGTCCATCTTAAGATCGTAGACTGCAGGCAGGACGAAACTGTTGATGTGTGAGCGGCTGAGACGATGATCTCACGTGTGATCAGTTCAGAGTCCATGTTCTCACGGTTTTTGGTCTTAAGGCCAAAACAACCACACACTTTCAGTTTGACTGCAGTCACCGTGCCTGAAAGGTCTATTTTTATACATCCGCTAGCAGGCGAAAAACTTTTAAGCAAGCGTAAATTATTTTGGACTGTTGAGATGGATGACAAGCCAGCGTTCGTTTCTTCTTTCATAGAACTACGAGGGCTGTAAATTAAGTAATGGCAACATAGGTATAAATCAATTTTTAATGAACTTACAAGTACAATTGCATTACATTCCTTCTATGTAATCACCAGCAAAGCTTATAACTTTTTACCAAATGTTGGGAAGCCGTTGTAGACCAGTGGCATGGTGTTGATTGTTGATGTGAGCGACCGAGCGCCCTACTGCGTGGAGTACAGATGAAACGTCATGAAATCGGTGATCTCGGAGGGGTTCCTTCAACTTTGGAAACAGATCGAAGTCACAAGGACTCATGTCGGGTGAGTAGGGAGGGTGTTCCAGGATTTCCCACTGCCACCGTCGCAATAGGAGAGTGACTTTGTTTGCGACGTGGCAACGAGCGTTGTCATGCAACACGATAGGGAGATTGTTGTGCAATAAACGTGGACGTTTGCGCCGCATAGCCGGACGCAGATGGTGCTGTAGAAATCGGCAATAGTAATCTGCGTTGACAGTTTGTCCTTCAGGTACAGCATGTGTAAGAATCACACCGTCCCAGTCGTATGCCACAATCAGCATAACTTTCACCCGACTGGGTTCCTGTCAAAATTTCTGTGGACGTGGCGAACCTTGGTGACGCCATTCATTTGATTGACGCTTTAATTCAGGCTCATAGGCTCGTGCCCATGTCTCATCAATGGCGACAATACGCTGCAGAAATGCGTCTCCTTCGTTGCGGTATCTCTCCAAGTGGGTGCCAGCCAGTGCATACCGGTGCCATTTCTGTACTTCGGTTAGTCGATGTGGAACCCAGCGGGAAGCAATTTTCCTCATGTTGAGAGATATCTTCATTATGCACCACACCGTTTGATGACTCAGATCAACCTCTAAGGATAATTCTCGGACAGTCCATCGGCGGTCTATGGTAAGCAGACCGCTCAGGATGTCAATCTGCTCTTGAGGAATGGAGGGCCGACCTGTGTGTTGCAAATCCGCAGTCTCGTTCCGACCCGAACGAAATGCTTGAACCCATCGTGCTACTGTCCGATACGGTAAAGCATTTGTGCCACAGGCTTCCACTAATCCTCGATAGCATTCTGTTGCACTTTTATCACGGGCAACCTCGATTTTAAGCCACGACCGCTGAAACTCCTCACTTTAACGCCACACAACAACTACCCTTCTAAGCAGATAGACTGTTTTTTGCACTCTACACATCGACAACAGCGCCACCTCACCGCTTCCATATCCTATTTGCGCATGCCCGCCCTTCTGCGAGTTTCAAGGTTAAGTTGCCACTATTTAATTTACAGCCCTCGTATATAAAAATAATAACTGTCTATGGAAGATAAAAGATGACTTGTATTCCAATAAAGAAATGAAAACCAAAGCCTATGACAAATTATTGGAATGCGTCCAATGCGTGGAACGGGATGGGGACTTTGTCGAAAAGTGAATAGTGCATTACATAGAGGAGAAATGGGAGTATCAGATACAAAAACAATTTTGAAAATCGGTTAAAAAATAAAAAAGTTACAGCCATGGAGGCATTACTTTTCAGCCCATCCTTGTATAAATGAATAAAACTCGTTCAACCAATCAGAAACAGACTGGAAACGAGGTATTACTTATACCTGGCATCAGTAGTAAGTAATGCCTTGATTCCTGTCTGTTTCTGATTGGTTGAACGAGTTTTATTCACTTATACATGCGCCACTTTCCTTTTTCTTTTGTGCCGGTACTATAGTGACAAATATTGTGTCAATATTTTTGGTTTTACGTTTGAAATTTCACATCCTTTTTTTCCTTTGCATTTAGAATTGGCGGTTAATCTACAGTGGTTCTGTGCTATTGGTTTTTGGAATGGCATTGTCAATGGCATTTGATCCAAGATTTCTCTCTGATGAGTATCAGTTCCGTCGTCTTGTGTTATATTGCACGTGGGTTGTTTATGGAATCATTCCTACTGTCCATTGGATTTATTTGAACGGAGGATTGGATCATGTTTTAGTCAAGGTAATAGTCTTTTTTTTTTTTTTAAATTGTGTGCATGATACCAAATAAATTTAATCAGCATTATAACCACTCGGTACTTTTAGGCCAACTTTCTGTAGCATGAGGGTTGACAAACCTCAGACTTTATTCTGTCTTTCTTATTTCTTCTTTCCATAAAAACATTTTAGCTAACAAGTGGAAAACCAGGTCTGTTAAGCTTGGATTTAACTGGAATTTAAATACGAGGTCTGTTCAAAAAATACGTAGATTGTTTGAATTGCGCGGGCCCTGTTGGTCCCAATCAAAATCGCTTGGTGTCGCCATCTTCTGACAGATCCGCTGATTACAAGGCACATTTTTGATTGCAAATATCAGTATTGGTTGATTAGCTACGCGGTTGTTTGTGAAGTGTGGTTTTTTTTCGTTTGGCGGATTTTTAGAATGAGTGACTTGAACGAGCAAAGAGTTGCTGTGAAATTTTGTGTTAAACTCGGAAAAACTGCCACTGGACGAGTGGTGACTGGTTGTTTCGTCACGACAACGCTCCAGCCCATTCAGCCCTCAGAACTCGAGAGTTTTTGGCCAAA
>JAHWFO010005783.1:194499-205399 GCA_023313115.1 Rhysida immarginata | reverse complement strand
GAGTACAGATTTTTTGGGAGATGATAGAAGAGGTCCTTAGATGTATTTTTTGTCATATGAACATGGGGTCCCCGCAGCTCCGTTTACTTATAATACTGCATTGAACAATCAAACGACACCGGGACGCAGTGTGCGTTGGTAGGCCTACATTATTTTATTTTTAACAATTAACACAAGCAATCTACTAGATGACTTTTACAGTAATTGTTCGAAATGACCGCCATTTGCTTCATAGCACAATTTGCAACGCCTTATGATGGATTGATGTACGCGTGGAAACAGTCGATTTGCACAGTCGCTGATGTCACTTGCTGCCGCGACAACACGAGCCGCCAATTCTTCTTCGGTATCTACGGGTTCGGAGTACACCATTGATTTTATGCTTCCCCATAAAAAAAAATCCATCCGTGTGAGATCTGGAGATCTCGGTGGCCAAGCAACTGGTCCGCCACGACCAATCCAACGACCAGGATATGTCTCATTTAGGTAATCTCTTGTGTAATGCGAAGGTGCGCCGTCCTGTTAATTGTTAAAAATAAAATAATCTACGCCTACCAATGCACCCTGCGTCCCGATGTCATTTGATTGTTCAATGCAGTATTGTAAGTAAACGGAGCTGCGGGGACCCCATGTTCATATGACAAAAAATACTTCTAAGGACCTCTTCTATCATCTCCCAAAAAAATCTGTACTCAATTCAAAAACACCCTGTATATAAAACTAATATTAATTTTTAAAGACATATTTTTATAATTTCTTGCATATTATATTTCATTTGAGGAAGGTAGCAAATTATTTATTTTTAATAAGTTATTATTATTATGAGCCCCCCCCCCGCGGTTTTTTTTATTTTCGTCACTGAAGCAGATATGTCAATTTTGATGAATCCAATGAATAGGAAGTTGTGGGTGACCTATCCCATGGTGCATTTTCTTCATCCCAAATTAGGACACATTCAACTCCTATCTTAAAAACCTTAACAGATCCACGAAAAATTCTAATTGAATCCTTGTTCAGCATGGAATTCCGAACAAAAAAAATATTTCCTAAATCTGATAAACGGATCACCAACAATCACAATGTCAGGAACTGTGTAGCTTGCCATCCTGAAATTGCTTTGTCTTGTGTATGCTGACACATGCTTTTTATTTGCTTTTCCTCATGAAATTATTGATCTAAGGAGTTTAAATGATTAATTTTAAATTTAAATGTGGGTAGTCTCCTTTTAATGGGGAAAATCGTAAAATTAAAATTTAATAAAAACAAAAATAAAGTCACCAATCTTGAAAAACGATGAAGAAACTTGTGAGATGGAAGAAAACTTAAACGATATACCGTAAATATTCTACTATAACGCGACTTCTTGTATAACGCGACTCCACTTTTTCGGCCCAAAAAATCGGCAAAAATCCTATCCTCTTGTATAACGTGACCCCCATTTTTGACTCCTCGCGAGAAATAAAATGTACGAACTTATACAGAAAAAAAATCGATGTTGTTAGATGTTGGCGACGAGTAATTCAAATAAAAAATGAATTAATACATTGTATAATGAACTGGACATTATATGCAATGTAATTAATGTATAATACACGGCAAATTCGTCTGAATGTCATCAGCACAGAAAGCGACTTCGACAAAAGCAACTGCCTCAACTTCGAGGCAGTCTGGAAGTTTATAGCCCTACATTGATAGGGAAAGCTGTCTCACTCGCACATCGACAAAAAAACACAATAGTACATAAATAAAAAGACAAGTAATCTTTATTCAGTTTAATATTTTCACTACATAATATTTTCTTGTAGGCTTTGGTTCGAGGCAGTTTGGAAGTAGGCCTATTTATCAATGTTTGGGAGAAGTTATTATCGATGTTGTTAACGATGTTGTTATTATCGACGATCGGCCGCAGTCGTCGGAGGGCTGATTTTTATCCTCTAGTATAACGCGACCAAGCAAATTTAGATGCTTTTTTAGGCCAAAAAAATTCGCGTTATAGTAGAATATTTACGGTAGTTAGTCTATTGAAGATGTTGTTGATAGTAGAAATAAACTTAGTCTATTGAGGATGTAGATGAAGTCTTGTGAAGATAATGTTGATAGTGGAAAACGATAATCTTGAAGGAAGTGTTGGTTTTGAAATACAGATGAAATTTTGAAGAGGGTGATCCAAATATTTGGGATAAAATTCATATAAAACGTTTTCGAGAATATTTCTCATCATCAGTAGGATAAAAACAAAGTAGGATCACCCTCTTCAAAATTTCATCTGTATTTCAAAACCAACACTTCCTTCAAGATTATCGTTTTCCACTATCAACATTATCTTCACAAGACTTCATCTACATCCTCAATAACATCGTTTAAGTTTTCTATCATCTCACAAGTTTCTTCATCGTTTTTCAAGATTGGTGACTTTATTTTTGTTTTTATTAAATTTTAATTTTACGATTTTCCCCATTAAAAGGAGACTACCCACATTTAAATTTAAAATTTCCTCATGAAAGTGAATGTTCTCGTATTATGGTAATTTTTGGAAATTTCTTAATCTGCATGTTGAACATTCAAATGTCTTTGTGAAGTGCACATAGGTAACTAATAAATTCAACATGTGATTGTTTTTTGTTTTTTTTTTGTTGGTGATCCATTCATCGGATTGGGAAATTTTTTTTTGTTTTGTTCGGAATTCCATACTGAACAGTCTTCAATTAGAATTTTTCGTGTATCCGTTATGGTTTTTAAAAGATCGCAGTGGCTACGTACAGTGCAAACTTGTACGCCTTCCGTTCAATGCAACGGAAGTGGCAAGCTGTGCCGCCATCTGCCGACAGAATCAAAACTGTATTTTATGGATTCCGACGTTAGAGGGCGTGTTTTGGCTAGCTGTTGTTATGGCAACTACACAATTGGCATGTCACGGTCGTGTGGATTTCATATTTTCTTTTTTTCTGCTTTCTGGATGATTAGCCATTGTCGAAAGGAACCATGCCTTAAAGGTAAGCCAGCATTTTTTGAGTGTTCTAGTGTTGGGTTAGGTTAACTTAGGTTTAGCCATAAAATGAGCTCCTTTCTGGGCGAAGCGAGGGAGCGATGGCGTCCGCGTACTAGTATTGTAGAAGGGGAAACCAACTGCCCCTGTAACCGGCCGAGGGGAAACCAACTGCCCCCTGTAACCAAATATGTTGGGGGTATGTTTGGAATTCGGGGTTAGCGTCCACGTACTAGTATTGTAGAAGTGGCAGCTTGTTTCGAAATTAGAGAAAGTTTGGAGTCTGAAACTGTTGGTAGATGGCGGTAGCCACTTCCTTTGCATTGAACGGAAGGCGTACAAGGTTGCACTGTACGTAGCCACTGCCTTTTACGATAGCGGTGTCGGCGCAGTCCGTTCGCCAAATCGCCAGTGGCGCCAGCTCAACAAATCTGACGAATAAACTATCACATTTGGCGAACATACTTGGCTAATCCTATTTATATGGAAAATTTTTATTTTCAGCCTCGAAAAGGAGATTATCATGTGATTAAATTTTTTAAAATTTTAAATGCTTCATAATTTTTTTTAATTTTAAATTTGGCTAAAATTCTGGCTTAAAGAAGATCGCTATTGGCTAAACCATTGGCGATAAAAATTTCAAGTACTCAGTAGCCACTGAGATAGGATTTGGATGTGTCCTAATTTGCATATTTGGGATGATGAAAAGTGCACTATGAGATAGAACTTCCATTTCATTGGATTCATCAAAATTGACATACAGTATCTGCTTCGGTTATGAAAATAAAAGGGGGGGGGGGTTCATTTTTGTATCCACCCTGTATAATAATAATAATAACAACTTATTAAAAATAATTTGTTACCTTCCTCAAATGAAATATAATATGCAAAAAATTATAAAAAAAAGTTTTTAATAATTAAAGTTAGTTTCATATGTAATTTGTTCAAAATCATCTTTAAAAAAATTTAATTAAATTTGGGGGAGGCTGTAGCCTGGTGGGCTTTCACTGAAACACAACTTCTGTAAAGTTAGGAAACATCAGGCATGGTTAGTCACCATCCGTGACCCACGTTCTTTACCCCCCTGGCTGCTGTGACCATCATACTGTACGAGGGCAACCTGAATAGTTTCCGGAATCGGCAAGAGATGGCGCAAGAAGGTTGAAGGGGATTTATTGGTCGGCAAAATTTCAGACGTCGACTGTCAATACTTGTTGTTTACGAGTGTGTTTTGTGCAGCTAGTCAGGTGGTTTCGCAAAAATGGATAAAATCAAATTTCGTGCAGCGATAAAACGCTTATGGATGGCTGAGAAAATGGCAACGGAAATTCGAAATATTTTGCTAGAGGTTCATGGCGGGTCTACTCCATCGTTTTCGACCATCAGCTTCTGGGTGAGCGAGTTCAAATGTGGCCGCACAAGTGACGAATCACGCAGTGGACGCCCAAAAACCGCTACCACCGATGCAATGGTCGACAAGATTCATGATCTCATGTTAGCCGATCGCCGATTGAAGCTGAAAGATATAGCAGAGACAACAGGCATCTCAGAAGAACTCATTGGCCATATCCTACACGAAATTTTGGGAATGAAAAAGCTTTCCGTGCGATGGGTATCGCGTTTGCTCACACCGGAGCAAAAATGAAAACGGGTGACCATTTCCAAATTGAATGAGTTGCGCTACGAATTAGTCTCTCATCCTCCATATTGACCGGACTTAGCCCCCAGTGACTTTTCCCTATTCCCAAACCTGAAAAAATCGCTGGCAGGAAAGAGATTTGCCTCAAACGAGGAGGCCATTGCAGACCTCGAAACATCCTACTTTTCCGACGGCTTGAAGAGACTGGAGCACCGTTTGAAAAAGTGTATTGATCTTCGAGGAGACTATATCGAAAAATACTTACTTACTTACTTTTCAAACCCGCTTATCCGTTAGGGTCGTGGGGGCAGCAGCCTTATGGAGGATCTCCAGCGATCGCGATCTCCTGCCATCAGGCGCATGTCCTCCCTGGTAATATCCAAGCGACTCGAACCCAGATTCTCCATGTAGTCTAGCCACCTGGTTCTAGGCCGACCCCTTGGTCTCTTACCCACCGGCTTGGGAAATAACAACTGCCTAGGAAGACTAGTTTGCGGCATCCGCATCACGTGGCCATACCAGCGCAACTGAGATCTCTCAATGCAGAGAAGTAGCGCCACGAAACTAGTATTGAAAAATGACGTAGGGATTTCCAATCACGTGGTAGAATTTCCCATCTGTTTCTCTTCATCTGTGCATCCAGGCACCTTAACCCCTTGTGCCTACCAGGCCTGAACATGACGTCAATAATATATTGTTAAAGCACCAAGATTGTGACGTCGAACTAACTTCTGTAATAGCCCCACCAGTTCAACGTAACAATGCTTTATCTTTTTCATGTTCAGGCCTGGTAGTATCAGGGGGCCTCTGGGGGGCCTTTGCATGTCCCCATGATTTAAGCCAGAGGGGGGCCGACAGGATATTAGCTTATCAATAAAAGCAAATAAACGCACTGTGCGAGGTGTCCAGTTACTTTCTTCCAATCAGTGTACATGCTACGTTGTTATAGAGTGTGGAGTTTACCTTTAAGATTACGGATGCTGAAATGGAGACTGCTCTTGCCCACACGTCTTTGGTCATCCTTGAATTTATTTTTTTTCGCATTACAGACATTATTTTACTGTTGCGTGATCCAAGCCTGATTTTTTTTTTCCGACCAATTTCTGATCTTTGTAAAAGACTTGTTGACCACACTTTCAGAAATGTAAAGAAAAATCACCATACATTGTCTTTTTCTTTTTTTTTAGGCTCTTCTACCACGAGTGATTATAATGTACATTATTATAGGCCTTGCATTTTTTTTCTACGTTTCCCATTATCCCGAAAGATTATGTCCAGGTAGGTATCCTGATCTTCAAGGTGCATAAGGTATTTGAGGACAGTTTCACGTCAAGAAAGAAAACCTAGATATAAGTCGAGATAATAACTTTATTATTGAAACATACAGGTATTGGACATTGAAACTGAAACACTTTCGCAAATAGCACTGGTTACCCCCAGGGCTGAATAGAACCTTCTGCTAGGTAATTAATCGTATGCATATCAATGAATCACGTGTCAGAGGTCTTGGTAGTCACTCCAGTAGAAAAGTTCGATAGCAAGCTTCAAATTGTCTGTGCAGAGCGCTATAATGGGAGACATATCAGACTTCAAAAGAGGGCAGATTGTTGGGGCGAGTCTAGCATGTGCATCTGTGTCCAAAACTGCCACATTTTGTGATGTCTCACGTGCTACAGTATCCAGGGTGATGTGTGCATACAAACAGGAAGGACGAACCACGTCCAGGAGGAGCAACTGCAGGGGAAAACGGAAGTTGTCGGAAAGAGACGTCAGGACATTGACCAGGATTGTTGCACGAAAGCGGAAAACCACCGCAGCAGAAATGAATACACACCTCCAGGAACCTGTGTGCACGAAGACAATCCGTCGTTACCTGCATAAATCCAACATCCATGGCAGGGTTGCTATACCGAAGCCTTTCATCAGTAGTACAAATGCCTCCAAGCGGGTTCAGTGGTGCCGGACGCATAAAACCTGGACGTTGGATGACCTCAAACGCGTCATATTCTCGGATGAGTCCAGCTACACTGTCTTCCAAACAACAGGGAGGGTATTCGTCTGGAGGAGCCCCTCTGATGCCTACAACCCAGACTGCTTGGCACCCACAGTCAAACACGGAGGTGGATCAGTAATGGTCTGGGGTGCAAACTGTGCAGGACCTCTACCGATCCTTCCCAAGACGCGTTGCTGCTGTGCTGGCTGCCCACGGTGCCCCAACACCTTATTAAATAAAGATTTTGGATTTCTACCAGGTGTTTCAGTTTCAATGTCCAATACCTGTATCATGAGCATACACAAGAAACTTCTTGTTATATGGCTATTCAATAGGCGGTTTCACGCTTCGAAATAAACGGTTTATGTTTAAACGATCGGGAAAAAACGGAATAAACGAAAACGACACCATCGTCGTTTTTCCGTTTGTTTATTTCGTTTATTTGAGAAAAAAAACATGGCTGACCACGCTTCGTCGAAGCGGCGTCGGATCAGAGCTTGGGATTTGGATGAAGAGCTTGCAATTGCAAATTATATTGTTGGATTTCCATATTTAGGCAAATATCAGGTAAAGTAAATCATGTCGTTAAAAAAATAAAATTGTTAAAACATCTTTTGTAGTTGTAATCACACATGTACACTATACTCAAGGAGGCTGCCATGATTATAACAACCAGCTCCCTCTGCAGTCAAATTTCCAAAAAGAAATAAAACCATTTGTTCACGGTTTTACCCACTTAAACAGTTTATTCAATCAGTTTCAATGAATCCACCTTCAGCTTCAATGCGAGATCGAAACTGTCGACATGCGCAATCTAATGGTCATGGTTCATATTGGTCATTACTCAAACAACAGCAGCTTTCAATTCATCTTTGGTGTTATGGGGGTGTTCATTGACCTCTCTCTCCACAACGCTCCATATATAGTAGTCCAACGGATTCAGGTCGCCAAATCCACGGCAAATCAGCTTCACACGGAATTTTAAGAGCCTTTTCAATCGGAGTAGGCAGTTTTCCCGTTTTTGTCGGACATAAACTGACCTCTTCGCATAACATACGAGTGATATCTGATTGTTCCTTCTGGCACATGGAGATCTTTGGCAAGTGACCTCGTGGCTGTTCTGGGATAGTCATCGATGGTGGTCTGATGACGTCAGAGCGTGAAGCATGCTTTTTATGTTTTGCTACTGGTGCAACATTGTCATCTTCGGTCTCCAACTCCTTCCACACTTTGTGAACGAATGATTTTTTGAAAATCTTTAAAAATGATTACTAACTGCAGATAATGGAAAGTTAGCAGACTATTGAGAATAAGTGAAAAGATGACAGAGGAAGCACTCCTTTAGCTCCCTGCTGTATTGAGCAAATGGTAAGCAGGTCAATAGAAGAATCGGCGATCATTAGAAATCGTGATATCTCTAAATCACTATGCTCTGCCTTTACTGCATGTCTCTTCATGATTTGCGTTACTTGATGGTCCGCCATTTTGCTTTCCAGAAACGGAAAGGACATACAATTTACTATAGTGCAACAGTAGCCAAACGAAGGTGTGTCCTCAAATACCTTACGCACCCTGTATTCTAAACTTCTAATCTACCCGTTTATGTAAAGTAATCAGCATCTTAAAACCTTTTTTCCCCCCCTCTTCCTTTAGGTGTAATGGATTATATCGGATCGAGTCATCAACTATGGCACGTTTTAGTGATCTTAGCGTTTTATTGGTGGCATAATACAGGACTCATGTACGTACAACTCAGGCATCATCATTTCTGTCTCTCGTAAACGAAGACGCCTTCAGCCAAGGATTTCGACGAATGCTGGCATTAATATTCTGTGAATTTCGTTTCTCTCTTCCTCTCCTATAACGTTGTGCAATATAACAACAAATGCTCAAGTAAAAAAATAATAATTTTGCACAGGAAAAAGGCACAGTTTAAACAAAATAGGTCGATAGGTCGATTCATCTTTATACGAGGGTGGGCTGAAAAGTAATGCCTCCACGGCTGTAACTTTTTTTATTTTTTAACCGATTTTCAAAATTCTTTTTGTATCCGATACTCACATTTCTCCTCTACGTAATGCACTATTCACTTTTCGACATAGTCCCCATCCCTTTCCACGCATTGTACCGACGCGTGACTAGTCGGGTGAACCCGTCGGAGAGGAATTCCGGGGTTGTTGTCGACACCAAGACCGAACGGCAGGTTTCACCTCGTCGTCAGAATGCAACTCATGCCCCTTAACCCCTTGACTACTAATCACGAGTCTGACTCGTTGTCTGGTTCAAGTGCCTTATCGCTAGACCACGAGTCGGACTCGTTCTGAAGTTTCAGTTTCCAGTGCCGTTTTCTTTTTTTACTTTAACAAGAGATGGCGATAGTTTACCATTCTGTATCTCTTTCTCTTTCATATACGCTTTGTAGTTTTCAAAAACCTTCAATAGGTGGCACAAAAATCGAAAAGAATTTAATGCTTGTCAATCTCGTTTCGAACTTCGCCATGTGCAATCTTAGATTGAAAGATATTTATACGAAAGTAAAGATTCAGAAACGGATTAGGATCAAATCCCCGACCTTTAGATGTGTTTTCTGTAATTTTACCAGATATATTTTGGGAAACGATTTCTTCCGAAACTAATAAATACGCCAAACAATGTTTCGATAGCCAAACGTATGATGATTACGTAAACGTTATCATACTTATTCTGACTACTAAAAATGTTAACTATAGTGTTTTTTTCATGTTGTTTATTGCGCTGTCTATCGAAGAATTTTTCCTCCATTTAAATAGAAACTTCTGACACTGCGAACTCAAGGTCAAATCAGAGCGCAAGGGGTTAAGGTGCTCTTTCCTCTTTGGGAAGTGGTGAAAGTCGCAATGTGCAAAGTCTTTCGTTTTTGAACTGTAGGCGCTGCAACCCCCTCTGACGTGTGGCGATCGTGCTGCAGAAGAGGATCCAAAGCCGCCATTCAATCCTCGTGTCGACGACAACCCCGGAATTCCTCTCCGACGGGTTCACCCGACTAATCACGCGTCAGTACGATGCGTGGAAAGGGATGGGGACTATGTCGAAAAGTGAATAGTGCATTACGTAGAGGAGAAATGAGTACCAGATATAAAAAAGTTACAGCCGTGGAGGCATTACTTTTCAGCCCACCCTCATATTAATGCTTTACAAAAAGTCCCAATCTCTTCTTGTCGTTAGCGCAAGAACAACAACAACAACTTTGATTCTCTGCTAGCCAAATTCCACGTTGGAATTGCATAGTTTGAGATTTGCTGCAGTGCTTTTGGAATTCTTTTACTCGGACGTAGTAATCACTCCATCGTGTTGGAAATTTCTTTGGTAGGTCTTACCATTAGAAATAATAATACAATTTTCTTATACAGTTTACAATTCTATGAAAAGAGAAAATTTTAATCTTTTTAACTTGTTTTGTAAGGTAATTTTTTTTTTCGTCCCTGCTAAACAATGAAACTTGTACAGATTTATTTTACGTACTTTATAGGATATTTTAATTTAACAAATTTTTTTAAATAATTCAAACCTAGCGAAACTTTTCATTGTACAATAAATATTTCCTATATACATGAAGATTTTATTTCTGTAAAAAGAAACATTGAATTGAAAGAAAAAAAAAACAAACTATTAAAACCACGTAGAACGTTCATGCGGGATTGGTCTGAAACATGTCTTGTAAGCGTTCCCTGCTCGTCCACAGGATGTATGCCGATGCGAGGCTGAAGCCAAGGGCACCACCCATAGCGCATTTGCGAATTCCAGCTGTTGAAAAAACAATAGTTTAGGTCATCAATCAAACTACTAGCTCCAGTGCAACTAAAACTACGACAATATTACGACTACGGGGGGTTGATTCAGATAAAATGAGACGACTTTGCAGTTCTGGTACGATGGTGTAATACCATGGCCCCACCATCGGTTGTGTTCGATGTGAGAACCACGTTGTTGGACTATCGCCCGGCACCGTAATTTCCACTGAAGTAGGCCGAGTTTGAGGGACTCCGTGGGAAGTTCGTTCCACACCTGCTGACACACTTTCCATAGCCCATCAACGGTTCTTGGTCGGCAACTTCCGAGCCGTCGTTTCAGGAGACCAAAACCACAGAAACCCAACGGTGATGACTCGCGGATAGAGAGCACTTGAAACCTCCACACACTGAACTTAGTCTTTTCAGCCAGTGTGCCTGGCGCAATCAATCCATCAATCCATAAAAATTATATTTTTTAAAGACTGGGGGGCTGCGCCCCCCCAGACCCCCCC
>JAHWFO010005783.1:125582-184628 GCA_023313115.1 Rhysida immarginata | reverse complement strand
CATTTTTTTTTTTTTTTTTTTTTTTTGCAGAAATCGAAACTGCATGTTCCACTAAGTATATACACCAAAATGTACTGCATTTGGCCTAATAGAATTCCCGCTAGCGAGCTCTGAACACTTCACGTTATTTCTTGCCCACCCGGTACTTATAGGTTTTTGCATTCAATAAAGAAAGTCTCGAAATTTATTATGACAATGTTTACAGTTTTTTATGAAGCATTGGAAAATCAACAGTCTCGATGATCGCTATAATTCGACTTTTCAGTTCATCAACATCACGAAATGGGGAATGGGAAACAATGTTTTTCACTTACCCCCCAAAAAACGGTGTGATACCTGGAAGTCTAGTCAGCATGGTACTGGGCCTCTTTTCTAATCCAACGACTGGGGAATTTTCATTTAGAACATTGTGCACATCCAAACTCCAGTATCCTACTGGAAAACAATATCGGGTTGCAAGTCCCCTCCTGATCTTTTATTGTTTAAGCTTTTGTCCTTCTATAATAGTCGAGGTCCTCCTTACCAGTGGTGTTTGTTTTCTGCAAGACAATGCCAGAACACACACAGCCAAACTGATCATGGACACCCGACAGAACTCAAATGGGACATCTTTACTGCATCCTCCATACAGCCCGAATCTCTCCCCTTTATGGACCACTGAAAGAGTTCTTGGGAGGGCAGAGTTTGGGCTCCAAAGAGTAAGTAGCAAAGGCTGTCCTGACGTGGTTTCAAAATCAGCCTGAAGAATGAAGGCCCCTTTCACACGACGCCACCACCCTTTTTGGTGGAGTGTTCCTCGGTGGCATGCTCAGATTCTCCTGCCACCAACGCGGCCACCAGAAACGAGTCACCCTTTATTCACGGAAATAAGCAAACACCCAGCTGGCGAACTGGCTGCACAGGTGTTTGCGAGGGGTGGTATAGGAAATAGTCACCCTTTGTTCACGTTGCCCCAAACGATTTGTTACTATGGAAACCCCCTTCCTCAGCTCCCCAACAGTGGTGGTGGTGCGACGTCGTGTGAAAGGCTCTACTGTGAGCAGTGTAACAACGCGGCCGCGCCACCAGTTTGGTGGCTCGAAGAATCGCGTATGGAGCACATCCCCTCTTCTGGCCGCGCGTCCACTGGCGCCCTCACCACCACGTGTGTAAGGTTCAACTGTCTGCAGTGTAACGACCCGGCTGCGCCACCATGGTGGCCTCGTGTGAAAGGGACCTAAGACCTCCCTTTGCTAGAACTGAATATCAACGTAAACGTACAGGATGATTATAATTAAAGTTACGATTTCAAAAATCGATAATTTGAAAACTACTCGTCAGAATGACCTGATATTTTAGCAGAACAATCGTGAGAGAATGGAATTTTGTTTGGCGAAGGAAAAAAAATAGTTCCAAAATCTGCCGATAGATGGCGCTATTTCCAAAACGTCAGGGGAGAAACCAAAAATGGATTCGTGAAACACAGGAATGTTGTTAGCCAAAAGGAAACGATAGAGTTCAGGGGTTTACGAAAAATTTATTAGCGAAAAGACAAGAAGACGTGTTTACAGCGACAACAGTGATAATGCCAAAAAAAAAAACAGAGCTTCATGGAACAAACATCTCACTGATGATTGAGGCAGAAGTTGTTCGACATTTCTCTGCCTTGTTCCGCTACTAATTGGAAGTGCAAAACGGCATGCTCCACAACAGATCGGCGGGTATCTGTACTGATGCAATGGATGTGGTGTGTGATGCTTGCCTTCAAGTCTGATAGATTCTCAATCCACCCTCTGTAAACAACATTCTTCAGGTACCCCCAAAGCCAGAAATCACACGGGTTTAAATCGGGGGAACGTGGTGGCCACGTTGTTGGAAAATGGCGGCTTATGATCCTAGCATCTCCGAAACAAGCACTCAGCAACTGCTTCACAGGAGTAGCAATGTGCGGAGGAGCGTCATCTTGCATGAATATTGTGCGACCCACACACTTGACGCTGCTTAAGGGTCGGAAGGACATGCTTACGCAAAAGTGCTTCATACCGCTTGCCAGTAATGGTGCAGGTAACTGGATTGGTTCCATTGCCTCACGATTGTTCTGCTAAAATATCAGGTCATTCTGACGAGTAGTTCTCAAATTATCGATTTTTGAAATCGTAACTGTAATTATAATCACCCTGTATTTCTTACAATGGCTAAAGAAGGTGGTCTCTTCTCCCGGACGTTATCATCTTTCTCCGTCATCATTACCTTTAAAAAGCGCTCAAACTATTTTTTCCTTTCTCCAGGGTGAGTCAAAGTCGCAGTACACCCTGTTTTATTCGAAAACCTTGGAGGAATTGGGAAACCTGTATATTCCAGTAAGGTATGGGTGAGGTGGTCTATCTTTTACGGTATGTACCGAACATGGCCGCCATCTTGAAAACGGCCATCTTGAATCTAAGTCAATTTTTTTAAATGGAAAGGGGGTCGTGTGATATATCAAATAACATGAGCATTTTCTGACAATTTCATTCCTTTAAACAGATTTGAAATAGCAGTTACGGTTCAAAAGTTACAACGCATTTTGTTTCATTTTGTACCAGGTAACTGAAGATGGCCTGGACCACGGAGGAGAGAATTGAGGTCATTTTGATGACTGGAGAACGAAGTTTCCGTGTCATAGCTGCAGATTTTAACAACCGGCACCCAGAAAGACTTCCAATTTCACACAACACAGTCAGTTGCTTAAATAAGAAATTCCGAGAAACTGGGACTGTGGTTGACAAGGCACAGAGTGGCCGTCCAATAAGTGCTACTGACGAGACAACATCAACAATGGTGTTGGCGTCCTTCATCGAGAGCCCACAACGCAGCAAACGACATTTGTCAGCAGAATGTGGAATCAGCCGGTCATCGATTGTACGAATCCTTCATGCTCATCAATGGCATCCATTCAAGATTCAGATACTCCAGCACCTAGCAGAGGATGACCCAGACAGACGTATGCAGTTTTGCACGTGGGCCCTAGAGCAACATCGACAAGATCCCTCTTTTGCACAAGGTATCTTGTTCAGTGACGAGGCAAACTTTTATGTCAGTCGTAAAGTCACAACCGCAGGTATTGGAGTGACCACAGTCCACACTGGATGGAACCTTCCAAGGTAGTTGGTGAAGTAAAGGTTATGGCATTGTGTGGAATATGCGGTACCCGTGTAATTGGACCCATTTTTGTTGGCCAGAACCTAAATGCTTAACGCTACCCGGAAATGCTGCAAGAAGTGGTGTTTCTCTCACTTCTGAATGAAGATGGCAGCTTTCCCTCTTGCTTTCAACAGGATGGGGTTCCACCGCACTACAGTGCAGATGTTCGTCAGTGGTTAGATGTTCAATTTCCTGGTCATTGGATTGGCTGGCATGTTGCTATGGCCACCCAGATCACCTGACCTCACACCACTTGACTTTTATCTGTGGGGTCATTTAAAGCAACTCGTATATGCAGAGAAAATCAGAAACAGACACCATCTCCAGCAACGCATTGAAGAAGCCAGCATTTCTGCGGAAATCCTTCTGCGAGTGCATGACATTTGGATTCAGCGCCTTCAAATGTGCCTTGACCAAGAGGGACACCATGTTGAACATATTAAATGACTGTAAACCTTTATGGAGAACATTCCAGCCTGTAATTCCAAACAAAATGTGTTGTAACTTTTGAACCGTAACTGCTACTTCAAATCTGTTTACAGGAATAAAATTGTCAGAAAATGCTCATGTTATTTGATATATCACACGACCCCCTTTCCGTTTAAAAAAAAATTGACTTGGATTCAAGATGGCCGATTTCAAGATGGCAGCCATATTCGGTAATATCCCGTAAAAGATAGACCACCTCTCCCATACCTTACTGGAATATTCACATTTCCCGATTCCTGCAAGGTTTTCGAACAAAAAGGGTGTACTGCGACTTCGCTTCATTAATAAAAAAAATTCATACTTTCTTTATTAACTACAAACAACCGTAAGTGCATATCCTTGTTTGTAAGAGTATACTAGAGAAAAAAGAATAAAGAAATAAAAAAGGAGAGCCTACTGAGTTCTTCTAACACTTCCTGTATGTCCAGCCAAATTTGTTTCCTTAATGCCTGCATATAGACCGCTCACTCCTCCCAAAAAGGCACCTAAGATAAAACATTTCAGCTTATGATTTGTATAATATAATACGTAGACGGTGTATATCAAAAATACGTTTACAAACTTTGAGGGTTGGCTCCTCACACCAAAACAAGAAATATAATTCATATACACGGTCGGGACACATTAATACGACCACCTGCCAGTATCTGGAATATCCACCTTTGGCGGCAAGCACAGCAGCTAGTCGACGTGGCAGAGAGTCAATAAGTCCTCTGGGACCATTCGGCAATCAGTGCATCCAGTAATTCCATCACGGTGCAAAGTGGAGGTTCCAGCTTGCGGACATGGCGATCGAGATGGTCCCACAAATGTTCAATGGGGTTGAGGTCCGGGGTGCTTGGTGGCCATGGGAGTTGCTTGAATTCATCTTCATGCTCCTCGAACCAGTCGTGGACAAACTTTTGGCTGTATGGCAGGGAGCCTTGTCCTGTTGAAAGGTGCCATCACCCGAAGGAAATACTGTCGACATGAGGGAGGTAAACCCTGGTCTGCGACGATCATCAGGTAAAGAACAGCATTCAGTGTATCCTCCAGCGTTATCAGCGGACTTGGACCATACAACGAAAACATCCCCCAAACGGTCACACCTCCCTGTTAGTTTACCGTATCACTTTTTGAATCAGTCTCTTTTGCTTTAAGTGGCCCCACAGATAAAAATCCAAAGGTTCGGGGAAACGTGTGGGTCATGGAAGTGGTCCTTCCCCAAGGTGATCTAGAACAAGGTGGGGGGTCAGTTTGCCGAAAGTGGTAAAAATTGCCTTACTGCGCAAGCGTGTTTTGACGTCACTGGATGACATCAAAACCAATACCCGCTAAATCAAAACCTCAACAGAAACTAAAACATGGCGGCAATGATAGCAGTCGTGCGATACCGACACTTAACGACTCGTTCATTTCCTTCACAATTCTCATCCTTTATACTATTTTATTTAAATAATAATGACATTATAAGGAGGGACTTATTGTAAAATGTTCTTACGTATTATCTTTTTAATGTGAACACAGGGTTAATGTTAACTATCCGCAGATCGCGGATGACTGAACATGCGACCAAGGTAAGTGAAATTTATTCTGACTAAATAGAAAAAGGGTTATATATCAGTTCGTTAGAAGGGGAGGGGTGTCTTTAAAATATAAAATCATATACCTTGGTCTCATGATCAGTCATCGCGCAATGTGATGTTAGTTAAGCGAACACAGAGACAAGGACGATAACGTATTTCTTGTTATCATTAGGCCTAGTTATCATTCCTCGTTAAGATTTCGAAATTGATTCGTCGGAACCGTTGGCAGTTAAGAGACTGAGATAATAATTTTGATATCATTTCATAATAACTTTATTTATGCAGGCGTTAGGAAATAGTAAGTTTACAAATAAACGTTTCTTCAGAAATACAACATAAGAGTTTTGTTTTTATGTGAAAACGTTTTCTTTTGTGACCAGAATAATGGCTACCGCACACTGCCGGAAGTAAAGCTATAGGTCATCCAGTGACGTCACAACACGCATGCACGTTAAGCACTTCTGACAAACTGGACCTACCTGTTATTCTAGATTACCTTGGTCCTTCCCTACCTATCCATCTGCCCATCACACGTAAACCACATGCTTCTTATCTGCAGGGGCACATCCCGTAACAAATCTGGAAGAGCGTTCTGAAGAAAGTCCCTGTAGACAGCATCTAAGTCTCCATGGCAACACAGCTCCATCTGGTTGATCACAAACTTCCGTTGGTGGATTGTACCTCCAACTGCTTCGAGGATTTTCAGACTTCTATTTATATGGAGTATGCTACTTGTTTTGGTGTGAGGAACCCACCCTCAGTTTGTAAACGTACTTTTGATCCACCCTATACAGGGTGTTTCAAAATTATGTACAATAAATTTAGTGACATATTCTTCAGGTCAAAAGAAGACGAAAATGTTGTATCGCACTTTGTCTGGAAACGATTTGTTTGAGAGTAATCCAATATGATAGAGTAGGGAAGCACGGTAGTTAGCGGACGATATTTTAGCAGTTCCAGCGTTTCGACCCAACACTAGGTTGAGTGGTTTGTTCCATTTAAACCTACTTTAGGGTTGTTCCATTAGTTGTGTACGGTTGTTTCCATTACTCTACATCCACTAGGAATATCAATTTCAGAACGTTTGCATGCCTTGACATACGCATTACGATTTACGTAAAAAAAAGTCATGTACACGTATTCCAGTGCAGAATACACTGACATGCACCTAATGTATGGTCTTGCGGACAGAAATGCTGTGGAAGCAAGAAGACTCTACCAAGAACGCTTTCCGAATAGACGTTTGCCAAATAACCGAACATTAGTATCTGTCGACAGACATTTGAGGGAGCGTGGTTCCTTTGGCCGTCAAAAGGACAAGGGCGGCGTGTAGCACATTCTCCGAATGAGGAGGATGTGATAATTGACATCATACATGATGAACCACAGACAAGCACCCGTCGTATTTCTTCCACGGTACACATTCCGCACTCATCTGTTTGGCACATTCTTCACCGTCAGCTTTTGCATCCATACCACCTGCAACTGGTTCAGGCACCGAACCCAACGGACTATCCACACCGACAACGATTTTGCCAATGGATACAACATCGTCATGCTGCAGACCCTAGTTGTCTCAGCCAGATACTTTTCACGGACGAAGCAACCTTCATCCGGACAGGAATCGTAAATTCTCACAACCAGCACCATTGGGCAGATGCTAACCCGCACGTTACCAGAGCTCGAGCGCATCGAGAGCCTTTCTTCGTGAACATTTGGTGTGGAATTGTCAGAAATAACTTAATTGGCTCTTTTGTGTTGTCGGCACAATTGACTGGACGAACGTATCTTTTGTTTCTGCAGAATGCATTGCCAGAATTACTGGAAGATGTTCCTCTTTTGATAAGATCTAACATGTGGTTCATGCATGATGGCGCTCCAGCACATTTCAGCCTTAATGCTGCATACACGAATCGGTGGATAGGTCGAGGTGGACCGGTAGCCTGGCCTGCAAGATCACCCGACCTTAATCCCTTGGACTTTTTTCTGTGGGGTCATGTGAAAACGATCGTCTACAGCACAGAAGTTCCTAACATTATGAATCTGCGACAACGAATTGAAAATGCATGCCAAACCGTTCATAATGCTGGCGACAAACTCTTCCATGACATCAGACGGTCGCTCATGCAACGAGCCGAAGCGTGCGTGCGAGCTGGTGGCGGGCACCTTGAACAATTCCTGTAATTTGGAGCCACGGGTTTAGTTGGCTGTATCGCGTAAATAAATCGTTTCCAGACAAAGTGCTATACAACATTTTCGTCTTTTTTTGACCTGAAGAATATGTCACTAAATTTATTGTACATAATTTTGAAACACCCTGTATAATAATATAATGTTCTAAGACTATAAACATTTCAACATGCATCAACCTGTCCTTAATGTACGAGGGAATATCGGAAAGTAACGCCATTTATTTTTTAACGGAGGAAATATAGTTGCTGCGTAAAAGTAAACATAGCCAATTTCGGCATGCGTGGCTTTATCAAGCCTAGAAAACACTTGGAAACGAGAAGTCGCTTCATATGCTAATCACGTGACTGGTCACAAAAAGCTTCACACACACACTACCAGATTCAATGCCGCACAGTTAAACTGGGAAATAATATAGAAGCAACTGGCGGAGAAGCTTAGTTGTGGAGAGGCGTAGGGAGGATGTCCTCACCCTGTAAACGAATGAATGGGTTGCATATCAATTCGCCAACTTACGAGGGTTGGGCGTTATTTTAGATGCATAGCACCAAGAATGATACAGAGTCGAGTCACTGAATTATGACCGCCATGTAAGTTTATGTAAATACGATTGTCCCCATTCACAAAATGGGGGGAGGGGGGATAAACTTGCTTGTTGGAAGACATATAAAGGTGGTTTCAGAGGAACAGTTCGTACAGCCATAGTCGCCTTCATGGGTAAAGCATGCAACCTAACACCTTGCAAAAAGGTATGAACATGGTAAATAAATGGAGCCAGATACTGTGGACAGACGTTAGAATAAAAGAGAGGAAACCACTGATCCACATAAGGTTTTTAATCAGACGATGGATGCACATTTCGGCAGCCAAGCTGCCTTCTTCAGCATACAGGAGAGCTTCGATCAGAGTAGGCAGGCTATTCTGATGAATTGTGAATAAGTTACAAGATGTTATAAAGAAAACAGTAGCCAATTAAAAAACATTAACAAAATCATAAAAAGTTGGGACCGTTAAAACAGGGATATGATTGGCTCGTCATCCTTGGTCGTCGTTTGCTGGTCATCCTCAGTTCGGGTATTTCTGCTATTGGTCAGTTTCGGTAGGTTAATCAGTTTTCCAATGTCTCTCAGCTGGGTAACATCTACTGGGCCTCCATCACTGTTCAGAAGTCTTGCGGGGTCTTCGCAGCTAATCTCATAGGACTCCAAAAAATTCAGGAGCCTTGAGTCTCTTGTGCTGTGCAGGATGTTGAAATCTTCTCGCCGGAAATCGTGTTTCTGGTCTAAGATGTGGTCTGCAAATCTAGAGATACCGTATTTACCGTTCTTTATATACGTCAGGTGTTCATTAATTCGTGTGAGCACAGCTCTCCGTGACTGCCCATAGTACACTGCCTCACATTTGGCGCACGGAAGTTTGTAAACACCTGGTCGATTTTCTGTCGGTATCGTATCTTTGGGGTTCCCCAATCGTCTTCCCAAAGTGTCTGTGCTTCTGTAGCCTATCCCCAGACCAAATTCTTTAGCTATCTTGTCCATACCTCTATTTAGTTGACGGTTATACGGTAATATCACTCTTGTCTCCGTTTTCTTAGTTGTATTTAGTGTGGCGATTTCTTTCACTGCTAATTTATGTTTTATCATCTTTGTGATGCTGTCAACTATTCACAATTCATCAGAATAGCCTGCCTACTCTGATCGAAGCTCTCCTGTATGCTGAAGAAGGCAGCTTGGCTGCCGAAATGTGCATCCATTGTCTGATTAAAAACCTTATGTGGATTAGTGGTTTCCTCTCTTTTATTCTATGAACATGGTGTCGTAGGGAAGGTGTACAATGAATGGAAGAATGGTCAAGATGCACATTCCGGGCGTGAAAACTATAGGGGACTACAAGCTGTTAATGAACGGGGTGAGCGGCGCTTGCGATGGCTGGTTAAGAGTGATCGACGTGCTACCGTCGATACATTGACAGCCTAAATGAACGAACAATGTACCAAAAAGGCCTCTGCAGCAGACCTCTGATTCCAGCACTCATTTTGACAAGTGTGCATCACAAGAAATGACATGCTTTTGCATTGCAGTATAAAACTGAAACCTAGGTCAGTGGAAAAAATCTCTTCGAGGATTCTCTTTGAGCGTTTTTCCATAATGGACGCATAAAAAAATGGACGTAGCGTTTTTTGCAAATAAACAAAAATGAATGGAGATGCAAGCAAGGGTGTTGCTGTTTATTTGATGATGCTCGCTAAGATTGCTGCGCTCCGAAACGATACTATCCATTAGCGTCGCCATCTGGGAGAGATTGTCAACATCACACAAATGCATTGATTTCATTGGCGGACGCTACCTCGGCGGATTTTACCGTCGCGGTGTAGTTAAATCCATCTGAACTCTTGACGGTAGCGGTTTTTGCGCCGTTGTATGACGTCAAATCCACGCTGCTCACGTCACGCGCGCTTCCGCGCTAGTGGGAACCAGCCTTAACGAGATGCTCTGCTGTTTGCATGGACGTAGATTCCTGTTGCCCTTCCAGGCACTCATCGAGTCCATGCCCCATTATCACATAGCGGCTGCAAAAGGAGGCTATTCGAATGATTAGGTAGGTGGTCATAATTCAGTGACTCGACCCTGTACATGCTTCGTTTTTCAAAACTGGATCGGGGGCACCTTACCAACTTAACCGTTCCCCCTCTTTTTACTGATCACAGATTTTTAACACGGAAGCTTGGCTCGACGATTGCTTTAGTTCGTTTTGGTTAAGATAGTCCCCTTTTATTTATTTTTGCTTACCGATCATAACGGAGCCTCCTATCTGGGAAAAGGCTAATTCCAAACGCCCCCTTTGCCGAGAGGCGCCTTCAGGAAATATAAATTCGGGGCCACCCTAACAAAAATAAAAAAAAACAAAAACCAAACCCAAAATCATTTTCATAATCTTCTGCAACAATTACATCATCTTTAGACGAGGAGGGTACCTCTCCTAGCTTACCTGGTTTATGTAGGTCGGATCGACGTTTAGGTACGGTGACAAAGGGACCAGCTTTGCATTTGATGACACTAAAAAATGAGGAGAAATGAAGACACTGCTATTTAAAGAGTTAGAAGCGTCGGTCGCGTCGCTCAAATGAAGAGGAGCAACGCATTCGTTTAGCAATCATGAATGTCAGTGAGGTTAACGAGGATGATGATGATGCTTGTTACCTGGGACGTTTACGGTTGGATCTCCAGAATTATAGGTTGGCGTGTAAAAATTGAATAAGCCGGAATTTTGTTTGTCCATAGTGAGCAATCTTTTTTGCAGCCGATTGTGCGTGGATGTTTAGTAAAGTTTCGCTCATAGACGAAGCCGAGATCAGAAGCCGAACGCCATGAGTCTTAAGGAAAGCAGCGTGAGAACGAGTCCGCAGCAAATACAGTGGCCATCCGCGATTCGATTTAATTGACGGTTCTTTTTAAAGTTTTATAATCCATTCTTTTTTGCTAGTGATTCTATAAAATTGGTAAAAGTAAAGGGAAAAAAATGAAGAAAGTTTTATGGGAAAAATAAAAATATGCAATCAACGGAATTTTTACCGCGGCCTTCGAGTAGGCCTCCGCTTCGGGCTTGAAATTGCATGCAGAGGCATTTTCAATTTTTGACCGCTAGTTGGCGCTCTTCAGAGATAAACAACTACCTCATCGCTATGCTAATTTATCCGACTTTATCTCGCAAAATTCTGGCTCTCACGACAAAATTAGGTATAATAAAGAAAACTATCGTTCATGGAAATGATTTTATAGGGAAATTCTTATTGACAGTGGAATAAAAATTCTATAAATATGTGGAAAAAAAACCCTACCCTCATCCATCCCTGCCTGTACTTATGGGAGTTCTCCTTGTTATAAAAGAACATTATCACTTTAAAGCTTTAGTGAAAAATCATTACTTAACTGAATTTCCTTTATTCATTTACATTTATGTACGTAATATTGATGAATTTGTCTTTACGCCGGTTTATTGTATAATTTTCAGCAAGAGCAAATGACGCGATCCTTATGTGGTCTTGTTTTCATTGCACTGAATGAAATTAATGAAACGAAATTATTCCAACATATTTTTAACATTTTTCAAACGTCACGCTCGCACATTTTAATGAAACGAATTACTGTTTTGTGTTGTTGGTTTTTCTTTTGAATCGAATCTAAAAAATCTGAAATCTACCACCAGAGTGCAAGCTGTGTCAGCGAGAGTTGTTTTTACTTCCGGTTTGTCGCGTCGCCTGCTTTTTGAATAGGCAAAACTTGAGTAGTAACGTAGCAGCATCGATAAGTTATTAAAACTAGTGATGTCAAGATCCGGATAATTCAAGATCCGGGTACCCGGATCTTTTTTTCGGACCTAGGTCCGAAAACCGGATGTTGGTCAGAAATCCGAGATCTGAGATCCGGATCTTGGATCCGAGATCCGAAAATCGGATCCTAGACAGGATATTGTGTATATGCAAACTTTTTCTGAAAGCAGTTTATAAAGGCTAAGGACAAAAACTCTCACCGGTGAGAAGAGTTAGCGTTTGGTCGGTCAGAAATCCCAGTGAGAAAACTGTGACGTCATTTTAACGCGGTCAGAAACCCCAGTTAGTGCTGCTATGCCTAACCGGTTAGTCTCACCGTCCTCACCGAGAAAAAGACGGTTAGCCCAGTGAGAAATTACGTCATCATTCTCTCACCGGTGAGGGTTTTTGACCTTAGCCTAAGTGATAGCTTAGTCCTCTTAAGTCCTAATTAGGGCGTGTCTAAAAAGTCCGACCGGTCGCCAACAGGTCACGTGGTACGATCGGCGATCGGTCGGCGGCCGTTTGCTTCCGTTTGTTCGTTCATAGACAGCGCGGTCGTGAGCATTCTGCTTCAAAATGGCGTGGCAGCAAGTTTCCTCATCATTTAAGTTACTACGAATTAAAATTGTGTACATACATAAATTTTCTTCACCCGTCTTTTCTTTTTCGTATTCATTTCTTGTTTCTTGTTTCTGTCCAATGATGTATTTCTCTATCTCCTTTCTCCAAAATATATTTATTACGTATTGGGCATTCGAACACTTGAATTTTCTACTTTCGTCCGCCATTTTGATTCTACTCATTGAGGCAGCCGACCGGCGTTGGACTCCGGTCGCGATTAGTGCGACCGGTCGCGTTATGAAAACTTTCATCGCGACCGATCGTTACTTTATGGACAAGCTGTTCGCGACGGGCTTCGACTGGTCGCGACCGGTCGGACTTTTTAGACACACCCTTAGTCTTAATACGCATCCAGCGAAAGGATCCGAAATCCGGATCTGATATCCGAAATCCGGATACGGACCCGGACCCGGATCCGGATATTTTTAGATCCGAATCCAACGGACATCACTAATTAAAACAACAACAAAATGAAAACAATGAATTCAAAAAATGAAAGGAAAACCTGAACTTGTCCGTGATTAAGCAAAAGTTGAAAGAAAAAGGAGCTAAATTGTCATCCTCAAAGATTGATACCCCCTCAAACGACACTCTTCATATTTCCAAATGCTGAAGTTTTACCAATCAATAAAATGGATAAAAATATTATGAATTTTTCATTAGATATAATTAATTCATGGTTCAATGAAAGATTTTCACGTGCAAGTTTGAAAAATGGTCGAGGATTATTTCTCAAAAATTTTTAAAAAATTTTCAAACTTCCATTGAAATAAGGCTGGCATCTAAATCATGGTCCACCCATAGTTGTAAGCTGCATTAGAGTAATTGCATTTTAGACTATTATTATAAAATTAAAAAATATATAAATTAAAATTAAAATATCATTGATTAAAATTTGATTAAAAATTATTTAATTTAATCAAATTGCATCCTTCTAAAATGTAATTATTTTTAAAAGTTTAAAGTATGCATACATCATAACAAAGAAATTCTTTAACTGGTTTACTAACCTTTCTTTTAATTCAATTTTGTTTCCTGATATTTAGCTCCTTTTTTTTTCAACTTTTGCTTAATCACAGACAAGTTCAGGTTTTCCTTTTCATTGTTTTCATTTTGTTGTTGTTTTATTAACTTATCGATGCTGCTACGTTACTACTCAAGTTTTGCCTATTCATAAAGCAGGCGACGCGAGAAACCGGAAGTGAAAACAACTCTCAATGACACATCGTATACTCTGGTGGTAGATTTCAGAAACAAAACCAAACCCATAGAAATCGATCTGTATTTATCATAATGAGCGATATATTCGATTTAAAATTGGAAATTATTCACACACAAACTATTGAAATAAAATGTTTTATCAAAAACAGATAAAGGGGGGGGGGGGTATTCACACATGTACCTTCATCTGTTCTTGGTTTTATCAATCATTTTAACATAACATACGCATAATGCTAAACTACTTTTCACCATGGTCTGCATAAAAACAATCATTGATATGTGGGCCAACGATATGAAATGAGGGCCGAGTCTATTGCGTTTTTCTAATTTAAAAAAAAAGTCTCCTGACGTTGGTTAACCGATTTCGAAAAAAACGATTACCCTAATTCGATATCATCAAGAACAGATGAAGAGGGAGGGGGGAGGGGGTAATCGTTCGATTACCTACCTTCATCTGTTATTGATATCATGCTCTCGACGATTTATCGAACGAGATCGTCTGTACTATTATCGATTTTATTGATACATCCCACAACAGGCTGTTGAATGTACATAAGAAACAAAACACAGCTAAATACCAGCAAGAGCTCGTAAGGTTTTTTTGGATTTTAACAATCAGTATCTGTTCGTTTGTTGGAAACAATGAAGGATGAATTGCTGCCCGGACCCCGATGATCAAGCGGTTTTAGAGTGCTCTGGCCTGTCTCTCGTTGGCCTCGTTTGAAATCGATGTCTTTCTAGTTGGCTTTGGTTGAAATCGAGGCCAACGAGAGACAGGCCAGGGCCATGACCACCCAATTATTGTTATTCATGGTCATCAAGCTCCATTGTTAAAATGAAGCTAAAGTTTCTAGCTCCCGGTAGGGCGGGAACTCTATTGAAAAGTGGCGCTGCATGTACAATCTGCGCCTGCAGCGCCACCCTCTCGGCAGACAGAAACTTTCCTTTCGTATTCAGTTTCAATGAAAATCTCTATCGCAGGTTGCGTCGGGAATAGTGCGATCTATGCGGCACCTGGCGCAATCTGTTTTCCTTAGCTTCGCGAAACAATGGAAAAATGGCCGAAGCTCGATGACCATAAATATCTATAGACCGTGCTTCATCTGCATTTTTTAAGCTCCAATATTTTTTTCAAAAAATTTTTTCTAGTACTTAGTATTTAGAAAATATAAAAAAAATCTTCTTTCCTTTCTCATAATTTTCGATCGAATGATATGTTCTAAAGACTGCCATTCCCACAACTCCGACCCCACTGGGACAATTTGGCCAAACTTCTACTATAGTGGCTAGAAGAATAGTGTGGCAACGGCTACTACTCGCAATGCTACGTGGTTGATTCCCGATTTGATGATAGTAGCGGTGGCGCTGCAATCGATATAGATGCGAGTTACCCGGGAGAGGAGATGGAAATCTTAGGATGAAGGAGGGTTTTTTCAGCTATATTACGGGCGACTTAAGTTTATTTATAAAAATTTAGTATATTTCAGGTAATAAGTAAGTAAGTAGTAAGTAAGTAAGTAAGTAAATAAGTTGAAAAATAAGATCAGAGATGGATGAAGGTATCCATCCCTAATAAGATAAAGCATGACCCCCTTCCGAGCCAGAGAAATTATATTTTGAGTAATTAATCATTAAACATAGATCTGCTAAATTAAGTCTAACAAAATATAAACATAAAATCGAATAATATAATGCTGTACACAGCTGGCTACCGTACAAATGATAAAAAATGAATTTTCACAGATAGTTCAGGAGAAAAAATTCAAGAAACGAAGCGTTCGCCCCTGTAACTCGGAAGGTTTCATATGTGGAATGCACAATATTGAAAAATATATAGATATACAAAGAGAATATCTTTTTTCATATAAAATTCATTTATCACATGGATAACAACCAAATTACTTTTTATGTGATGATAAAATATTAAATGTCAGATATTTTAGGTTAATAGTTTTAAAAAAAAATTTCTTATTATTTTTAAAAAAAGGAAGATATATAATAAATTTGTATTTAAAGCTGTTTTGATTGAATTTCGTTATTTAAAAATAAGGACTTTATAAAAAATATTCTGAATTTCTTAGATTTTACATAAAGAAAAAAATAAGTGAGAAATATAGACAAAAAAGTGGTTCTTGAAATTTTAGAATGCAACAATAAGAAGGGAAGGGCTGCTATTTTATTACAAAACTAAAATCAGATGAAGAAATCAAAAAACTTATCTAAAGAAAATAATGTGAAACGATCGTGTATTTCACTATATGATAACTGAGAAAGAATAAAATCATTTGAAATTAAAAAACACTGCAAAATCATCTCTAAATTATAAACAAAAAGGGGGAGGGTCGAAATATTATTAAAATGGTATATTATTTAGGGAGCGTGCACACTGGCAACTAAAAAGTTGGGCGATGGAAAAGTTGCTCGAGAAAAAAATTGTTCACGCTAAATTCGCGCGCACACTGTCTTCTAAATAGTTGCTGGCGATTCACAAAATACGCTCAAATCCTTTTCATTTCAAGATGGATTTCGAACAAAATCTTAATGAAAAAATGAGATAGGTAAATAATGTAAAATAAATACACAAACTAAATCTGGAAAAAATTAATATAATAAAATAAAATTAGAATAAAATAATTAAAATAAAATTTAAAAAAGATAAAACAAATAAAAATAAAATAAAGGATAAATTAAATAAATATAAAAATAAGAATAAAATTAAAGTATTTTAAAAATAAAATTATATAGATAAAATAAACAGTCAATCTTAATAAAATAAATAAATTAATAAATAAAATAAAAAAAATTGTAATAAAAATGTAAAATAAAAATGTATAAAAGCTAAATAAATAAAATAAAAATAAAATAAAATAAAAATATATTTTAAGAAACTTCTATTAATTCTAAATTAATCACATAATTATGCTAAACATAGCCTATAATAATTTATTAAATACCTCATTAATATCAACCTTTTAAAATAATCAAAATAAGAATAATATTTATTTAAACAGCTTATTTTTTTCTTTTTTTTCGGCAATGGCTAGCTTATTCCAATCCTGAACAAATTGTTCACTTATTTCTGTCCGTAATTTTTCTGTTATTTTTATCTGAATATTTATTTAACTTAAATTATAAAGAGCAGGTCGTTTTTCGATTTCGCTAATAAATAGCTCTATATTAATTGACATTTTTATGAGAGATTTTTAAAAAAAAGATGTTTACAGCAAAATCGGTCTGAAAAAAATTCCCAGATAAAATATCACCGCAGAATTTGCAGTATAAATAGGGAGTTTTAACAAGTGGGGGTGATAATTTTTTAGCTCAGAGCAACAAAATCATCACCAGTGTGCGCGTCCCTTCTATATCCTATTGATTCTATTCGAGTGAGAAACAATTGAGTTGCCTTGAAAATGGGTCTGGTTGCATCTTTTTAGTTGCTGCAATTTTTAAGTTGACAGTGTGCGCGCTCCTACAGAATTCCATGTACCGTAAATACTGTATTTAGCGCCGGACCTGAAATACCGGCCCGCCTGCATTAAGCGCCTGGGGATCCGCTGAATTTTTGCAAATAAGCGCCGGACCTTCAATAACAGCCCGGGCGCTTATTTTAGTTCATTTCGTGGATTTTCCTTCTCTTGCTGCTTTCTCGAAATGGTTACTCTCCCAAATGCCACTGCTAAACCGGAAATTAGATACCAGCATGATTATATTCTAATTTCTTGCTTTTAATTTTGGATTTAGTGAAGCAACATAGCTGATAAAAAATGCATCAGTTTTAACCATTCTACAGAGGCTACAGCCAAACAGTTTAGCATTGATCCTAACGGTAATGGAAAACACAGCAGGAAACTTTAGTAAAGGTGAAGGAGAAGGGCGAGAATTTTGTATAACAGTATCCATGACAGTTGTGCAGAATTTTATAAGCGCCGGACCTGTAATACCGGCCCGCCTGCATTAAGCGCCTGGGGGTCCGCTGAATTTTTGCAAGTAAGCGCCCGGGCGCTTAATACAGTATTTACGGTAATCCATTTTGGGCAACTATTTAGTTGACAAAAAAAGTTGCCAGTGTGCGGGCACCCTTAATGTTCTGGAATGAAAATGAGATAATACATCAAATTTATAAATTTTACGAAGAAATTAATGGAGTCTTATTGATGTAATGCTCTGGATGTTTAGCTACTATGTTGATGTAGCTGCCATCTGGCGGCATCATCATTCGAGGAATCAGATTTGAACGCTCGCTGCCACACTATTCTTCTACCTCAAAAAATGCGGAAATTATGAAAGGGACGGACGGACGGACATTGTGAAAACAATAAACTGGAAGGTCAAACCTTAATAAGCAAGCAAATTAAAACAAATAATTTAATCCTAATTTTTTTTTAGGATATTATTACATCTATTTTTAATACAAAATAAATATGCTGCTTATTATTAAGTAAAATTTAAATAAAGTAAAAGGAAATAAAATAAATAGTTTAAGTATAAAATTAAATGGAAATTCTCCTTTAAAAATTTTAATAATAAAGTAGATAAAACTACAGGTATTGGACACTGAAACTGAAACACCTTCGCAAATAGCACTGGATACCCCCAGGGCTGAATAGAACCTTCTGCTAGGTAAATTAATCGTATGCATATCAATGAATCACGTGTCAGAGTTCTTGGTAGTCACTCCAGTAGAAAAGTTCGATAGTAAGCTTCAAATTGTCTGTGCAGAGCGCTATAATGGGAGACATATCCGACTTCAAAAGAGTGCAGATTGTTGGGGCGCGTCTAGCAGGTGCATCTGTGTCCAAAACTGCCACACTTTGTGATGTCTCACGTGCTACAGTATCCAGGGTGGTGTGTGCATCTGAACAGGAAGGACGAACCACGTCCAGGAGGAGCAACTGCAGGGGAAAACGGAAGTTGTCGGAAAGAGACGTCAGGACATTGACCAGGATTGTTGCACGAAAGCGGAAAACCGCCGCAGCAGAAATCACCGCAGAAACGAATACACACCTCCAGGAACCTGTGTGCACGAAGACAATCCGTCGTTACCTGCATAAATCCAACATCCATGGCAGGGTTGCTATACCGAAGCCTTTCATCAGTAGTACAAATGCCTCCAAGCGGGTTCAGTGGTGCCAGACGCATAAAACCTGGACGTTGGATGACCTCAAACGCGTCATATTCTCGGATGAGTCCAGCTACACTGTCTTCCAAACAACAGGGAGGGTATTCGTCTGGAGGAGACCCTCTGATGCCTACAACCCAGACTGCTTGGCACCCACAGTCAAACACGGAGGTGGATCAGTAATGGTTTGGGGTGCAATATCATGGTACACATTTGGTCCACTAATTGTTCTCGGGGGACGTGTCACTGCCAAGGACTATAAGACCATTTTGGAGGACCATTTACACCCTATGGTTCAAACACTCTTCCCAGACGGTGGTGCAGTGTTCCAGGATGATAACTGCCCCATTCATACTGCAAAAATTGTCGCAGAGTGGTTTGATGAGCATGACAATGAGCTTCAGCATCTGCCGTGGGCCGCTCAATCGCCGGATCTCAACATTATCGAGCCTGTGTGGGGTATCTTAGAGGATTGAGTGAGGAAACATTTCCCCCCATCGCGTACACGTGCTGAACTTGCAACTGTGCTTCAAGAGGAATGGTTACAAATTCCTCTGCAAACTGTGCAGAACCTCTACCGATCCTTCCCAAGCCGTGTTGCTGCTGTGCTGGCTGCCCACGGTGCCCCAACACCTTATTAAATAAAGATTTTGGATTTCTACCAGGTGTTTCAGTTTCAATGTCCAATACCTGTAAATAATTAAAAAAAATAAATTAAAATATACAGTTCACCAATTATAGTCACATGTTGTACAAGATGTGGTTCACTTTTTGGAAGCGATGACGATTTATTGTAGAAAGAAATTGAAGATGCTGGATTTTGATTTACATTATTTTAATTAATTTTTTATTTATTATAATTTTTAAAGGACAATTTCCACTTAAATCTATGAAATAATAGAAACTTAGGAGACTGAAATGTCACTTTTTAAAGATACTGTATTCTTTTCGCTTCATATGTTAATAATAATGAAATGAAAATAATATCTTTAAAAAAATGATATTTTAAGCTCCTGATTTTATATTATTTAAAATATACTTAATAAAATTAACATAAAGAGCATATTTAATTTGTATTAAAAAAATTGCATTCATTTAACATGCAAAACTGTCAAAAGAATAAAACTGATTAATAAAACAAATGTCTTTTTCGCTTATCATTTACCCTATACATTGCTGACATTTGATTTTCACCCCCAGATTAGCATATCCAATAACCCCATAGTCCGTTACGCGTGGATGGGTCCAGTGGACACGAGCCGAGTCGACTCGGCCAACACATCTTTGTGATGATGAGCGAGTATAGAGAAAAATAAATTTTATAATAATGTTAGAAAAAAATAAATTTTAAACAGTTTCTAACATTATTCTGGAAAAACTAGCCATCTTGCATGCTTCCATCTACCTCCGACTGATTGGAGCACCAGGAGTGGCCAAATCGTTAAAGGTGCCTTGGCTGCCAGATTTGGAGTAGAAGTGATTTTGGTTTTGGCAAGATGCAAGACTAACACCACAGGAATGCGTCCATTTGGTCTAACTCCTGAGACCTCAATTTCTTGGTCAATGAATGCATCCATGATGCCCACCATAATCAGAGTAATGTCCAACATGAACCAGGGTCATTTGTTCACACATTTAAATCTCGTACGAGGGTTGTTCAAGAAATTTTGCCTCCTGGTCTATAACTTTATTTGTTAACTATTTTCTTTTATTTTTGTATCCGATACTTCCATTTGTCCTCCATATAATGAACTACCGGTATTCACTTTTCGACATAGTCCCATCCGTTTCCACGCATTGTGACTAGTTGGGTGAACCCGTCAGAAAAGAATTCCGGGGTTGTTGTCGACACGAGGATTCAACGGCATCTTTCATCTCGTCGTCAGAAAGCAACTCTTGTCCCTTTGGGAAGTGGTGAAAGGTGCAAAGTCTTTCATCTTTGAATTGTAGGCGCTAAAACACCTCGTGTGCGGGCGGGCGTTATCATGCTGTAGAAGAGGGTCCAAAGCTACCATTCAATCCTTGTGTCGACAACAACACCAGAATTCCTCTCCAACAGGTTCACTTGACTAGTCACGCATTGGCACAATGCGTGGAAAGGGATGCGCACTGTCGAAAAGTGAATAGTGCATTACATAGAGGACAAATGCAAGTATCGGATACAAAAAGAATTTTGAAAATCAGTTAACAAATAAAGTTACAAACCAGGAGGGAAAAATTCTTGAACAATCCTCGTAGTTATTGAACTATTTCACTGTAAACATCAAAAACTAATTTTCCGAGTCGATTTAATACAATCTTTATTTTTGACTTCATGCTAAAGAAAATGACAGTTTCCATGGAGAGAAAACAGTGCTAATGCTTTTTAAACCATATTTTTTTAATGCTTTTCAAAACAATTTGGTTTCATTGCAACACCATTCAAATATTTCCACTTAAAGTGATAATAATAAATCTATTAGAACACAGAAAATCTGGTCAAGAATTTCCACACAACTACTCTACTGGAATGGTCTGCATTGATTAAAATACACTTTTGTTGCAACACTGCAGAAAAGTTAATAATACTTAAAACAAAAAATCATCAGTTGGCAGTCTTTGAGAGTCGACTCAATATCAGTGGCCATTTTAAGAGGCCTTTTGTACCTTTATTGTTGCTTTTCTCTCTTAGTGAAAGTTCCATCTGCAAAACGGAAAAATCTACTTTTGACACTTACACCAAATTTAAAAAGTTCGCCAATATTCCAAGTGACTGAGGCTTTACGACTTGTGCCTAGTTCACGCTTGAACAACACGTAGAAAACCCGCCTACTTTTATAAAGTTTCGAGTTCACAATCGAACGAGTTTTCTACAACTAGACAGCTTCAGTTCTAGTGGTCGACAATTGATGTCTCGAGTCCAACTTCTGCACTTCTTGCGAAAAAATGGCTATCCTCTGGTCAGAGGCAGAGAAATGCACTCCTCGATATCTGGAACGAAGACGACAGTCTGCAGTTTCGAAGCTGACACACGCTAGCCTATTATAATTGCTCGGTTTCCGAAGTTGATCACTTACTTCTCTGGTAAACGTCACAAAATCCCAAGTAGGAACGATAAAATATCAGTTTGTTAATACGCTCTTCTATAGCCCAATCCCGCAAACAAAAAACGAGGTGTGCATGCTTAAATTAGTATCAATCTGCGTTGAAAAAAAAAAAAAAATTTTTAAGGAATCTCGCCCACTAAAGGAAGATACAAAATTTCCGTAACAAAGAAACCTCCAGACAGACATTGCCACCATCAAATTAGTAGCCGCTACACAATTTCAGATTCGATTGAAAAATAATCAAAATAATCAGCTAATTACACGTTCAAATCAAAATGAATTTGACCAGATTACAAACTTGTGTCACTTTTCAACAGCATTCAGTGGTAACATCACGATTTCATAAAAACACCCAAAGAGGAAACTCCAATTTCTTATGACGAATTGCGGCGACAGTTAAACTGCAAAACCAACGCATGCACATTTCGATTTTAATTCATTCCTACTGGGACCAGAGTCTCGAGCGCTGTTCAAGAGTGAACTAGGCATTAGTTCAAATAACCTCATCTTGGATACAAACAATTTTAATGAGTTCAAGCCAATTATCTAATTAAACATTTTTGAATCTCGAAGCCAGACAATTTTATAAGAAAAAAGCAACACTTTTTAAGGTTTCTACCAATTTCGTCTTTTCAATGTTTTATTACAATTTATTACATTTTTATTTATTTTGTTATTTTTTTTTTGGACAACATAAAAACGAACTTGTAAAGCTTTCATTAGTTACGAGTTTAATTATTATTGCTAAAATTAAAAACGTGCTTAGTGAAAAAGGGAGAACGATTCAAGATTTTACTGGAGTGCATCAGTAAAAAAAAAAAAAAAAGTACCAAAAATAAAGTATAATTTCATTAAACAAAAATAACAATAGGTAGAAAGAAAGAAAGAAAGAAAGAAAAAAAAAAAGGAAAATGGAATGAATTCATGGGAAAGAATTAACAATTAGCATTGCCTTGCTATTATTTTTAAGATTATTATTATTATTTTTTTAAATTTCTTTTTTTCACAATTGACCGCAATCTACAACTGTTATCTTCTTAGTTGTCTTTCCGTTTTGAGATCCGTAACTTTCCACCTTCTTTACGACATCCATGCCTTCGACCACACTTCCGAAGACAACGTGCTTTCCATCAAGCCTTTAAAAAAAACAAAAACAAAAGTGAATCAATATTATTGCACACAATCTAATGAGTTGTCGGAAGAGTCACGACTTATTCCATTTTTCAAAGATCGTCAACAGTGCTCCTGCTAGCCTACTTTAGGAGGGCGCTGCGCCCTGTCACGAGAGCAGTGCGCTCGTTCCCAAAAAAGTGCTTTTCCGCGAAAATAGTGCTTATCAATTTGCTCTTGCTCTTCTTTCCACCCGATTTTAAAAAACAAAGCACACAGCAAGCCCTGACCCTGCCCCTTGCCCCCCTTCCCCACGAGATGCCTTGACAAAGGATGTGCCCTCTTGCTGCAGTTGACACCCTGCCCTCTGTCAATTTTAGTGGGAGCAATGATCGACATCGTCAACAAACCGTCAGTCTATACAATCGAAAAAGCTGTTCAATAGACCAACAGACTATTCACATAAGGCGCATTTGTTTATTTGTTCAATGTGATTTTTTTTGCATCCGAATGCCCGCACTAGCCTTTAGAAGTAGCTCTCGTGCAGAGATTTCTGGGCATGAGAGGTGTTCGGAGATTTCCGTACTAAGTGCACGAAGGTAGAAACAGGATAGTTTCGAGAGTTTTGCAATTGCAAATGGCAGCCTCCAATCCAGCAAAGCTCCAGCTTTCGATCACTCAACGATGGTCAAAATTTTGCTTTCAATTGGATGAAGAGGGTTTATGCAGATTAAAAAAGAAATTCGAAAGTGGAGAGAAGACTTTAAAAATCTGAAATTTAGACTCTTGGGGCGATTAAAAAGGAGTCGTTGAGGCATCGCCATGTCGTTGATTTGCCAGAAACCACACTGAACGGTAATTGCACCGGGGCGCACTATCGACTTCATCATCATGCAAATCGTACGTATAAACGAATGCGCCTAAAGTCTGTACTTCCGGTCTGGCAGCATCCACGGAGTGAAGGCAAACTGGTTTCTGCGACAAGTTCTGCAGTAAACGGATACCATGTTAAGTATCAATCATGGGGATTTACACTTCATCTAAAGTGAACATTAAACTACGCAAGGAGTTCTGATACCCATGAAACAAGTCTGAGGGCACAAGGTCAGAGGAGTAGGATGCGAGTGCCAAAGCACAAACCATCCAAACTCAGGTGATCAAACATGATTGTGGTCTAGCGCTGTCATAAAACAATTTCTTTACGATCGCCAACAGTATACATTCGACTTTATTTGGTTCCTTAATAGGAGCTCAAAACATGACCCTTTAAAACCCCACTACAATGAACCCAGTTTCACGATCATAGTTTGTGGGCAGAAAACAGGCTAATGCAGAGCCTGCATTGTAAGACGAAGATTTTCTGCACAGACTACAGTTTCACAATCAGGAGAATTCGCCAGCATTGCTCTACGCAACTGCTTTGTAGGCAGAATTTTCAATTCAAGCCAGTTCTGAAATTCAGTGGATCTGCAACTGCTTCAATCAGAAAACAAAAGATTTCGGCACATCTAAGTTGCCATAATGGCAAACACTGTCGATGTGAATTTGCTGCCAAAAATGGCTTTTGCTCACAAATGCGACAAAGGTCACTACGAGACCATTTTGTATAGTGGTGACGTCATCTCATTTGGGAATGAACCAACCGAAGTCAATTAATGCAGCCGTGGTTTTAATATTGAAATCGAAAAAAAATTGTTAGATCACCAACTTCACGAGCGGAACGCAAGTATACGCTTCCTTGGCAGATCCGTTGGGGCAAATGAGGGAGATTTAATTGTGAACAGATTGGAGAGCATAATCTTCCTCTGATGAATGTTTGCTTGCGATGTAGTTTGAGGCAAATCAGCGACGTTTTTTTTTTGCATAGTAATATCGCCATAACTTTTCGCAAGCTTGATGAGCATTCCTCCCATTACGGAAGTAAAACCATAAAATGCAACAAAAATGCAGTTTGCTCTTCCATCTTCAACTTGTTGTAAAATCTCCAAAACTCGACTAAACTGCTCGCTTTTACTTAGAATATAACCAAAACAGTCAAATGACCAGTACTTCCAAAACGAACTTGCGCTATCTGTTGCAAAAACGAGTCATGACTTTTACGACAACCCAATAGCATTCTTTCCATAGCAAAGTGAATTTTAATGAAATGTCTGGGGAGAACTCAGTTCTTAGCAGGTGTAACTTACCAATTCGTCTTAATTGTACAAATGAAGAATTGTGATCCATTTGTGTTGGGGCCAGCATTGGCCATGGACAAGATACCTGCAAAGAGCACAAAATCAAATATAAGCAAAATATATCAATCACAAGCTTGCAGTTCTCAAACGTCACATACAAAACATTTCAATACATTAAAAAATAAAACAATGCCTCAATGACAAAATCTCCTACAAATTCACTACAGCATTCCACGCATTCCTAAAAAAATAAAAACCCATTAATTTTATTTAGTTGAGATTTGGTTGACTAAATAGTGAGATCACATTTGTTTTAGCCACAGCAACCTATAGGCACATCTAATAAAGTGAGACCTACCAGTCTCAAAGTTCTGAGATTACACACTCAGTTTTACCAGAGTTCCCTCCAAGTCGACTTCTGTACGGATCCGTTAAACAGATCGTTTCATGACACAATCCACCAATCGTACAGCTTTCAATCGTTTCATGAAAATGGCGATTCCCGAACAACAAATGTGCGAAGACGAGCTTCTACAGATTCTAGAAGTATAAACATAGCTAGTTCTTTATCATTCAAAAAATTCGATATAAAGACACGGAACATTAAATCTGTACATTCTTTGCTTCACAATTTGCAGCAACCGATCATGCCCTTTGATTTTTGATAAAATTGTTTTGTCCCTTTTATTTTTTTAATTAATTGTTTTAGCTCTTTATTACGAAATTTGGTCCCCTCACTTAGCATGACCCGACAACCAACAAACTAAATCATCGCAAACGGCCAACAAATGAAGTTAAAAACAAGTTTTTACGTCGCAAGCTCTGCCCAGTCGGCTGCGGCTATGGCATCAGGCCTATTTTATCGGCAAAATTATGAAGAGATCTCAAGAACGTTCATAACTACCCATGATGCACTGCACAGCCATAATGGCGGCCTGCTCAGATGTTTAAATGTGCAAGCATGTTAAAAATCTATTTTCTACGAGAATCTGCACGAGAACTACTATAAAAGCTTTTGAAACTCGGAAGATTTTTTATATTAAAAACTTTAATATTTGTTCAGATTTATGAATTTATTTTATTGAAAGTTTAAGCCCATAAACATTTTTGGGAAATGTAATTTTACCGATGCCAACGAAAAAACACTCGTCGGCCTTAATATACACGCTTATGAAAACGTTCTATTGGTATTTTTCAGTCTTCAAATCTATCTTTGTCCCCATTCTCACCTATGGTCATGAGGCTTGGGTAATGACCGAAAGAGTGCGATCGCGGGTACAAGCGGCCGAAATGAGATTTCCGAGAGGTGTGGCAGGTGTTACCCTACTAGATAGAGTGTCCAGCAGCACAATAAGGGAATCTTTAGGTGTTGAGCCGCTACTTCTCCGCATTGAGAGATCTCAGTTGCGCTGGTATGGCCACGTGATACGGATGCCACAAACTAGTCTTCCTAGGCAGTTATTATTTTCCAAGCCGGTGGGTAAGAGACCAAGAGGTCGGCCTAGAACCAGGTGGCTAGAATACATGGAGAATCTGGGTTCGAGTCACTTGGATATTACCAGGAGGACATGCGCCTGATGGCAGAAGATCGCGATCGCTAGAGATCCTCCATAGGGCTGCTGCCCCCGCGACCCTAACGGATAAGTAGGTTTGAATTTTTCTGTAAAATACATAATATTTTTTTCGACTTGTTCTGCTTTCAAATTTTAATTATTTCAGAAAAAATAATCGCGACCTGAACAAAATTTTCAGCAATGGCGGGCTAGATGACCTTAGATAGGCAGCGATGTCAAGTATCGAAAAAGTTTTCCTTTTAATGTTAAGAAGCATTCAAATTAATATAAAACGCTACATTTTTATATATAAATACTAAATCTAAAATATAAACATATATAAACGCAATTATCAGCAATTTATACATCAAAATTATGCAAATTTTAACACCACCTCCATGCAACGAAATATCTATATAGCGAAATACTTGTGCCGGTCCGTTGAGTTTCGCTCTACAGAGATTCTACAGTAGAGTGGAAGCCGGATAATAGGATCATATCGGGACCAGACAGTTTTGGTCCTAATAACCGATCGGTCCTATTACATCAGAGTTAACAATTTTCGCTGCCCTTATAAGTTCCATGTCTTTATCAAGAACATTTAGCGATGTTAAATAACATTCTGAGAAAAAAAAAAAAAATCCCCCAAGTGAATGCATAGGAAATCCACCACTGGGAAACTAATGAAACCATCTTGGGTTTTCCACCTCTAATTTCCAGTACAATTCCCATATTTCCCCTCAGCAATATACATGTAATGCAAATGACGAGTCAGATAAAAGGAGGGAGACATGCTCCGATCCGAGAACTTAAAAAGTCAAAGCGTCCAAAGCACGATATTCATGCAGGACCCTGGATCTCTCTCCACATTGCTCATATCATTCAACAGGTATTACAGCAAATGCGCTAGTGCTCAGCCGCTGCTTTCCAACAGTTTGCCTCCTCACTCACCTGATCTCATCCCGTACGACTTCAGCTTACAGGGATTCTTAAAGGATCGGGTTTACTGCAAAAAATCTGTAACTCTACCACATCTGGAAGAGAGAATTTATCAGCAAGGTTTAAGGATGAATGCCGAATTACTGCACCCATCTGTGGAAACCACGACCTTGCAAGCGGGAAAACATTCTTCAATACAGAACTCACACATTCAATCGTTGTCATTTTAAAAAAGATTACTTAAGATTTAAGTCGACCTTATTCATTCATTGCAAACATTCTTTTAAAAAATAGTTCGAGCATACGACTGCTCTCAACACTATGACAGAAGGCTTCACGCTTAATTACAGTTTGCAATAAAATCATACAGGGTGGCCCATAAATAAGTACAGGTTTTTGATAGCCTATAACTTTTGAACAGAGCAAAGTATCAAGCAAACAATCAAGGAGAAAACACTATTCCATACTAAGGGTGTGTTTGTTTAGTGCGACGAAAGCAACAAAGTTAACGTCATTGCGTTTGTTTAGTCTTGTCAGACCAACTACTTCCGTTTGCTATTGCCACCGACTAAGTCGACGAGCTAAAACGATAGTAAACTTCTGCGGGATTAGCATTAGAGAAGCCTATCCGAGTTTTAGCCAATGCCATGATTACAAACCAAAGAATTAGTTCAAACAGAACGTTCGTACTAATAGGGTTGAGGATCATTTCGAAAACAATTTCATGAAAACATTGCTTTATCATTTCATTGTGTACTGTGAGCATTAGAAGGCATACATCGCCGTTGTCGATTTCCCGCTTGAAAGCAGTTACTCTCACGAAGTAGTTTGTAATAGTCAGGCTGACAACTTTCACGGCTTCGTGATTCGTAGTGACAGCTAGTCGCTTTCGTCGCAATAAACAAACAATAAGTAAAGTCTTAGGGTGGAATAGTGTTTTCTCCTTGATTGTTTGATTAATCCTTGTCCAGTTTCCAGCACCTCAACCAGAGTTGGAACAAAGTACATTAAATTCGTAAAGTGGTGGCAGCAAGACGAGACCTCACCTCAATACGCTTTGGATGTCCATGCATCTCTGAATGAAACTTTCCCTGAAAGGTGGATTGGATGCAGTTGCCCCATCCAATTCCCCCCCCCCCCGATTTTTTTTTTTGATGGGGCTATCTCAAAGATAAAGTCTACGCCCACCCCATTGATGGCTTCGAGAAACTGAAGGAACTGATAAGCCAAAAATGTAATGAGATTCCTATGAGTTCTGTCGCAATGTGTGTGCAAACGTGGCTTTGCGCCTCCAAGCAGTAATCCATTTCAATGGAGAACAGATTGATATTACACTGGAAAACCACACAGAGAAACGCTTTTGTATCCTTTGATGAGGTATACCATTTCAAGCCACAGATTAAATAATTGTCCACTTATTTGCCCTGCCATTTTGCTAGTTGCAACCTTTATCTTGGTGTGGGTCAAAATACAGACTAACCACGCTGAACTGTAACTGCACAAGTCACACTACTGACATTATGATGCAAGTAGTACAAATAAACAAATGCACTTCCAGTTTGCAAGTTTCGACGAGAAACCAAGAAGTAATGGAATAAAATTTCACAGCAAAACAGGTTATTTGCAAAAATTATATACACTTTGAAGAGCATGTAATACTCCACCACCCTGGGAGAAGGTAGGTGATCAAAACTGTTCAAGACAGACATTAGTGACTAGAGATCTGGAATGCGGTTAGATTTCTGTGGTCAAAGGGACAAAAACCTTCTGAAATCCATAGAGAGTTGTGTACGACGTACAGTGACATGTGCACAATGATATCTAAAACAACTGGAACGCTGACTCACTGGAAGAGAACTGAGGCCGTAATTCTAGGCCTCCTGAAGCTACTAGTCAATGACCTGAAGGGATCGTTTATGAGAAATGAGTGTTTTTCATGGATTTAACCTTATGAGCGTTTATGAGGAATTATTGTTGTTGAGGGATTTAACCTACTAGTCAATTTATGAGCGTTAATGAGGGATTTATCCTTGCTTTTTAGGCCACCTGACGCTACTAGCCAATGACCTGAAGGGAAAATTTATGACTTATTTTGGCTTCACTTCTCAATGCCGACTGCGGATAGAGTCAGCGATCCAGTTGTTTTAGATATCATTGCATGTGCATAACATCAATAAATGTACGCAACTTGTGTGCCAAGTGCACAGCATGGCGTGCAAGCATCCTCAAAGTTCTGGACGGCCGTGCACATCCTGTACAAAGGAGAAAATTGATGCCGTGAATGAGGTGGGTAATGATCCAATCAGTGGCACTGGAAGTGGACATTTCCTATGGAACTGTACACCATGGGTGTGCTTCCATAGACTCACGGACTTAGCGAGAGCTAACTCGTGTTAACTGTAGCCAGTGAGCTAAAGTGAAAATCACGACAATCATGCTATCGAAACGCTATGGGGAGGTATCTTTGTTCAGGCGCCGTTTCACTTTCGGTTTTCGCTCTTTCTTCCTGCGCTGTACCAGAGATTTGTTTAATTCCAATACTAAATGTAATTTACTGTTGACGTTGTTGAAAGACACGGACATGTTATATTATAGCGTTATAGCTCCGTAAATACCACGATACAGGATCAAAACGGGCTGCCACCATCTTTAAACAAGCTGGATTGGTTCTCACGAAGCTGTGGAACCTCAGACAGTTTCGTAGGGCCGGGGCCTCCCTTCTCGTGAGGTTCTCTGCTCTATCGAAACGATTCAGAGAGAAAACCCTACTATCGCGAGGTCCGTGAGTCTATCGAAACAACCCATATCACCCACGAAGTTTCAGAAAGTGTCAGCCAGATGGGTCCCTAGGTAGCTCCCACTTGTGCACATGGAGATCCGCATGGCATACTTTGAAGCATTTACTTTGGTGCTACAAGGAGGGACACTCATTCCTTGAGCACATTGTCACTGGAGAAGAAAGTTTCATTACATCTCCAAAACGAAGCGACAGTCTCTCCCTCCACAAAAAAAAACAAAACAAAACCCACGCCTTCCACAGGTAAGGTCATGGCTACTGTTTTCTGTTCTTGCAGATTTTCTGACCAAAGGAGAAACTGAACACTGCTGCTGCTTATTCTGCCACATTGGATCGGCTATGGGCTGCTCTGCACCAAAAGCATCTGCAGAAGGCTATGGACGAGGTCATCATCCTGCATGACAATGCGCATTCGCATGTTGATGCACCAGTGTGGCAAAAATTGCAGTCCTGGAAATGGGAACTCCTACGCCATCCATCTGGTGCCCTCTTTCACCTGTTCAGACCTCTAAAGCCAGTTTTCCATTTTTTTTTTTTTTGCGTTGGTTAGGCATCTGCGAGGTTTTCGTGTATTTTTGAAAAATGCACTCGTTTTCCAATTAGTGACTTTTACGCGTCTGCGTCTGTTATGCATCCGTCTGGCTAGATTTTTGTGTGTTTTTTCCGACATCTTTTCAGATCCAGCCAATCAGCTGCAATCTACTTTGCTATCATTCTGGGTAGTGGTCTTCACAGATTCAGATGGGGAATCATGGCTGCGTCATTATCCTATTTTCCATAGCCTTGAGAGAGTAGCAACAGTTTGCAGTGACTCAACCAATCAGATCGGAGTCTGGATCACGCCTGAAAATCGCAATGAAAAATGACCGCGCTCACATGCTAATCATGACGAGTCTTGCAGGCGATGATTGCAAGAGGCTAAAACGTTGCCGCACATTACAAAATGCCTAACAGTCGCTAAATGGAATAACTGCCTTAAGGAAAAAACAAGTTCACCCCCCCCCCAACCTGTCGTAGAGGTGTACCGCAGCACAGCCTTGCATTGCGAAATTGCCACGAGAAAAAATTAAGAAAATGTAAACAATTATTCCACAATTATAAACTGTACCACAATATTCCTCACGTGTGCTGCAAAAAAAAAAGTCTGAGAACCCCTTGCATTATAGATCATTACGCTACATTTTCCTTTCTACTACGGGAAAGTGATTGCATTTTTAATCTGATAGTATTAAAAATATTTTATTGTCTTTGCTCTCGAAAATGACGACAGCTGCTGATGGTAGCCTTATTGTCGTTAACGCCGTTTCAATGGGCTCGGGACAGTGAAGACTTAAGCTCATTTTTCTTTTCAAGCAAGCCCAGTTAGGTTTCTCAATGAACCATCTAATCATCTATTCTGCATTCGATGTCGCTTAAATCTTCAAGTCAGTCAGTTTTTGCATTCGGCACTTCGACTAAGATTACCTCGGATGCAATTCGGAAAATCGTCAGGATAGACAGGGGCAGCCGAGGTGATGAGTATTGTTTGTGTGGGCGACTGCCTGGTGGAGAGGTTGCTCTTTGCTGACGACCTTGTCCTCCTTTGGTCTTCTCGCAAGAGCCTTCAACATGCACTAGACCGGTTTGCAGCCAAATGTGAAGTTCAGTGTGGCTAAAACCGAGGTTCTGGTCCTTTCAAGACAACCTGCTTAGTGCGCTCTCCACGTTAGGGGAGCCAGATTGAGACAGGTGGAGAAATTCAGGTATCTCGGGATTGCATTCACGAGTGATGGATGGCAGGAGAAAGAATTGGATGCTCGGATTGGTGCTGCAAGTTGTGTCAGACGTGAACTGTGGCGATCCGTGGTAACGAAACGCGAGCTGGGTAACAAAGCCAAGCTCTCAGTCTTCAAATCTATCTGTCCCCATTCTCACCTATGGTCATGAGGCTTGGGTAATGACAGAGAGTGCGATCGCAGGTACAAGCGGCCGCAATGAGATTTCTGAGAGGTGTGGCAGGTGTTACCCTACTAGATAGATTGCACAGCAGCACAATAAGGGAATCTTTAGGTGTTGAGCCGCTACTTCTCCGCATTAAGAGATCTCAGTTGCGCTGGTATGGCCACGTGATACGGATGCCGCAAACTAGTCTTCCTAGGCAGTTATTTTCCAAGCCGGTGGGTAAGAGACCAAGGGGTCGGCCTAGAACCAGGTGGCTAGACTACATGGAGAATCTGGGTTCGAGTCGCTTGGATATTACCAGGGAGGACATGCGCCTGATGGCGGAAGATCGCGATCGCTGGAGATCCTCCATAGGGTTGCTGCCCCTGCGACCCTAACGGATAAGCGGGTTTGAAAAGTAAGTAAGTCAGGTCAAATGACCTAGTTAGACTGGACTCTGATTTTAGTTGCCGAAAACACCAATACCTGGCTAATGGTTATGTTGAGAAGTAGATCAATGTTCATCGTTAAAAATATATACAGGGCGTTCCAAAAATGCTTTTACAAACTAAGGGAACACTCCCCTTAACCCAAAACGAGAAAAAAACTTCACATAAACCTATGTCCGAAAATCCTTAATTTTCAAATTATTAACGAAAGTTTACAACAGATGATTGGAGCTCATCCACACAAAATCAAATAAATGCTCGAAACATCCTCCTCTTGCTTTTAAACAAGTATGCACTCGTCAAATCATGGACTGTCGCACCCTTTCAAATATTCCCCGACTGTTTCGCAGGCTTCCATGACATGAGTTTCTGGTGTCCCCAGAGATAATCCAAAGGATTGAGGTCGGGGGAACATGCAGGCCATGGAACTGGTCCTCTACTTAATCTTCCAGTAGGTCTTGGAGTGTGTTCTGAATAAAGTCCACGTAGACAGCACCTGTAAGATGTGCTGCTGGGAAAACATATGGCTCTACCAGACAGTCACCCTGGCAACAACGCCATCTACGATACAATGAGTCAAACGAACATTAATAACTCAAAAACTAAGGATTTTCGGACGTATGTTTATATGAACTTTTCTTGTTTTGGTATAAGGAGCATGTCCCCAAAGTTTGTTAAAGTATTTTTGAAACGCCCTGTATAACGATTTTTGCAAGTACATTACGCTTTTGCCGTGAAAAGTTTATGAAATCACTTTTCGATTTCCCCTCGTATATTATCATGTCCAGGGGAAAGTTTTTTTTGTTCGTCCATACTTTTTGAATGGTTACAATCCTCTCGTAGGACGATCTGAATAACGCAAATTTTTTATACATTAAAGAGAAATGATTGGTCATTCTTTTGCACTTACTTGTCTAAGTGAAACATTCAATTCTATTTTGAAAAAGTATCCGAAATGTCATCTACATCACCAATAATTCGAGCCTGCCTGTTGTATGAATTAAAACTTGGCCATAAAGCAGCACAGGCTGCTTGTAACATTTGTATAACATTCTGTGAAGATTCCGTCACTGACCGGACGGCACAGAATTGGTTCAAAAAATTTAGAACTGGTAAATAATTATTAACTGGAGATGCGTCTCCAAGCATAGGTAATGATTTTTCAATTGAAAAATGGAAGGAAAAATTCTGCGACCCGGATTCGAACCAGGAACCTCGACTATCATGGCCGATGCCTCTACCAATTGGGCTGTCGCAGACACCATGGACAGCCAAGTTTCCCGTCTCCCATTGGGCTTTCAACCGTAACAACTTTGTTGTCTTTAAGACACCTTGGCTGTCCGTGGTGTCTGCGACAGCCCAATTGGTAGAGGCATCGCCATGATAGTCGAGATTCCTGGTTCGAATCCGGGTCGCAGAATTTTTCCTTCCATTTTTCAATTGAAAAATCTTTAGAACTGGTGACTAGCGACTTGAAGATGAATCGACAGTCAGTCATCAACGCAGAGCTGAGAGCTGAAATAGAGTCGGATCCAAGCCAGAGTAGTGCAGAGCTTTCTTCTAAGTTTGGATGTAAAGATTGGAGCATAAGATTGAAAAAGTGAGAAATTGGATAAATGGGTGCCCCATGCATTGACTGAAAACGATAAGCACCACCGACTCACTATTTGCACTTCTCTGCCATCGTACAACAAGGCCCACATCTTGATCAAATGGGTCGATGAAAAATGGGTTTTATACGTTAATAATCGACGTTCGTATCAGTGGTTATCAGCAGATGAACCTCCTCGCAGATGAGCCAAGGCAGAACTCTACCCTAGGAAGATTCTCGAGTGTTAGGTGGACAACAGCTTGTGTAGTCAGTTACGAGCTCCAAAATCCAGGACAAACTATCGCAACAGACCTGTTTGTTGGTCAACTTCAAAGCACACATGAAAAAAAATTAGCAAAAACAGCCAGCTCTTACGAATTGCAAGGGTGTTGTTTTTCTTCAGGGCAAACCTGATCCGTCAGGCAATAAACAAACACAGCCTAGGAAGTGTTACCTCATCCACCATACTCTCCAGATATCTCTCCAACAGATTATCCCTTTTCCGATCTCTCAACCATTTGAGAAACAAGTGCTTCAAGACAGAAGAGCTAAAACATGAACTGGGCGACTTTTATAAAAAAGGAATTTATGATTTAGTATCTCTTTGGAAGAAGGTTGTTGATAATGATGAAGATTATTTCGATGAATTTATTCATTTACGCATTAATCTGAGTGCCAATTGTTATCAGGTCGTTGCATATCAAATGTCGGATTGCAGAGGTCATCTTTAATGGCCCTCTAGAAAGATGCAATAACCCCCATTGCAATCCAAACATTGTTGCCAACTATTTGGCAGCTTCTCGAGCCCTCTCCCATAGCATCCATGGCCACGGGACTCGAACTCCCGGAATGAGTTTTCGGCGTCTGCTTGGGTTAGGAATGTTTTCCTCCAGAGAAAATTGTCCAGGCTTTGGAAAAGATGGTAGTCGGTAGGGGAGAGGTCCGGAGAGTAGGGGGTGTGTGGAAGCGTGTTGTCATGCAGCAGAAGGACGCCTTTGCAATGCACAATTGCAGGTTGTTGCTGATACGATGCAGTTCACGACAGTAGGTCGTAACGGTGATGGTCTCCTCATGCTGCAGGAAGCCATAATGCACTCCACCAGAAAGATCATGAGCTTCCTGGGGTGCAACGGGGGTTTAGGGAACTGTCGCGGGGTTCATCAGCTTCCAGCCACTTTTCGTCGCAGGTGATGATGCGATCAAGAATCCCCACTTCTTCATGGCGCAAAAGCAATTCCGTACACACCTCCAAACCGACGCTCTTTTTGGTTTTCCGTAAGTTCATGCGGGACCCATTTGTCCTGCTTTTTCACCTTGCCGATGGTCCTAATGCCTAGTTTACACAGTGCAAGCTGCTGACCTGTCCATTAGAGAGTAGCTCGCCTTAAGTACTCGCATGAAATAAATGACAGTAGCTGTACTCATCTCTGCTCTTTACACAATGAGAGTCGAGTGAGAGAGAGAGCACGGATTCCGTATGATAATGCCGAGCCAGCAAGCTTTAATAAAAAGGACCGTCAAAAGATCTATGACCAAAGTACTGTGTGCTGAATTAGAACAATCTGTTAAACAGAAAACAGAGTGAAAAAAAAGATTTGGATTAGAGAATGGATGGAAAGAAATAATTCAGGAGCAACATGAATCAGTTTAAAATCCAAATGCACGCGATATACAAAAAATACATTATCGAGGTGCGCTGGCTTACGAGCTACTGGGTTGGTGTACAAATGATGCAAGCTACGTGCGAGCAACTGACCTGTGACCTTGGTGGGATAAGCGAGTGGAGAGTATTAAAAAAAAAAAAAAAAAATGTTTGAAGTAGCTCGCACGCCATCTGCTGACCTGCTCGCACATAACAGTAACTCACAAGCTGTTCACACAATGACAGCTGTTGTATTGCAGTAACTCGCACCCTGTAAACTAGGCATTAGGTGTCTACTGACAGTCGACGCTGATACAGCAAGACGGGTCCTCTTCCACAGATCGCTTCAGATCAGCATCATTCAACACGTTGGACAGTCTGCCGCGAGGCTCATTTGCCAGGTCCGTCACTTCCGCCTGGAATTTTCGGAACCAATGTTGGACAGCACGTTCGTTTATGGTGCCTACACCGAATGAATACCTTATTAATGTTTCGAGAAGCGTTGGATGCATTATCCACGTAATTCGTATGAAGTCATGACTATCTTCGCTTGGGTTCAAACGCTATTAAATATCATCGCAGACAGCTAATCGCTGATAGGTTTATTTCTGGGAACGTACCACTCTGTTATGGGTACTTGCTACTAAACGTGGAAACCGTGCTGAAGCGCAGAACCCACCTCGAAATCCGACATTTGATATGCAACGACCAGATAAGAATTTTGTTTTACTAATTTAACGTTGTATTGCTGAAACTAATTTTAAAAATTAAAATAAAATTTATTTTCCAACAATTTATTCTCCGAAACTAGCTTAAGTCGAGATTATTAGTTATATTTACCGAAGCAATCAATTTTTACGGCTTCAGAGAGGTTGCAAAGTTTATTTAAATCGGACATGAGCATGAGTAAGAAGATCGCCTTTTAAATTAAAACAACTTGATATAATCAGAGAAGCAAAGCTGGAGCTAAAGTTTGTAAGGTCAGGTGCACCGAAATCAAAGTACAGAACCATCAAGTTCAGTCTTGCATGGATTATGAGTAAATATGAGGTGAGTTTTAGGTAAAAGGTCTCCAATTTTTTTTTTCTGCAGTGAGAGTAAGTAGAAAGACCCGGATGCTTTTAAAATTTTTCTGGCAGCACTATACCGTGAACGATGTTTCATATACTTAAAATGGCGAAGTTTAGTTTACAAGATCAACGTGAAACAACTCGTTATCTGCATTTGCGCGGTGAAACATCAATCGAAATTCATCGCCAATCGAGTGAGATATGCGATGAAGGTGTCACGAATGTTAAAAACGTGCGTTCATGGGTGCGAAAGTTTAAAGCTCGAGAATCGTGTGAGAATGAACCGAAGCAGCCTCTACCACAAACAAGCCGAACGGAAGCCATGATAATAGTGTTGTGCCGATACTAATATCAAAAAGTATCGATACTTGCCGGTATCGAGTACTCAAGTATCGTATATTGTAATGTAGCTCAAGTATCGATAGTTTGCATGTCGATACTCTATACTGAAAAAAACCTATGAGGCACCTAATGAAGATGTGAGATTTTCAGCGTTAATTCAGAATCTGTTGAATATATTAACGCTTTTATTCCAGTGGCTGCTTACTGATTGGGTATCTTTCGAAGCGTTTATTTTTATTTCTCCTAACGAGGTCGAGCTGTCGAGCTCATGCCTCGCTCTATGGGCGCACAGTAAATAAATAAATAAAAACAAAAAAAAAAAAAAAAAAAAAGCTAATGAATCGGACACGTGATGATAGCTTCCTAGTAATAGTACTTAGGTCTAATAGTAATGAGTGATGTTAGCCTCCATGTGCTCCAGTTTCGGTTAGACGTCCTCTCAAAAATGCATTTTACCATTTAGATAAATACTCATTTTTACTCGATACTATCGATACTTTCTCATTGAGTACTCGATATTGGTATCGAGTATTTTATTAAAGTACTCGATACCGGAAGTATCGATGATTCATTGGCATACCTGCCAACTTTCAAAAAATATAAAGAGTAAAATCCTTCACGTTAGAGTTATATGCCAATGCAATTTTATATAATCGTATAATTAGGCCTATGGCATGGTTCGTAATCACATTTTTCCCACCATGTGATATGTTGAAGTCACATTTGCACACTTTACAGAAAGCAAATTTTTCACCCTTCCATGATGAAGGTATGAACAGAAATTGTTTTTAATAATTCTCTCTGAAAGTCTGAAATATTTTATTTCGCATTCTTTATCGTGGTCTTCGAGATATTAGGCCTCCTCATGGAGCTTGAAATCACGTGTCTAGGCATTTTCAAGTTTTGACCGTTAGTTGTTTATCTCTATGGCTAATTTGGTGCTCTTCAGGGATAAAGAACTACATGATGCTCTCGTCCTAATCTACTTTATCCAACTTAAAATTTTACCATAGCCGGCTCAGTGGCTGAGAGCGTTGAGGTGCAGGTCTTACCGCTCTTGTAAGCAGCGAGTTGCGGGTTCGAATCCCACAGAGGGCATGGATGTTTGTTTGTCTATTTCACCATCACCCTTTCATCCCAAACAGCTAGTCTCCTGGATAAAAGGAGAGATGCGGGCTAAAATTTACCCATCCAAATTTTACCTTGAATTCTCCATTGGATTTCCCTGATGTCCCCCTCCAGCGTTAAAAAGTTGAATTTCGACACGAAGGAAAACATTGAAATGATACGTGATGCAGAGGGATAATATCTCGAAGGCCACGCCCTTCATGATGGAAAAAATAGTCCTACTTTAAGAACTGAATTTCCGTAATAATGTGATCCGTCGCCTACTCGTGTAGGAGAGGAGTTCAACATTTCACCAACTGGGAAAATATGGAAAAACAAAAGCGTAAAAACGTAAAATGGTATTAAAGGCGTAAATTTTACGTGTAAAACGTAAAAGTTGGCAAGTATGAAACGCTATTAAATATCATCACAGACATGCAAATTTCAGGCAGCTGGTCGCCGATATGTTTATCTCTGCTGAAGCGCGGAACCCACCTCGAAATCAGACATTTGATATGCAACGACCTGATAACATTTGCAAAAACGAAAAAAAAACTTTCCCCTGAACCTGATAGAATTGATGGAAATCACAATCAACACATTATTAATGTACGCATTTAATCAAATAGATTTGTTAATTAGATGCATTAATCAATAGGACGTGAATTCTAGGAAATAAATAAATATAAACAATCGATGATTTACCTGGTCCAGTGTGCTTAAGAATGAAGTTCTCATCTTCGAATTTGGCTCCATAAATGGATTTTCCACCGGTTCCATTGTGGTTGGTGAAGTCTCCACCTTGGCACATGAAATTAGGAATCACACGGTGAAAGATGCTTCCTTTGAAGCCAAATCCTCTTTCTCCAGTGCATAATGCTCGAAAGTTCTCTATAGAAACATTCAAAAAAATAAAAAAATAAAAAAAAACTGCATTAATATTCGAAATTGTGTAAACGATTTCCAATGGGCTTAATTTTTTTTTTTTTTTTTTTTTTTTTTCCAAAGCGATTTTACCTGCAGTTTTGGGAACCACATCCGTTCGTAACTGCAATAGAAATAATAAGTAAATGCATTATAGCACGCTTAATAGTGCACACAAAAGGGATCGTGAATTTTGGTTATGGGGTTATTTCTAAATGGATTTAAATTTTAACCGAGACCCAAACGAAGCTAGGGGAAGGAGCGGCCAGCGAAACATGACTAGCGATAGGCTGCGGCAAAATGACATTCTTTAAACCTAACAGCCATGACCTTGGGGAGGAAACCGTGGAAAAGTACCGGCGACCATGTAAAGTTGCAAATCCCACTCCACTCCCATCTTCGAGCTTAAAAGACCAAGATAAGCTCGAGGTTAGCTTACACTCGCATCTCAATTCCCACGTTAAGCCTCCGTAATTCAGATTCTCCTTTGAGGAAACACACGAGGAAATTCTCCATTGTATGTTAACACGTGTTCCTAGCGACGAGCAGGGAGAAGGAGCATAGGGGGAAATCTATTTTTATAAAGCGTTCAAGATAAACGGCCGGCCAACTTACCTCGAATATTATACGACCCACAGGTTCTTGGTCCGCAGCGAGATCGAAGTAACACCTTGGAAGAGCCATTTCGGATAGGTAGCGCGTTAACTTTAGTCTTGAAGAAACAGACGGATAACAAAGAGTCGCACTTGCCGACGAGAAGGAATAGCAGCGACAAAGCGCGCGTATCGTCAAAGCCATTTTATACACTCGTAACTTCGAAAGCCTCCGCGGATATAAATAAACTTTTTCTTTTTAATTCCGACCTCGGATTTTATTTATATATTACAATTTTAAACTTTAATTTCATTGACTGCTCAGTTTCGGCTTAAAAACAATCTTTTTTCTTTGAATTATATTTTTCAAATGCCGTACTATTTTCTTACAATCTCGTACATCACTTCTCGTACGCCCCGTGATTTTTGGGCGGCGGCCCCGTAGCGAAGATGACGTCATCGCCTCCTCTGAACGAGAAACCACCGGCTGCCATTGGAGTCGACGGGCTAACCGACATAACAATGTTGCTAAATTGTATTTCCTTGTAGCTAGAGAATAAAAATTAACCAGAATTCGATTAAATCCGCGTTTCTTTAAGTTATTTTAAAGGAGACGAAGTTTTTTAAACAATTAAATGTTAATCAAAACGATTTTTTTAACGGCTTAGTTAAAGCTGGCCAAGAACAGTAAAATTACCAATTAATAATATCATTAATTGATTAATTTATATTTTCTTTAAATTTAATATTAAATTTAATATTAAATTTAATATTAAATTTAGTATCTTTTGTTTCAAGGTTAATAATATTAATAATCTTATAACAAAGTACTCAACTGCTGATTATTGTTCTTCAAAATGGTCATTAAAATATTACAGGCATTGGAAAAAAAAATGTAATGCATTCTGTTTTTTATTTTATTTTAAATTTAATATTATTATTAATTAATTAATATTATTAAACTTAAAATTAAAATAAAAACCAGAATGCATTACATTTTTTTTCCCTAATCATTTAAGCCTGTAATATTTTAATAACCATTTTGAAGAACAATGATTAGCAGTTGAGTACTTTATTATAAGATAATTAATATTAACCTTGAAAAAAATATATTTATTTAACAATAATAAACTAATAATTGGTTAAACGTGACTATTAGAATGTAATAATCTATTTTGGTTCCTAAACTAAAATGGAAGAAATGAAGATCGAATCTTCCTCCTTTAAACAAGTAATATCTCAAATGACATCTTTAAACCTTAATCGATTGAGACGATAATATGTAACAAGTTCCTTTTCAGACATGAATTTAATTGAAGCTTTATGGGGAAATAAAAAAAAAAAAAAGGCCAAGAAAAGCAAATCTTTAATTAATGATGAATCGTCGTCTTTTTTAAGAGATTGCAAAATCGAATGTGCGATAGCCTGCGATAACATTAGAATAATAATAAAAATAATAAGGATTAGAGGAATCATCATAAATAAAAATCTCTTTCTCGTCATTATGACCATGATAATAAAAATATTTAAAAAAAAAATCATTTTAGTTATTATTATTATTATTAGACAATGCATTGTTGATAATGTGCGTGTAAGTGAATGTTTAAAAAAAATTATATTAAAAAATTAGACATAATAACTTCCTCATGTTTTTTAATGAATCACCTCCTCCTCCTCGCCCAATGAATTGAAAATTCTCTTGGTTGGTTGGTTTGCTTTGGTTTTTGACGTCTGGGGCTTTTTTGTTTGTTTTAAAAAGAACATTTTTTAAACACACGGGTTAAAATTAGTTGTCGTAAATAAACCTCCGAAAGGAAAAGCGGAAGGAAGAAGAGATTGACTAAGGGAAGAGATATTTCAAATTATTTAAATATGGTTTAAATCTGAAACGATAATAAAATGGGGAACTGGAATGAGCAAAAGGAAAAGATTTTTTATTTTTTATTTTTTTTTTAATATTGAATTAATGATTGCGTTTTGAGTTACTAATTCGAATTTGTTTTAATTTATTTTCAGAATTAAAACTAGTTGAGAATCAACCAAAAAGAACTTAAAGAGTTTGAGTCATTTAAATGGGAAACAATATGAATGGGAAAATGTATTCGATAGCATGACTAGGTGAGTGAATTAGGTCTTGTATGAGCATTTTTGAATCAAGTTTTTTTTGTTTTTTTTTAATAAACCCGTACCATTTCACTGACGACGTCTTTTTAATGATCTTGTTTTGTTTTTTTTGTTGTTTTTTTTTAATATTGTTTTCTGTTTTGTGTCATGTTTGCAATTCAATATTTCTAAATATTATTTTTTTATAATTGAATGGGTGTGCATGAATAAGCACTTGTTTGTGAAAGGGTGAATAGTGTATAAGATAGTGAGTGTGTATAAACGTAGGTGCGGGAGAATAAAATGTGAGATCATAAAAACAGAATACAGTATACATGGTGGTGCCAAATTCTGATATGGGCGGAATAATAATGAAGGATAACCTTTTGCAAGGTAGCCTGCATGACAACTTGAGGTCTGAAGAGGAGACAGTTTATAAGTTTAAGTTTAACATGCAAGTAGTATTTGACCATGAGCATGACCTCCTTTATTATTATTACAGACCCGTTTTAATGGGAGATTTCTATTGTTGTGTTTGGAGACACTAGAATCTCTCAATTTGCCATAGAGGCTATTATGGGGCTGCTAGAAACTGGCCCATATCTCCGTAAAAATCGGTCCAATTTTGATTTTTTTTTTTATTTTCAAATTTATACTTATTATTGAGTCAACCATACGAGATAGTTCAAAAAGTTCCCTTCATATAATTTTTGTTACTATTTTGAGGCCTTTCAGTATTGTGCACCAACATATTGTTGCCAGGTTGAAATAAATCCCGTGTCCCTGCATTACAATGTTAGCCCGCGTCGCATTAAGTTGTTCCACACTTTTAGCGGTCAAATACGCCGCCGCAACTCGAGCAGCCATGTGCAGACATTAAATTGAGGAAACAGTGGCATTACTTCGAGAGACCTACGCTGATGCAGCAATGGGAAGAACTCAAGTTTATGTTTGGCAATGTCGGTTTAAGGTAGGACGACGAGAAACTGAGGATGATCCAAGGTCCGGTAAACTCTCAATGGCCAGAAATGCAAGGATAATTGCTAAAAATGCAGAACTTGTGCGGACTGATCGACGCCAGACTGTCGAAGAATTGCGACGGAAGCTCTGAAGAAGGTGGCAAACAAAGGTGATGCTACAGCCCGCCGACGACAAAATGTATGAACGTTGGTAGAAGTAGAAGTTGCCTTAAAAAAAGTGCGGACAGGTGGAAGTAACGAAGAGGAGGCTCATTTAATAGTAGTCATTTTAATAATGGTAATAAAAATTGATGGAGTACAGATGGACCCTCGTTATAACGAACACGGTTAAAACGAACTCCTCGATATAATGAATTATTTTTGAAGTCCCTTAAAATTGAACGGATTTAATATTAAAAAAAAAAACTCGTAACGAATTTCAATATAACGAACTCCTCATTATAACGAACAAAATTTTTGGTCTCTGCAATATTCGTAACTTTTCGTTGTATTGAATTTTAACAAATCATTTTTCACGCTGCCAATAATCATGGCTTCAGAGAAAAAAAAATACATAGGAAACGGGCTTTTATTCTATCTGAATACCACATTCTCACTTATCTGGACATTGGAAATATGGCTAGTAAAAGAAAACAATTACAATCAACTTAGCTTCATCACCTTTATATCAATTGTTAAATTCTTATTTCAACTGTTTTCAACATTCAAAAATATTTAATCAACTGATGATGAGAAAAAAATTCTCGAAAACGTTTTTATATGAAATTTATCCCAAAAATTTGGATCAACCCTTCAAAATTTCATCTGTACTTCAAGATTATCGTTTTCCCCTGTCAACATTATCTGCACAAGAACTTCATCTACATCCTCAATAGACTGGTTTTATTTCTACCATCAACAATTCTTCAATAGACTACATCCTTGAGTTTTCTTTCATCTCCCAAGTTTCTTCAAGATTGGTGACTTTAATTTTATTTTGTTTTTATTATTTCACGATTTTTCCCATTATAAGAAGACTAAACTCATTTTAAATTTAAATTAATCATTTAAACTCCTTAGATCAATAATTCATATCTACAAAAACCTTCAAAAATGTTCAAAATACTAGCAATGAAATACAATTGCTTTTTACAACTAAAAAATTACCACAAAATTGAAACAATAATAAGCAAAACCAAAGAAAAAAACATATTTCTTAAAAAATGTCTAGAACATCATATTATACCAAAATCTATAAGAATAAAAAATATGACCATCAACAGAATAGCCCCTATGACATGAAAAAAGAATTACAAATGAAAACTCTTCATCGAATAATCAAAGAAAACTATACTAACATATCGAATTTAAACAAACAAAAATGGAATCTGATCACAAATTTCAGACAAACTATGACAAGAGAAGTTTACAATTCACTTAGATACCACACAAACAAACTAATTAACAACACAACCCATTACAATAAAAATAGATTAACCAAAAAATGGAATTATTACCAATAATTTCGAAAATAACCATAGAATACAACAACCAACGACTCAAAATGATCAACCACTCACTAATAACTCAAGAAATCAGTCATCAATAATAGAAAATAACATTAGTGATCAATATAGTGAAATCATACAACAAAATGAAGAAGCAGTTCCTGATAACCTACCAAACATCATCAATTTAACTAATGAAGATATCCCAGAAAAATGGATGAACATTTTAGAACTAGGACCGAAATTTGCATATAATGCCCCAATAAACCTGACAGATATGATAACCAACATAGAATATATATTACAAAAAGAAGAAGTAAATAATAAAGAACAAATAATCAATCAGAACATAACCACTATAATAAGAAATAATAAAGAAAATCTATATTGGTATAAAGAAATAAAAAAATTTAAAACTTATTTACAAGATAAAGATCTAATTATAACAAAAGCAGACAAGGGTAAAATAATGGTCATACAAAAGAAAAAAGATTACATTATTAGCAGAGAAAATTTCATAAAAGAAAAGAAAATTTTCAAATTGGAAAATAATGATCAAACAATACAATTCCAAAAAAATGTTATTAAAAAAATAAATGAATTAAAAAAAGAAAATATAATTAATGAAGAACAACAAAAACAAATAATTCCAGTAGAAACATCACCAAATTCAATTTATGGAGTAATAAAAATACACAAAGAAGGAAATCCCATAAGAATCATAACATCCACCAAAAAATCACCAACTTACAAACTAGCAAAATTTCTTACTTACTTACTTTTCAAACCCGCTTATCCGTTAGGGTCGCGGGGGCAGCAGCCCTATGGAGGATCTCCAGCGTTCGCGATCTTCCGCCATCAGGCGCATATCCTCCCTGGTAATATCCAAGCGACTCGAACCCAGATTCTCCATGTAGTCTAGCCACCTGGTTCTAGGCCGACCCCTTGGTCTCTTACCCACCGGCTTGGAAAATAACAACTGCCTAGGAAGACTAGTTTGCGGCATCCGTATCACGTGGCAATACCAGCGCAACTGAGATCTCTCAATGCGGAGAAGTAGCGGCTCAACACCTAAAGATTCCCTTATTGTGCTGCTGTACACTCTATCTAGTAGGGTAACACCTGCCACACCTCTCAGGAATCTCATTTCGGCCGCTTGTACCCGCGATCGCACTCTTTCGGTCATTACCCAAGCCTCATGACCATAGGTAAAAATGGGGACAAAGATAGATTTGAAGACGGAGAGCTTGGCTTTGTTACCCAGCTCTCGTTTCGTTACCACGGATCGCCACAGTTCACGTCTGACACAGCTTGCTACACTGATCCGAGCATCCAATTCTTTCTCCTGCCGTCCATCACTCGTGAATGCAATCCCGAGATACTTGAATTTCTCCACCTGTCTCAATGAGGCTCCCCTGACATGGAGAGCGCACTGAGCAGGCTGTCTTAAAAGGACCAGAACCTCGGTTTTAGCCACACTGATCTTCATCCCAGCTTCTTCACATTTGGCTGCAAACCGGTGTAGTGCATGCTGAAGGTTCGTGCGAGAAGACCCAAGCAGGACAAGGTCGTCCGCAAAGAGCAACCTCTTCACCATTTTTGATTTCTCGATAATTATTTTAAAAAAATTCTTTGATTTTAATTACACAATAAAAAACTCAACACTAGCCAAACAAACATTAGAAAAACTAAAATTACAAAAAAAAGACAAAATTTATACTATAGATATAACAGCTATATATGATAACATCCCAATCATACCAAGTCTCGACATCATAAAAAATCAATTAAAAACAAAATTACCTTACACGAAAGTACTAAAAATCATAGAATCCATAAATCTATGTTTCACCAACAATCAATTAAAATTCAATGAAAAAATTTATTCACAAATTGAAGACTTACCCATGGGTAGCCCATTATCACCAATCCTTTCCAACATCTATTTAAATAACATGGAGCACAATTTACTAAACAAATCACAACACAAACAACACATAAAAATATGGATGAGTTATGTAGATGACATCCTAGTCATAACAAACAAACCAATAGAAATATTAGAAGAACGATATCCTTTAAAATTTACACACAACAACATGACTAACAACCGTATCACATTTTTAGATATAAACATTATAAAAAATGAAAATAATCTAGATTTTGAGATATATGAAAAACCAACAAAAGGTAACAACAACCCACACACCAAAAAATTAACACTATTAAACAATATTTACAAAGAATAAAAAATCTTACATCCCCGAAATATATTCCTACAAATTTAAAAAAACTTAAACTGAACCTACTAAAAAACAAATATCCAATAACTTTAATAGACAAAATTTTAATAGATGCGTTTACAAACAATACAACAAAAACTATACCAATTCTACAAGAACAACAAAAAAGATATTCAATACAATACAATAATAAAATTTTCCACAAACAGAAAAAAATATTAGAACAAATACCAAATATAAAAATCATACCAAAAATAACAAATAACATTACTAAAACATTAATAACCACCACCAACCTAAAAACAACAATCAATCAAAATAATAACACAAATATCAATTTCAAAGAAATGTCAAAATAATAAAGAAAAATGGAACATTAGAAATATAATTTATCAAATACCATGTAAAAATTATGAACATATCTACATAGGTCAAACTAAACGACTATTAGAAATAAGATTAAAAGAACATGAAAGAGCACTTCGCCACAAAGACAAAAACAACCATTTAGTAAATCATTGTATCAAAGAAAACCACACACCACATTGGAATAACACAAAAATCATTGGAAAAGAAGAAAATTATAAAAAAAGATTAATTAAAGAAACAATAAATCTCATTACAAATAACAAAAATTTAGCCAAACCATTAATAGAAATAAACAATAAATGGACACTACTTTTTAACAACAATCACCCTAATATACAATAGCCAACAATCATAACCAACAATTACAATCAACTTAGCTTCATCACCTTTATATCAATTGTTACATTCTTATTTCAACTGTTTTCAACATTCAAAAATATTTAATCAACTGATGATGAGAAAAAATTTTCGAAAACGTTTTTATATGAAATTTATCCCAAAAATTTGGATCAACCCTTCAAAATTTAATCTGTACTTCAAGATTATCGTTTTCCCCTATCAACATCATCTGCACAAGAACTTCATCTACATCCTCAATAGAATGGTTTTATTTCTACCTCAACAAATCTTCAATAGACTACATTCCTTCATCTCTCAAGTTTCTTCAAGATTGGTGACTTTAATTTAAATTTTGTTTTATTATTTCACGATTTTCCCCATTATAAGGAGACTAAACTCATTTTAAATTTATGTACTGAAGTTGAGAAGCGAAGGTCTATTTTATTGTATTGCGTATTATGCATAAAATTTCTTATTTTTTCAAACCGGTGGTTAAGAGACCAATGGGTCGGCCTAGAACCAGGTGGCTGGACCTAGGACGATATTAATAATATATTATCGTCCTAGGCTAGACTACATGTACAACCTGTGACAATAAAGTTCTTTGAATGATGGCATATTGAGAGTGGATTGCTCGCTTACATGAAACAGCAGTTACTATCCTGGTCGATGGTAATGCACTTCTGGGAACGCCTGTACAAGTCCTGGAAACTCCTGGCGTAGTCGTTTTTAGGAATAGCCTTCAGTTGAGTCGTAACATTACGTTGGATGTCTGGCCACTTCGGGGGGGGCGTCTTCTACGGTGTTCAGGCCTCCTCGGAACCGTTTAAACCACCTATAAACACACTTCAAAGTAATAGCACTTTCTTTGTAAACTGTTGTCATCATTTCATGAGTCTCTTTCGTTCGCTGATCCATTTTGGGTTTCGACCGCGCGTACTACGCCTTCTCTCTTCAACGTCCAGTTTAAACACAATAAACACACTCGCAGCGCTGATTCCCTCAAATTTGTTTAAACATGTCTCGACCTGTCTGGGGCAGGATACGACGATGGTGCACTCTTACGACCGTTAGCAATTTGACGTCATTCACCGAACTTTATTGTCACAGGTTGTAGAATCTGGGTTCGAGTCGCTTGGGTTTTACCAAGGAGGACATGCGCCTGATGGCGGAAGATCGCGATCGCTGGAGATCCTCCATAGGGCTGCTGCCACCGCGACCCTAACGGATAAGCGGGTATGAAAAGTAAGTATAAGTATTTTTTTATAAGTATTTCTTATTTTTATTTATTTAATTTTTAATGTGATAATATCCCTGAACTTGCCAATTTAATGGAGGAGGAATCGAAATAGAGCAGGAATCGAAGAATAGGAGAAATCGAAGTAAAGGGTAAATGGTTAAATTAAAAAGTTATTTAAATAAATTTTAACATGTTTATTAAATGATAATAAATTCTGAGTGTTGCATGTAATAAAGCCAATAAAAATATTTTTTGGGTGATCGATTGACAAAAGCTAATAATATTCCAATAACTGTGTTAAATAGTTTAAATATATCCTACACGCGTATCCTAGTTTTTATTATCCTTGCACACCTTGAACGAAACGATTGATTCTGCACTTAAAAAAAGTCTAATCTCCCCCCTGGGCGTCATTCATTTTTTTTCAAGGTTATTTTTTTCAGAGTCGTTTGCTCGACTGGCGTCCATTCTGCCCCCGTCGTGAAACTCTCCGTGGAGGAATTCTTGTTGTTGATAATAGCGTCACCACGTTACAAATACATACAAACACGCACTGCATTCGAGTCTGCATTCGAGAGAGAGGGAACCCTCAGGAGAGAGATAGAGAGAGTAGCCCTCCCCCAGGCCCAACTATCACGTGACCTTCGTTTTTCCCCGTTCGATTCGTAGTAATTGATTGATACGAGTAACCTACATTCAAAGATGGTTTCTCTTCCATTGTAACGAGCTGGAGCGAGTGATTTATTCGAACTACGTGCAGTTATTCTGATAACAAAAAAAAACAACAAATAAACAAATAAATAAGTTTTTTATATACAGATATATTTAATTTTTCTTAATAAACTGTTCAAATTTAGTTTGCTCAACTTTATTATTGCATTGTATGAAAGGGATTCCTATTTCAAAAATATTTCATTCAAATGCTCGCTTGTCAATAATCATTTACTTGGAGAATTATATTATTATTATCTTTTTTTGTTTTATTCAGTTTGCTTTGGCAGCTTTATCGGTGTTAAAATTACTGGAGTTCATAATGACAATGGAGGTTCTGCACTGTTAAGCACGTTAGTGGAGTTAAATACAGTCATTAAATTTAATGATGTCTTTTATTTTTCCATACTGTTGAGATAATTGGAAAATATATAATTTAATGAGAATTAAGCAGAAATATTATCGCAAGAAAGGGAATTAAATTAATATTAACACACACGCATGGATGTTCCTAGATAAGCGTCGACGAGAACAAAGAGATTACATGAGTACAAGAGATGATTTTTAGATGAGTTCAAGTAATGCGGCAGTATTTTATTAAATAAATAAACAAATGTATAAAAATAAGTTGAACCCCTTTATTTATTACGAATTTTGTGCGACCCAACATTTAAACGGGAATTATTTTTATCCGGGAATGAAAGGAAACACTGATGGCGCAGTATTATGATTCAAGCCTCAAATTAGGTTGTTTAAAATTACACTGTATAACAAATTTGAATTTTTTTTTCTGTCCTTTAGATGAGACTATGTGATTCTGTATAAAGAAAAGGTACTTGATTCATATATCAAAACCAAAATGTTCATCACGTACCGTTTTTGTAGGAGACCCACTTGTCAGAGAAATGTAACAGGGGCTTGATTATACAACCCTAGCGTCAATGAACTTCGGACACCTACAGAATTTTGGATAAGTACAACGAAACTAATTGTAAACAAATGAAAATTACTTTATTGAGTGCACAGAGCTTTAGTACAAGTGTCATATAGCATTTTAACATAAAAATTAAATAAGCGACTTTTTGTAATGTTCCGTTTTCAACACGTTGCAATGAACTTCGTACACCGTACCGTTTATTGCACATTACCACTGAGTGGCGTCACCTTTCCGACGAATGACGCTCCGAAGTTGTCGAGGCATGCTGGACACTAACTTCTGCGTTGTTATTACTGGAATTTTGTCCCACTCTTCGGAAATACACGCCCGCAACTGCTGCAGTGTTCGAGGCTTCCGCTGTCTGACTTTTCGCTTTAAAATGCGCCATACATTTTCAATGGGTGACAGATCTGGGCTGCAGGCAGGCCAGTCGAGCACCCTGAAACGCTGCTATTGTAGCCAAGCCTTGGTGTTCCGAGCAGCATGAGGCTTCGCGTTGTCCTGCTGAAAGACGCTTGGTCTTCTATTGAACAACTTTTGGCGGGATGGACGCAGATGCTGTTGAAGAAAGTTTATATAGGCAGCAGAGTTAATAGTGCCTTTGCTAAAGTGAAGCGATCCTGTCCCGGCTGCACTCGTGCAGCCCCACACCATCAGCGATGCAGGCTTCTGAACTTTCCTCTGGTAACAGTCGGGATGATTACTTTCGTGCTTGGTCCTTAGCACCTTGCGACCGTTGTTGCCATACATCACTGCAAAGGTGGACTCGTCGGACCACAGAACACTATTCCACTGGGCAAGGGTCCACTTTAGATGGGTTATGGCCCATGCTACCCGGCGACGCTTAGCTACAGTGCTCATAAATGGCTTCCTCTTTGTAGCGTCTAAGTAATAGTTGCATCTTCTGATGTAACGGCGGACTGTGCTTTCCGATATGGGTATATGAAAATATTCTCGAGCCCAACCAGTCATTTCACTTATGGGAGCATGCCTGTTTTTTCACAATGTAACGTCGAAATACTCGTAGGTCCCTAACATTCGATAATCGCTGCTTGTCTGGTGCAGTCCTTGGTTCTGTTTTCCCGATTTCTCTGAAACGCTTGATGATCCCATTAACAGTAGAGAGAGAGTGGAACTGATACTTCATGGGCAATAGCTCGCTGGGATTTGTTATTCTGGAACTGTTGTATAATTTTTTGCCGTATACACGTTTCTACTGGCTTACCACGTCCCATGGCTCAAAACAACACGGATAGTGAGCTCTGTCGCGTGGACGGTGCTTTTAAAGCCTGATGCAAAGCATTCTGGGCGTTTCTACAGCCTTCAGGAAAGTTCTATATGCTGGCGACCCCTTGTGTACGAAGTTCTTTGAAACCTGTTGACAACGCAATTTTCCATAAATTTGAATAAATTACTTGACACCATTAAATCGATTCTAAATGGATGTTGATATTGTTCCGTGTACACTGAGTAAATCTATTTTCATTAGCCTGCAATCCTCTGTATGCACTTTTCACTGTGTTTTTAGCCAAATTACTTGGTGTCCGAAGTTTATTGACGCTAGGGTTGTACACACACCGGCCAATGACTTAGAAACCTTCGTTCAATATGGTATTGACCCTCCTTTGGCTGTAATTACAGAAATACGCGGTTTGGCATGGACACTACAAGGTGTTGCAATGCAGATAAGGTAATCGCAGCCATGCATTTGTCAGAGAGACCTTCAGGTCCTGCAGAGTAGACGGAAGCAGATACCTTCGACGAATGTCTCTTTCCAACATGTCCCAAACATTCTCGATCGGATTCAAATCCGGACTTTGCGCTGGCCACGGCAGATGTTGCAACTCGGTGTCATGTTCAGAAAACCACTCCTGAACAATTCTTGCTCGATGGACAGTAGCATTGTCGTCCACGAAGAACCCGTCACCATTTGGGTACAAATGCACCATTGCAGGATGGACTTGATCTGCAACAATGTTCAGGTAGTCTTTGGCTTTCACCCGACTGTCAAGGAATATCAGGGGACTATTGCCATACCAACAAAACATGGCCCATACCATGACACCTCCTCCTGCAGCTTGAACTGTATTCACAACACATGAGGGGTCCATCGCTTCGTGGGGCTGCCGCCAAAGGTGCAAAATGATGTGTAACGTGACTCGTCCGACCACATCACCTTTCTCCAGTCGTCTACTGTCCAGTCACACCGTTCTTTACACCACTGCAGGCAAACTTTTCGGTTTGTTGCTGACACCAGGGGCTTCCTCACTGGCATGTGACTTCCCATCCCTATTCGCTTCAACTCTCGGCATTGTTCTGGAGGATATGGGTTGCGACGATCCTTCATTGAAGTCTGCCGTCAGTTGCTCCACCTCCGACCTTCGGTTTTGCCGCACAGGGTATCGTCGGTGGTCACAACACGCCTTAGGAAGCTGTCATCTTCCCTATGCAGCAGCTCGGAGAGTTGCTTAAGGACCTATCTGGCACAAATCTTGTTAGGTTTCGGCTTATCATGGATGATGGTCTCCACACAGCCAGTGCTGATGCTCAGTATTGAAGCCAATTCTCGGACATGAATCCGCCTGTTGTCCCTTATCAGCTCATTCGTTCGTGCAGTGATCTCATTATGGACAGCAGTTGCTGGCCTTGCCTTATGAGGTTCATTGCCGGTGGATTCTCGAGCTCCTTCAAACTTTTGGCACCAAGCAAAGACGGATGATCGAGAGAAACGTGACTCGATGAAATATCTTTGGAGTCTCTGATGAATTTCAGATGCTTTCACACCTTCGTCGTGGAGAAACTTTTTCTTTAAAGATTTTTATAACAATGAAATTTAAAAAAAAGTCCAGATCAAATTTGAACGCCCCTCGTACTTTCTAAACACAAGGTCGGGACACATTAATATGACCACCTGCTAGTATCCGGAATATCCACCTTTGGCGGCAAGCACAGAAGCTAGTCGACGTGGCAGAGAGTCAATAAGTCCTCGGAAGGTGGTTGCAGGTATCTGGGACCATTCGACGATCAGTGCATCCCGTAATTCCATCACCATGCGTGATGGAGGGTCCAGCTTGCGGACGTGGCGATCGAGATGGTCCCACAAATGTTCAGTGGGGTTGAGGTTCGGGGAGTTTGGTGGCCATGGGAATAGCTTGAATTCATCCTCATGCTCCTCGAACCAGTCGTGGACAATTTTGGCTGTATGGCAGGGAGCATTGTCCTGTTGAAAGGTGCCATCACCCTGAGGAAACACTGTCGACACGAAGGGGTGTACCTGGTCTGCGACGATCGTCAGATAACGAACAGCTTCAGTGTACCCTCCAGCGGTATCAGTGGACTCAGACCATACCACAAAAACATCCCCCAAATAGTCACACCTCCCCCACCACCAACGATGGTGTCGGGATCATAGAGAAAGGAAGTATAAACTCTAGAGTGTGGATCACGTGACTTTCACATTGAACGGAGCGTGGAACCGGAAGTACCCAGGCGTCCATGTTGGAGTAGGAGGAAAGCCAAGATTTTATAGTTTAAAAAAAAATAAAAGCATATGGATTAAAAAAAATAAACGCAATTTTAAATTTAACTTGTGAGCGTGAGCTTGATAGAAAAATTTGAATTTCTTTTATTATTTTCTGAATTCCTATTTAAATGAGAGGCACCAAAAATTTTTTTTTTTCTTTTTAAAAATGCATATTATTTAATCTAAATTTTTAAAATCTTTTTCTGCACTCGCTAAAACAAGACAACTCCACAAAGTCGTATATAGAAGGTAGGTTATTTGATTAATGGGTCGTCTTATACTACAACAATATGGCCCCTGGATTCCACGGTCAAAGTCACGTGATCCACACTAGAGGGTTTACTTCCTTTCTCTATGGTCGGGATGCCTGTTCTCAGATGCTTACCGGGGAATTCTCCATCGTCCGTCCACTCTGTTCACCAGAAACCGCGACTCGTCAGAGAAAGCAACCCTTTGCCACTCGAGGTCCAATGGCGACAGTCCATTGCGAATTGGAGGCGTTTTCGGCTATGCACAGGCGTCAACATAGGTGCTGTTACCATACGCCTGCTCCGGAGCCCCAACCACAAGAGGGATCGTTGCACTGTCTTGGTGCTGACACACCTAGTGGCCCCACTGTTCATTTGCTGTGTGAAGTAGCTCAACAGTGGCACGCCGATTGGCCTGTAGGCAATGATTTTTCATCTACATACCATTGGACTTCCAGCATGTTCGAGGAAAGGTGGTCATATTAATGTGTCCCGACCCGGTAATCTACTAAAGAGAATATCTTTAATGTGTCCCGGTAATGTGTCCCGACCCGGTCATCCAACAATTTCAAGAGAATATCTTGCTTTGAATTTTTATTGTGCCCTTTTCAAGGAATGAAATAACTTCGTACTTCGTTTCATTTTCTTTAATTATAGTCGGCATAAAAATAAATTATTTATTAAAACAGTAAACTTGTTTATTGACTTTGTCTAAGAAGATTCTCCTTTAATGGAAGCCGTCGTGCTCTTTCAAATTTAGGGTTTCAAATATTAAAACGAAATTAACTCTTTTGTTATTGTTTGTTTGAAAGAAAAGGTTTTGAAAACATTGCGCCAAAATGCAAGAGCAAACGCGTTACACGAAATAGAAAGTGGTGGAACAACAGCAAAAAGAGTAAACCATTCATAATTTAATTCTTCATTTATTCATATATGGACGACCATCACTGTTTCCTGGTGAACCTAATGGCTTTCATTTTTATTTTTGTAGATATGAAGGATGTGCTTAAGGGAAATCAATTAAATCCAAATGAGACTGCGCTCGATCGTTCATTGACCATTATCATCGCATATCTCGTTTGCTTCAACTATTAAAACTATTTATTTCGTTACGTCGAAAATAAATAGCCTTTTTAATAGAACACGATCATTTAAAAATTGTTCATAAAAAGAATAGAATATGTCATTTTCGCCGTCTAATCACTTTCGTGCCAAAATAAATTCGTTGTTTTGTAATTAATAGATTGCCATTAGTGAACCTAATGAGAATGAGAGACCCCTTAGAAAATAATAGTTTCGGCTTTTAATTAAGAAAAACTAATATCTGAACGCTTTAATTGCATGTCTATAATTATAACCATTTGCTAAGCCGATGACCTTTTAAATTATTGTATAATCACTGAAAAGAATCTTATAAAATCCAAATATTTAGTAATAATAGAGGGGAATGATTTATTTATTTATTTTTTTTTTGTTTTCTTTAAAATATTTCTGTTTTCAAAGAAATTTTGAAGTTATACATAACTTAAGTAAAAACTTGAGCATTTTATTCGGGAGGGCAGATTGAGCAAAAGATGAAAGATTATTAGTGTAGCAGGAAAAGATAAACGTTATGAACTTATGCATCTCCATTGCAAAAAAAATAGAATAATGTTTTATTATGAACTTTTAAGGTGATTTGCATGCTTATTTCACCACCAAATCACACGAAAAGCAAAATACAACATATACAGGGTTGTGCATAACCTTTTGCTAGGGGTCTGGAAAATAAACAAAACTAAGTGGAATGTTCTGCGGTTGATAATCAAAAAGTACGTTTATTTCTGCTTTTATCACATCAATATTTAGTGTGGCCACCACCTGCTTCTCGAACAGCACGCACCCGTTTCGGGTAGGAGCGGAGGAGTGTCTCAAACAGAGCAGTATCGTACTCCATGTCCTTCAGCACAGATGTCAGGTGTCCCATTAGAAGGTCTCGAGAATACCGATTTTCACCACGTTCTTGAATCATTAAAGATTCCACTGCGTCTTTTAACACGGCTCCAAAATGTTCAGCAACGTTTAGGTCAGGGGATGCACCGGGCCATTCGTTTGATGAGAAGAAATCGATAGCACTTTCTCTTAGGATTTGCTGTGTTGCATTAGCCTTAAAGCAAGGTGCCTTATCGTGCAAAAAACAAACTTCATGCGGGTCGATAGTGTTGTTTGGATCTCGAAGAAACGGAAAAACATCATTTGTTAGCAAATTCCGAAAATAATCCCCATTCCATGACTCACCTTGCTCCTTGAATCTCCACATCATTCGCTTGGCGGTGAAACACACGAAGATGCCAATGCAGTCAGGCTTCTTGGACAGCTCTTGATAGTGTTCATCGTCAGAAATATCTGTAATCGATAAGCTCCAGACCCTATCGTTTTGGTAATTCGGACGTCTCATAGTCCACACAAAGAACTCGTCGCTCGGGGCAAGGTGCACGAAGTCGTCTTCCACCCAATCCCGCAGGTAGTCGCAAAACCAGAGCCGGTCTTCGATGTTTAATGCGGTCTTCATCGGTTTCGGAATAACATGGAATGGCTTGATGTTTGCACGCTGACGATGTCTTTGAACCGTTGAACGAGAAATTGTTTTTCCACGCTTGGCTTTAATTTCTTGTGCAACGTTGACACAGCTGCGACGTCTTTTGCCACTGTTATTAGCAATGATGTTTTTGCTTTCCTGTGATAATTTCTCGGACCTACCCTCAGCAAATTCGGCATGGCAGTTATCATAACCTTTCTTCCAATTGTCCGTCACCCATCTATCCGATCGGTTTAACTTGTTCGCAACCCATTTGCGATTAATAAAAGACGCACCTGCTTCCATTGCCTTTCGATATGCATTTGCACGAACTCTATCCATGAAATGCTGCTCTTCACTCTCATTTATTAAACCAGCCATATTTGTTTGATACCAATGGACGCACAATGAACTACTCTCTGCCGAAGCTTCATAAGAGTGTGCTACAACGCTGCGGTTTAAGTCGCAGCCCCCTAGCAAAAGGTTATGCACAACCCCGTACAGGCACAAAACTAGAATATGAATTGTTGAAAAAATATTAGCTATTAAAAAAACGGAATTAATTGGCTGTTGCAAAATATTAGAATAAGCTGTTCCCCATTGCAAAAAAATAGAATAATTTATATGAACACTCAAAATTAGCAATGTTAATACTTTGTTGCGTTGCCTTTTGCACTTATCACAGCTTGCATACGACGTGGCATATTATTAACAAGCTGACAACACGTTTGTCTTGATATGTCGAATTGCAGACACAAGTTCTTGTCTAGTGCTGGGAACATGCTCAGAGAGTATTTCCTTCATTATGGCCCACAGATTCTCAATCGGATTTAAATCCGGTGAATTGGCAGGCCATGGAAGCACATTTATACCACGATCTCTGAGCCATGTCATTGGAAGATTAACTCGTCATCCTCATACAGTTCTTCTGCCGAAGGAATCATGTAAGAGTCCAGAATTTCCATTTAAGCGTCTGCGTTCACTGTTCCACGCACAATACATAGTTTCCCAATCCCATGTGAGGACATGCAACCCCACACCATCACCGACGTGGCAAACTTCACAGAACGTTTGAGGCAATCTTGTCGAAACGCTTCTTCTTTCCTCCTCCACACCCTGATTCCTTGATCTCCATGCACAGATTCATCACTAAACAAAATTTTGCTCCATTCTTCATCACCCCAGTATTGTCGCTGTTTGCACCATCTCAGACGATTTTTTCGTTGAGTTTTCGTCAACATAGGAATTCTTGATTTTCGGAATTCTAGAGAAGTAACCATGGCAGCGTAGTCCGTTTAGATACTCTGACTCCGTGATTGGTTTTCCATATGAAGTGGAGATGTTGCAGACTTTTGAATCGATGTTTCCTAGCAATTCTCAAGAGTGCTCTCGCAATTCCCGGGTTGTGGTTTTAGGCTTTCTTCCACGTCTGGAGCGATTGTTTATACGCTGGGCTTGGACATTCTTATTGTTCTGGTGAGCACGGACTATATTTGAAACAGTTGCTTGAGAACATTAAGCTATTTCTGCAATCCTGGTCCGCGTTAGTCCTGTTTTATGTGCGTTCACGATGATCTCTTTAGTATTTTCAGTGATGTCTTTTTTGCAACTCTTGGAACACAAAAGCACTCTGTGTTTCAGGGAAAGGTTCTTTTATATGTCTGATTTTAATCTATGCAATATTAACTTGGATACAATTCGTTCTATTTTTTTGCAACAGCCAATTAATTCTGTTTAAATAATTAGCAAACAGCTAATATTTTTTCAATAATTCATATTCTAGCTTTGTGCTTGAATATGTCGTGTTTTGCTTTTCGTGTGATTTGGTGATGAAATAAGCACGTAAATCACTTTGGAAGTTCATAATAAAACATTATTCTATTTTTTGCAATGGAGTTGTACATAAGGGTCAATCGATATGAAATCAACCAATAAAAAAATAATTTGTTGCTGACATATTTTATTTTATTTTTACACAAGCATTTTCTGTTTATTTAGGTATCTTGGAGTATAAAATGATTTTTTTAAAAAAATTACCACTACAACTATGGATTCTAGGAGCCATTTTGTTTATAGGGACTAGCCGTTTTTGGAGTTTTTAGAGGTTAGCGGTAAGTTAAATAACTTTTTTATTTATTAGGATATCAACTTGAAATAGAAACCATCTTATTCTAAAAGGTGGAAGCGAGATTTTTTTGTTTAAAGGAGGAGATCCGTTTTGAAATGAGTTTTCCTTTTAAAAGATTCACGCGTTTGCTGGTCATGTGATTTACTTATATATATTAATGAAAAATAGGAAAGAAAATATCCGCAGCCTGGGCTCGAACCAG
>JAHWFO010005783.1:89809-110487 GCA_023313115.1 Rhysida immarginata | reverse complement strand
ACTTTGTGCCGGCCAACCCATTTCTTCGACCCCTGAGTCCGCAAACCACTGCTGCACACGCCTCGCTTTGTGGCACGGAGCATTGTCGTGTCGGTAGAGAAATGGCCCGTTTCCGAAAAATTGCCACAACGTTGGAAGTGCACAGTTGTCCAAAACATTCAGATAACGGCCGGAGTTCATGATTCCTTGCACAGGAACGAGCTGGCCCAGTCCGTACCATGAAAATGAGCCCCACACCGTGACTCCTCCTCCTCCGAACTCGACTGTGGGCTCTGTGCACTCAGGTAAGAAGCGTTCTCCAGGTATGCGCCAAACCCAAACTCGTCCATCGGATTGCCAGAGTGTGTAGCGAGATTCGTCTGTCCACATTACACGTTTCCATTGGTCCATTGTCCAGTTTCTGTGGGCTTTGCACCACTCCAGACGTCGCTTGGCGTCGACCCTGCTGATGTGGGGCTTGTGGGCAGCAGCACGGCCATGGAATCCCATCGTGTGCAGTTCCCAACGAATTGTCACGGTACTGGCATCGTTTGCAGAGGCGTTTCGAAACTCTGTGGCAATTTTTTCCGCCGAGGACTTCCGGTTGCTGCGGGTGACACGACGAAGCACTCGACGGTCTCTGTCCGTTAGTTTCTTGGGTCTACCGGTTCGTTGTTGAACTGTTGTTGATCCCCGGGTCTTCCATTTCATAATGACATCGCCTACTGTTGACTTGGGTATCTGAAGAAGGCTGGAAATGTGACGCACGGACTTGCCGCATAGGTGACATCCAACGATGGTTCCACGTTGGAACTCACTGAGCTCTGCCGAACGACCCATTCTTGCCAATGTCCAAGCAGAGTTGTGTCTGAAGGTGTGGGAAGCTATTTAAATGATGTGCAAGTCATTATCATGTGACATTGGGCCAATTGATGATCTGTGAGGGTTGTCCGGATATTTTTGATCATATAGTGTATATAGGGTGAGTCAAAAGTCTGTTACCCCCTTCCTATCTTGGATACCAATGTAGTTAAGCATATTCCAATACAGGGAATGAATAGGAACTTGAGGGTGCTCTTTCTGATGGAGCACCTTTCATCATCTTAAAATATGCAAATTAGGACGCATCTAAATTTTATCTCGAAAACCAAAGAGATACACAACAAAATTCCAATTGCACATTTGTTCAACAGCAAATTCCAAACAAAACAAAAAAAGTTGACCAAAATCCGATGAGCGGATCACCCACTATCCTCATTGCAAGCTCTGCAACAGGACAACTGACTCTTGTACTGTTTGTTGCTTACAAATAGTCATCTGATACAAAGTAAGTGTTTCCATCAATCATTCAGATAGTGTTCAATGTGATGTCCACTTGCAGTGCATTGTGAATTAGGCTTCGACCAATCGCAGTTAACTGGAGTTTTACTATATTAATGTTGGTATCCCTACCATCCATTGTGACGTTATAATGGCTGGTATCCCTACCATCCCTACCATCTTTAGGTGTTGAACAATACAGGATGGGAAACTTCTTTGTTAAAAGCAAGAGCTTTTTCAGTGGCGCCCTCGGACGATTTGCGTGGGCATTAGCTTTTTTTGACGTCGCTTTTTTAAAACCCCTTTTACACGAGTTATTTTTAGATGACCCCCAAGTTGTATGTTTAAGCCCATCGAAATCTATAATCTACTCCGTGCTTGTAATCAGTACAACGCTATTTACAACTCTAATAAGGGGAAGACACAACCTTCGTCCCACCGATTTCGATGGGCTTAAACAAACAACTTGGGGGCATCTAAAAGTAACTCGTGCTAAACGATTTAAGTCACGACGCCTTCATTTTTTTTAAAAAAGCGACCACACGCAAATCCTCTGAGGGCGCCACTGGAAAAAACTCACGCTTTTATAACAAAGGAGTTTCCCATCCTCTATTTCTTCATCCATGCATGAGCCAACGAAAAAGACAGGCCCCGGGACTGAAAAGTCACCTGACCAAAATAAGTCTAGCAATAATCCTGAAGGGTACATTATTGCTGACCTATTTTGGTCAAGTGACTTTTCAGTGCTGGGGCCTGTCTTTTGACATTGCAGCCTGTGGACAGTTAAAGCGTATGGCTTCACACGAACTTGCAAATAATTCTTTGCGCTTTGTTTCTGTTAACTTCAGTTTAGCATCCCCATTTATTTGCTGATCTATCCAATATGCAAAATAAAGCGACATTAGCGCCAAATGTCATCCTAGTGGGAATTTTTGAAACAAAACTTTTTTATTTGAGAAACCGAAACCCCAAATTTCAGGTCAGGAATGTATGCACAACAAATTTCTAAAGAGAGTAAATGGAGCTCTTACTTGGGATAAAAGTCCGTGTAAAGACAGAAATTCCTTCCGTTTTGAATGCACGGAGGCGTCCAAGATCGAGAAGAGTTCCCGGAACCCTTTGAAGGCTTCACCTTCGTGACGTTCTTGGCGGAGTATACGGGGCCGAATAAGAATTTAATGGATTCCGGTATGAACTGTCCTTGCTGGAAGTATCTGTCCTCGGTCGGCGACGAAGTCGTGCTGGGCAGGGCGTTGTCACTCAGAGCGCTCAGCTTCGAAAGGAGGTTCAGGTCGTCGATGTCCGGCACGAATTCCACGAAGGAACCGTCCGGTCTAGCCGCCATGCCGACGGGAGAGGACGATGCGGACGCCATGTAAGCAATGCGCCTCCGGGAGTCGTCTCGCTGGAATCGGGTCGACGTTCTCTCGGGAGCGGCAACTCGTCTTGCGGGAGCGCGGGCCACTACTCGTCTACGCGATGGAACGGCCTCCCGCAGAGCTGATGGTGGTATGATTTCCGTGTTGGATGAGATGAGGATGTTGTCGTTGGAATCGTGTATGGAGGAGGAGCGCAAAGGAGCTTGGGACACGAAGGCGTGGGAAGGTACGGGAGTGGTCGCTGCGAAGCTCACTCTGCCGCGCACCTCGTGTTCGGGAGAACGAGGCTGGATGTCATCAAAAGGTGCGTTGGTGCTGGACACAAATACAGGTCGACGTCTGACTGTTCTTTGAGGACCTTGTTGGAATGGTGGAGGTGCGGCTGTCGAATGAGACGCTTGTTGGAATCGCGCTCCTGTGGCCTGGAAGGGCGGCGATTGAGGTCCACTGAAATCAGAAGAAAAAGGCCTGGGGCTCGTTCCTCTGTGGAATTGCTGAGGCACTTGGGATGATGGGAAGCTGCTGGCTTGGTGAGGTGGTGGAACGGAGAAAGAGCGGTTACTGTTTGGAAGTCCTCCTCTGACAGCTGCTGTTTGGAGATGAGGTGGAGGCGTGAAAACGCGGTTTGGCGGGAAACTATTTGCTGGATTGAATGAAGCAGGCGGTGGTTTCGATGGAGGCGCGCCGACGCCATTTCCTAAGGGCTTCTTTGTCGATTTGAATGGGACCTCAGATGATGCTTGTTGTTGTCTGGGAATTTGATTGTTGCGGACGCGGGAGACATCGTTGTGTGTCGACTGAGGCGGAGGAATTCTTTGGTTTAGGACAGGCTGAGCTTCTTCGAAATCTTCCAAAGGTCCAGAGGTAGAACTGGGACGCAGGCGTCTCTTCAGGACTTGTGTTCTCCTTCCATTTCCATTTCCGTTTCCATTTCCATTTGGTGGGGCAACTGGATGAGGTGGGACTGGTGGTGGTTGGAATGAATTGGGAGGGAACGGTTGAGGTGGAACAGATGTGGCGCTCGAAGGACCGCGAGTGAAGTCGCTCGTCACTGGAGCGGAATGGAAGTCCAGAGGTGAGAAGCGGCGTGGTATGACTGATGACAAGCCAGGTGAGGAGCTCTGACGAGGAATGGCTGGTGGAGGTGTCGAGGCGAAGAATCTTGGTGGAATGGACGCTTTCTCTATAGGCGACGCTTCGTCTCTGGGTGGGATGCTCGCTAAGGGAGGAGGTATGGGCGAAGTCACCAGCACTTCAGGTCGAATGGAAGAAGGTCGAGGACGCGAGTCGACGACGGGTCCTTCTGGATGGAAAGGCAAGCGATTCGGACTCGGGTTCACTTTTGGGGCTTCCGTTCCTCTCGTGACGAATACGTTCTGCGAATCGCTGAGGACGGCCCCTTGCAATTGGTCGGCTCGGTGATCAGACACAGGTCGAATTTCAGGTTTGCTGTTGAAGTCGCTGCTGCTGTCGTCGTGTTCTTCGGCCGAGTCGCTTTCGCTTTCGTCGTCCGCTTCGGGCGTCGTCGGCGGTGGCAGCGTGGCCACGGGCCGCAAGAGCGGACGGCGCGTACCGGGGAAAAGACGTCTCGGGGGCTCCGGCCGGGAGCTGGACGACGGCAAGGGCGCGGGTGTCGTCGTCGTCAGCGGGGGCCTTCGGTTGTTGGACGTCGGCCGAGGGCTGCTACTCTTGCGCCGCGGAGGCGGGGGCGCTGCGACGGGAACGAAGTCGATCTCCTCGGAGGAGCCCGGATTTCGGAAGAAGAGTCGCTCGTCCAAGGGAAGAGGAGCATCCCCTGGAAGAATGTTCTTGGTGATGATGAGGTTCATCATCTTGTCGAGCTCAGCGTCGTCGTAGTCGTAGAGGTTGGCGTAGTCGCTCCACCATTTGTTCTGGGAGCGCACTTCGTCGTAGTCCTGAGCGACCGCGACGCCGAAGACAAGCAACAGGAGTACCAAAGTTGACATCTGTTAAAGAAAGCATAAAAACAAGAACAGAATTGTAACAAAAAATTGAACAGGATTTTCAAGCAGTTTATTTCATATATAATAAATAAATAAATAAATAAATAAATAAATAGAAATTCCAATTAAAATCAATGCGACCCTGTAAGTTTGAGAGGAATATTTTGACGATAGAGTGTCTAAACGTAAACAAAATCTTATCTGTGGAATATTGCTAAAAGTAGGAATTAATAAGAAATCACAATTCCGAAAAATTACATGCTGAAGAAGGTAGCTTGCTACTGAAAATTATATGCTGCTTGACAATTGCTAAGGAACATGCGCATTTCGCTATTTAGGGGCGCTGGAAAATAATGCAGGACGCGTCAAAACATTGGTAATTTGCTTTTCTCTTTAACAAACAAAAATCAAATGCTGATGGGATTTTTGTGGGCAGTGTATTTGTAAAAAAGTTACAACTGACCCCGGTCTTCTATCTTTCAAAATATTTTCGTTACACTAACGCGCTTTTGCAAAATGAAAGAATGTAAAGGGATTAAAGGAAAAAAACAAACAAACCAAAACCTTGCACCTTTAAACAAAGGAAAAGATTTCAAAATCTTTTAGAAATAGAGAAGAAAACGGAATTTGAGTAATCTTAGTTCGGAAAATTTCAGTACGTATCTTTTTTAAAGTTTTTTCCCCTCTCAATCCATTGTGTGCTTTTAGAACGAAGCTTTATATTGAAATTTGCTGCGAATAAAGCGAAAAATACTGATAGCGTGAAGGTAATTCGAAACACAGCAACCACTGATGACTACATTGTGATCGAAATGTACGAACATCCAAACTGTACAAAAAACTTTTAATTATTGATCAAAAGGTATTACGGTTTCTTTCACAGGAAAAAAAATAATTTATTTGCTAGATGACTCAGAAATGATTCGGTTTTTACCTTTCTAATATTTTATTACTTTTTTTTTAGTGAAACAAATATAGACGGAAACAATTGTTCTTCGAAGGTGTGTTCCAAGGCATTTCACCCCTCATTGATCTATAACAGTTTGCAGGTTTTTTTTTTTTATTAAACCATTGTTTTTTGTTTGGAGATTTTCCAAATTGTGGTTAATTTATTAATTCACTAAACCTTCCCAGTATAATGCAAAAATTAATAAGCTTATAAAAATTGTCTAATTTATAAATGTTCTTAAACCAATCGCAGAATAATTTAAATCTTGGCGAAGTACACATTAGGCTGTTCAATTGAAATACAGTACTTCCAATTTCAATGGTTCCACAATTTGTTAATTTGACTAGAGCACTAGTTTTTCTCTCGTTTGACAGAGTACCATTGTTTAAATTATTCTAAAATAATGATATGATGTTTTCCATGTAATGGAATGGACTAACAAGGGAATCCCACATAGGCTTTTTTTTTTTTTTTTTTTTTTTTTTTTTGCGCGCAAGCACATCGTGCAAGCGATAGCGTTGTGCGACAGCGGAGTGCTCCGGAAATGTAGAGTTCAACAAACATGGCGGTAAGATAGCAAGCAAAATCGTTAGCAGCGATCGCCAAAGAATTGCAGTCAGAGCAATGTTATTAAGCATAAAACCTTAATTTTTGCTGTACAATTATTCGTCTCGAAATAATAAGATGAGGTAAGCCTACATGAATACTATTTTTATTTGAAATTACGTATATAGCACGGCGATAAATACCCCCTCGCCAGCCCCGTGACGGAAAAATTTACGAAGATTACAGAATTACTTAATAAAATGAAATAATAAATTAAGGAAAAGGTTATTAATTACTCTACACGTTTTTTACTGGGAGGCAATTAGCCAATTATAATAAGCTATTTTTAAAAACTAAGTTTTTTTAGAAACTTGAGAAGCCATTCAATGAGGCGTGCATATGCTTTTTGTTCTCATTGATGGCGCTAGCGTCAGCTTGATGTATCGAGTTTCCCGCGGTTTATCAATGGCGTTTGTTTAATGGAGTTCTTGACGATATTCTTTGCGTTTTTTTGTGTGGTTGACGACGACATGGATGAAGAAAGTCTAACAAACGAAACGGTTGCTGAACTAAGAGGATACGGGATTAACTCAAATAACGATAAGGAGGTTTTAAAATCCATATCTTTACTCGGGATATTGAGAGGAAAATGCAGTGGAGTATAGAAATCAGAACAGGAAAGCCTGTGAGTCCGATTGCCCGGGTCGCAGCTGACGTTTTTCCGACTCCGATTATGAGGTAATAAGCATGGGTAAGTTATTTAGTGGCTAGATATATATAATAAATAGATTAATATAACTGCTTGATATTTCTGTAAGATGTAGCAGACATTTGTAACGAAACGAACAGGTATACGCGAAAAACGGCGAACAGGTAGTGCACGCCCCATTGTCATCTGCTGCTGTCTGCTTCCATTGATTTCATGTGAACCACTTCGTGCTTATTGCTGGTAGTGGAAGAAAGACGTTCCGTTAAGCGCATTAATATACACAGCCCTTGTATGGCTGTGTGCTCAAATTTTTTCGTCTTCGCGGTTTATTTTGAAAGAACCAAAATTTCGCACTTTCTTATTTTGCAAGCATCTATAGTAGCTTCAGATGAGTAACATATTTCAATTTGGCGTAAATCTGTGACATACATGTTCGAGGGATGCCCTTGTGCGATGAAAGTAAATTTGACCACTCAGCACTCACGATGACTTTTTGTAGAGCCAAACGTTGGAGGCTTTTCTTGAAGAAATTCTACGCAGATGTTGGCATTCGCTGATAACACAGTCTTAGTTGAAAATGGTGGTAAGATGACTGTTTAGTGGGTCTTTTCACAGATGGTCAACAATCTCTCAGTTGTTTTGTAAGGGAATTTAAGGTGAAGATGTTTCTTAATTGCTTCTGTTTAGTTAAATGTCTATTGTTCATTTATTTTTTATTTTGAGTGTTGTGTATTTTGACTGGCCACGAAAACGTTATTAATCATCTTTATATAATGTATAAAAATTCAGGTTCAGGGTGCGTCTGTAAATGTTCTAAAAACTTTTGAACCACTTATCCGATTGAACTTATATTCGCAGCGTATGTTCATTAGGTTCAGAGTAAGATTTACATGTGCCGAAAGCCGGGGGGGCGGGCGCCGGTAAAAATAGACTTGGTTTATGTTTGTTTGTTTACTCTAAAGATGGCGCCAGGAAAACAGACCGAGTAACGCTGAGCATATCACCTAGTATTTAATTATTACATTAAATTTTATTTTGCATTTCTTTTTCATTATCATCATTCTCAACGTCCATATTCATACAGAATTAAGGAACTAACATGTAATTTATAATTTACCACCACATCGGTGTGTGAGAAACTGTTTACCATCTGTTAAAAGACTCCAACGTTTGGCACCCATTAAACACTCATCTTACCCCCATTTTCAACTAAGACTGTCATCATCGAATGTCAACATATCTGTTTAGAATTTCTTCAAGAAAAGCTTCTAACGTTTGGATCTACAAAAAAGTCATCGTGAGTTTAGAGTGGTCAAATTTACTTTCATCGCATATAAGTGCTAGTACATTCCATCTGTACATTTTATTACTTGGAAAATATTATCTCATTACTTTAGAATAATTCTATTTTCCATTTTTTAACTCAAACTTTTAAATTCATTATTGAAATTTTTGAGCCTGTGCCTGAGCTCGTGTCTATAAAAAATTTAGGATTTTTGAAATTTTGACTTCGGATTCTTAAAGAATACTTTTTAAAAAGTAGAATGGGAATGTCTGAAAGACTCACTGGCGGGAAGAAATAGAGGATCGGTCTTTGGGAATATCTCAACCTAATCTAACTAACTTTGCGAATACAGTGATGATGCTTTTAATTAAGATTGTTCTGGCAGTGCAGTACCGCGCATTCTGAACTAGTTTGTTTTGATTTCAGTCAAAATCCTAATTTTCTGTTTGGTTGATTGCATTTTTAAAGTGACTTATTCGCTGAGAAGACTGGATTTGACTGGAAAAAGATGGAAACTATCTGTGTTCCTGTTCACGTGTTAATGATTCATTGCAATAAATTAATTTTTACTGAAGCTGTTTTGGTTATTCTGTGTCCATCGTAAGAAAGTTTGGGGTATTCAATTTATATATGTCCAATTTCTATTCTTGGGGATTGCTTAATTTTTATGGCATTTGTAGCAATGTCCATTCATCCTCTTTTACACTGGATAATTGAAAAATCTTCCGGCCTCAACATGTATCTATTAAATGGATGGGTAGGACGGGCACCTAAGAATTAAAATAATTTCCTCTTACTTTTCTGTTACTTTTCTCTATAGCCAGCCCTGATCATCTATAGACTGATCATCTGTTATATATCTTATGGAAACAAAAACTAATTTTAACAAATCTACAGACTAAGATCAAAAGATCTAAGACCAAAATGAAGTTTAGAGATGCAGTAGTTTTCTTCAATGAACTGTCGAAAGAATCACCCCCCCCCCCTTGGAACTTAAATATGTAGATATTAAATTACTTAGGAATAAATGAAAGATTATAACTAATAGTGAAACTAACGATTGAAACATGCATTGTCATCGTTGGGGAAAGTTGCAGAGCTCTAGATAGTCAGGAAGTGGGCAAAATATTGATTATAAAATTTGCGCACAAACACACAAACAAGTGAAATTAAATAAAAGTGTGTAATAATAAAGTGATAATTAAATAGTGATCGTTTGATAATTTTCTTTATTATTACCTCAACACGATAATTATTGAACTATAAAAAACTACAAATTAAAAAAAATAAAATTGCATAGCTGATGAAGAGCGGGTTCCGCTTGAAAACGTTCCTTGAAACATAGACCTGGGTTATGTCTGGATTTTTGTTTATATGGCTTCCATCCACTAAATTTTCGTCGGACTTGAAAATGAGTTTTGAATAGAATTCTTGTTATTCTATGACATTATATGGCTCTTTAAAAAAAATTGTAAGGATCCTGTGAAATTTTTTATCTGCGCTTAAATTCCTTAAGATCTAATTTTATTATGTAATTTTGAACTTGTCGAAAACTATGAATTCTATTTTATCAGTTTTCCTTAATAGTCCGCAACAAGACGAAATCTTTCTAGAATGATACACGTTTGAAACTGAAAGAACTTACTCAAAAGTCTTCATCTATGAATGAGAATATTATATTAAATCAGCTCCCAACATTTCTTCAATTTTTTCTTGCTAGTGAACATGTTAGCGGCGTACTTAAGCAGACAGATGTCGAAATTCCTAACTTTTTTTATTTTATTTTAACATTTTTATTCTCTCTCTTTTTTTATTTTAATTTTTATTAGGTTAAAGAAATAAACTTGCCGGAAGAAAATGCGAATAGGAACTTCAGCAATTTCTTGCCCAAGGGAATTGGAAATTTCTCTCGATGGGTGGTGAAGAGAGAAGAAGAAAAGGGGGTAGCTTTAAAGTAACAATTTTTTAAAAAAAAAATATTAACAACACTTATGGGAGTCGTTAGGTGGGTTGCTCATGCGCACTCGAGCAAATAAAATGTTGTTCCTCCTCCTATGGGAAATGAAGTTGATGTTACACAAAACTAAACTGAAGATGGCGATCCGTGAATTTTATGAAGAGCGCGTTGCCAAAAGGAGAATGTGTGCAAACTGCATAAAAAAATTCTTAATAACAAGTATAACATTTATGATAGCGTTAAGAAAGATTCTATGCGACTTTCTCCCCTTGTTATTATTATTATTTTAAAATATTAGAAATAATGATGCGAAATGAGGAAGAGAGGCGTGTCCGTAAGGATTGACAAGTGTGGCCTAGTTCTCAAGTTTTGAGTGAAATTCTTCTTTGAGGGGATTAGACCTTTAAAAAATTTAATAATAAATTAAAAAAAAAACAGGCTTTAAAAATATGGTTTAAGTAAATAAATAAACAAGCGGCTAACAAGCAATATATTAAGATTAATTATAATACTGATGTGTTTCGTCTGACAACTTCTACAGAGCAAGTTGATGAAGAATACGTAAAATATAAACGGATGAAAAACCATAAGTTACAGAATTTCAAATAGATAGGTGTTCATTGATTGGATGAAACAAATTTAAAATGACGAATCAGAGGACTTCTATCGTTTTACTTTTGATAGATCATAAACGATCATGTAAAATAAATAGTAAAAGGTCGTTTTCTAATGTTTTTTGGTCGTTGAAAAGATTACTGTCTTCATTTTTCTTAGCTTTATATCTACTAGGCCTACTTTGCTAAGATCACGAGTCTTGCATACGATCTTTATTGTTGATTCGATTTTGTTAAACGTATGATTTTGATCTGCTAGATGGATTGCAAACGTAGATTTCCTCTGTCGTTTAATTTTAGGGATCTTATGTGCTCTTTGCATCTTATGGTAAATTGACGTGACGTTTTTAATATAAATTCCTTAATATATTGTTTATAAGTTTTCTATTTGTTTATTTAATTAAGCAATATTAGAACTTTGCAAAACCATTTGAAGTAGAAATGTACATATTTAAGTTCCAAGGGCGATTCTTTCGACAGTTCGTTGGAGAAAACTACTGCATCTCTAAACTTAAATTTGGTCTTAAATGAAAGATCTTAGTCTGTAGGTTTGTCCAAGATAGTTTTTGTGTCCATAATTACTATGATTAGCGGTAATATACAATTCAAAATTGCTTATGCTGGCAAATCAAACAATCCTCTCCACAATGACGTCACAATCAACAACTTTGCTAGCATTGATGATCAAATTAACAACAATTACATAAACAATTAACAACGATAACAATAAACAACAATACAGGCAGTCATTACGCCATGATTTCATTGCATAATATTTTTATTATTAAAGTTTGCATCCTAAATTAGGATATGTACAAATGGGAATATCCATTATTTACATATGAAACAAGTTTATAAACATGTTGTTTATGATTGTAACAATGATTAAGATTTAATTAATGATAGCATAGGATAAAGTGTTCCAAGTTGAAATAATGTTGTATGGAAAATATGCCGTCAGAAATCTGGAAACAATACCAGGCGGGATAATCTTATATTTTTGAGATTCACGAGTTTGAATCATATCAAGCATCCTGTCTTTCACGTAGTGGATTGGGTGATTAGTGATGGAAAGAGCATGATATAGCACTTTTAAGCCTAGAGAACTTAATCATGATGGTTAAAGTTGGTATGTCACAATTAGAACAAACTTCAGATATTGAAACAAATTTGGAAAGCGATGGGGATAATAAAAAATATAATATTATTAATAATAACATAGGGTTAGGTTAGGTTAAAATATATACATTAAAGAGATGGGAATTAATAATAAGATGGGTTGTTTACTGACAAATTTTGACGGGATCCATCTAGTATGAAATAAATTTTTATTATTTTCCCGACGCGATAATTTACTCAATCTAAGGAGGAACAGGAAATAAAATAAATGACTTGTTGAATCGTCCAAATAATTTGTTGGAAAGAAAGAAGAGTGCGATCGAAAAGCATTTTTGGATACAAAAGTATTTTTGCTCATTTCGAATACTGGATTTCATTAGGAACATATGGAGAACGCGAGTGAACAACTATATTGTGAGCAAAGTGTGAACAAATTATGTGGAAACACTAAATCCACATAGAAATTTTTTTAAGGAATTTAATTTCTATTGGATTTGAGGTTTCTTTAACCTTTCTTGACATTCTGGCCAATTTGTTTCGCATATGAGGTTTTTATTGTTACCTACAGCTTTTTCACATTATTTTAGTACTTTTTCACATAATCTATATTTATAATAAACTATTAAGGAATGACATAACCAAGTACCGAAAGGTTAAACTAAACCATTCGCGGAACCATAATTTTAAAACGACCTGTGTTAACATTGTAAGTTTCTAATGGACCATGATGATACCATTAAACCACGCATCTTTGAACCAATTTGGATTATCATTAATTTTACCTTATATTCATCATTCCAAATCGTTTGATATATTACATGCCATATTTTAGCATTGAAAGTTCCAATGAACCATAAGGGCTCCACTAAACCAGGTTCCTTGAAACCAACTTCGTCTATCATTAATTTTACGTTATATTCATTCATGACACCTCATTCCAAATCGTTTGATATATTACATGCCATATTTTAGCATTGAAAGTTCCAATGAACCATAATGATTCCACTAAACCAGGTGCCTTTGAACCAATTTCGACTATCAATAATTTTATGTTGTATTCATTCAAGATACATCATCCCAATTTGTATGATATATTACATACCATATCTTATCATTGAAAATTTTTGAGGGAGTCATTAGAGCACGTGCCATTGTTTCGATTACAACCATTTTCAAAATGGTTAATTTTCTAAACCATATTTATCAATTGGCGAAAATAGTAATGAATAACCGCGTCTATCTCGTCATTACCATTTGTTTGATATATTGCTTATTATATCTTCCCATTGAAAATTGCTAGGCGGGAAAATAGAGGTACAATTTGTGCACGTGCCAATGAACCGATTTAGATAACATTTGTGATTGGATCGTGCCATGAACCATACTCATCGACTGACACGTTTCCTCACACTGATAGCATAAAGCACCTTCCGGTACTATAAGTTTACAGAATATTTATAGACAATTTTTTCTAATAAACTTATTGCTTCAAGGATAATCCTAACTACATTTGGTGAAATGTTAATTTATTTCTGAATTAATAATCTGCTTTATTTTATTCATTTATAGTTTAAAAGGAGAATTTGTTATAATTAAGCTAATTTATAATTAAACTAATATAACTCCTATACTTAAATAATGTAAACAAATATATATTGAAGCAGTTTTTCTAGCTATGATTATACCTGCATCCATCTGCAACATCTTTTCATTAATATTGATGTTAGACATTATTCATTGTTATTAATAAAAATTAAAAACAAAAAATAATTTAAAATTTTAAAATTTATTTTTTTTATTTTATCATACGTAAGTTGTTTAAAATAAAAATTAAAATTAATTGTGAAAACGTACTAAATGTTAGTGAAAAGGCGTGTAAATTGTACTGTAGTAAATAAATTCACGAATATATTCCCTGTACAGTTTTCTTATCCGTGGCTAGGAATCGAACCAAACAGTAAAATAATCTTATCTATAAACATTTATTTTCTAGATCTGCATTTTAGATTTCTATCATTTTTCTCTTGAAATTCAAGTTTTTTCCCACAGTGATCTTCGAGGTAACAATGGTTTTCTCTTAAAAATGAGATTTCTTTAACGCAAACTTCAAATCTCAGCCGAATTCATTTCTTTTAATATTTTAAGCTGTTACATCATCCCAAAATAGCTTCAAGGTGATTATTGTCAGCCTTCGTTGTTCTAATTGTTATGTTGAATGTCTAGACCCATTCTGACAGAAGCAGAACGGAAATCCAATAATGGATTTCGTTTGTGTCGAGGCCTTAATTGCGTCCATTTTGCCGTTTAAGGAGGTCAATATCACCCCAGTCAAGTTCATTCGTTTCCATTCATTCATTTTGTAAATGATGGAAGCCTTTAATGAAGATGAAGATGGCGATAGAGATTACACACACATAATTCGAAGGCGGTTTTTTTTCCCTGTTCTCTAAATCAACGCGGTAGTCAATAGGATAAGCCCTTCGGGGCGAAGGACCCTTGGCTTTGAAAGAAAAAATTTAAATTGAACTCTTTCAGATTAACTTCTTTTATGTCGACGTCTCTGGTTTTTTTATTGACTTTACGGAATGCAAAACAATAAAATGAAATCTTTATGCGGAAGCTTTTACGACCGTTTCCTTGAAGGAATTAATAATTGATTTGTTTTGTTCTTCTTGTATTAATTTTTAACTGCAGTTTTGCGAAACTCCAACGAGTTTCAAGCAGAGCACGTGGGTTAAATAACATTTTAAGCCTTCAGAATATTAAAGCAAGGTTTTTCAGTCTTTTGGCGATAATAGGTCTTCAGTTTGTAAAGTGAATTTTGCTTTCCTTTGATCAAAATGATGAACAAACTCAACTCCACCTGTTGAGATATTTTTCATCAACTTCAAATGACTATTTCGTAGAAGACGTTTTGAGTCAGGAATATAACAAAATTCGCAGAAGGTGCTGAAGGCCATACCGAAAAGTGTTTCGATTACTCGTTGGGTCAGTGTGTCTTATCTAATGGGACCTATTTTGAAGGCAACAAAATAAATTTGGATGCTTAAACCAATATTTTATATCTTATTGAACAATTCTTGGTATTTATTTTACTGAAGGTATATTTAGTGACCATTGTGTTTTTCAGTGTGGTTATCTGGATCTAAATTTCACTGCTACAAAAATAGGTTGAGAACCGCTGCTGTAGCGTACGATTCTGTAGTATGCAAGCGGTTATCTGGTAATACAGTACCTGGAAAGGGTTGTTGGCACTGTTTTGTTAGTTGTTTTTCGAAAATTAAAAAAAAAATTATTTCATGATTTTGAAAGCGGCTTAAGTCCACTTATGATCAATAAAAGCTTGGGTTGGTTAACTCAATTATAAATTAATTTTGTTTTAGTAGTACGCGATTGGGAAAAGATTGAGAACTGCTGCCCTAGAGAATCGTGTCTGATATTATCCCTCTGCAAGTAAGTTGATTAAAGATTGAAAACAGGAAAACATGGTTTGCATAATTAATTAATTAATCCATACATATATAAAACTGAATGTATGTATGTATATATGTATGTATATTTATTTGTCTCTTATACAAATCTACAGTTTTATTCCGATCTTGATGAAATTGTGCACACATGACCTTCAAAGCAAGAGAAAGAACGCTGTCCACCTGATATTTGTCAAAAAAAATTATGATACCCCCTAATGGTACCATAATGATACCCCCTTAAAATTTCTGTGCTAACATGTGGTATGTAATATATCAAACAATTCGTAACGATGCGTCTTGCATGAATATAACGAGTAATGAATGATACTCTATATTGGTTAAGAAACACGTGCTCTATGGGTACCAAATGGCACCATTGGAAACTTTCAATGCAATGACATGGCATGTAATAACTCGCGGATAGAGAGCACTTGAAACCTCCACACACTGAACTTAGTCTTTTCAGCCAGCGTGCCTGGCGCAATCAATCCATCAATCCATAAAAATTATAAAAGTTAAAAATAATTAAAGCCGAGGGGATGGAGAGGGGAGGGGGGCTAAAACAAAGTTACAAAAAGCAATTAAACAGGTTAAAAATATTTAAATATTAAATAAGAGAATTAAACAAATATTAAAATAATAATTAAAAATAACGGTCAATTTTAACCATCCGCACAAATCGCGAGTCAAATCGCAATCGCAAATAGAGGGCAGTTGGTTTCCCCCCGGCCGGTTACAGGAATCGCGACAATTCAGTTTGCGGAATCAGTCATCGCGCGATTTGTGCGGATAGTTAAAATCAACCAAAACAACAAATAAAAAATAAAAATAAAAAAATTTATAATACAGACTGAGCGAGATGGATTGATTGCGCCAGGCACGCTGGCTGAAAAGATTAAGTTCAGTGTGTGGAGGTTTCAAGTGCTCTCTATCCGCTACCCATGTAACTATATCAAAAAACCCGTAACTAAGTGTCATGCATGAATAAAACGATTAATTAATGATACTCTATATAGGTTTAATAGCACCATTGCTCTATTGTACCATATGTTACCATTGGAAACTACAATGCAAAGACATGGCATGTAATATATCAAACAAATCGTAACAACGTGTCATGCATGAATATAACGAGAAATTAATGATGCTTGAAACTGGTTTAGTAGTACGTGTTCTACTAAAGAGCCCGAGCAACGCCGGGTAAAACAGCTTGTACAAACTATAATCGAATCTGTTTCTTAGTTCGACCCCGGGCTGTAGAATGGCATTTCCTATTTTTGATAATTATTTTTTCCTTTGAAGAAATTCACTCCTTTAAGAATCATCTACTTAGCGATCCTGTTTTTTAATTTCTATCTAATAGGATTAACAAAATCTTACATGAAAAGCAACAAATATTCCTCTGAGAATTTAGATTGTTGTTGCGCGTTCAAGAAATCGTTCCAGAGTTCAAATTTCTAGAGATTAAAACACTAATCACAACGAATGTTCAATAAACAAAGACCTTATAACTATTAATTTTTGAAAATATTTACTTTAAAATAGACTATTTCTAGAAGTCTTCCTTGACTTCTGTTTATCTGTTTTAAGAAGATGAACCCTTGATCACTTTACAAGAGCTTTTAAAAACCATTTTCATTATTTATTTTTAAGTATTTTTAGAATGCGTTCTCTCCTGGCATTAACATTTAGAATCTCAATGGGAATATTTTCCATGTTCCCTTATTTTTTTTCCTCCCTAAATTTTCTCTACAGAAACAGATAACGTTGCCTATCTCGCTATCTGGAAGAGATTCGGGAAGTAAAGTGAAGCGAAGTTCAATGAACAAATGGCGAATTCATTGTACTGTTTATATACATGATTTATAATGTTAAGCTCGTAGCTTGGAAAATGAGTAATTCGAGTTTGACGTGGAGATTTTTTTTTAATGCACACCATCACGTTTCTTCGCTTTTAGTGTGAAGGTAAAAACTGAAACGTTTAAGAGGAAAGAAAACAACGCACGACATTAAACTTAAATGGAATCATTATCAATTTAAAGACTCGAATCGTGAACGATTAAAACGTGGAAAGTGTGAATGTCACGTTCTCAGTGGGTCACGATGTCCACAAAAAAAAAGAAGAAAATTCTATCGAAGGTGTTAGGCCGCTCCCTTTTTTGTATAAGCCATCAGAATGCATCTTTTTATTGGCACGTTTTGCTTCATTTGGTCATATCCACTTTTCGTCACATTCAGTTCGTTGAGGATTCGCTTCGTCACATTTCTTCTCAGACTCCTTTTGGTTACTCACTCATTAGCTTCACAGTCATTTCACTTTTTATTCAGAATCATCATCTCTTTTCAGAATCATTTGTCATTTAATTTTGGGGTGAATAGAATACCGCGATTTGTATGTACGAGGATCGTTCGAAGAGTAGTAGCGACCAGCAGCCAATCTCGGTTTGTGTCATAGTCATTTTTGTCGTTTTTGTAGAAATTTGAAAATCTCGTCACATGATAGCCGCGATTCGATTTCTGAACGCAAAAAATACACGACCTTATGAAATCAGTCTTCAAATCCTTTGATAGTGATGTTGTAGTGAAATCAACAATAAGCGATGGGGTCGAAATTTTGATATGGATAGGGGGAACGTACTTGATAGTGAAGATTTGTTGAAAGTTTTTCAACTGGGAAGTTTAGACCGTCTACCCAGGCCTGATCCGTAGTGACTTCCAACTTCTTTTCGCGAAATTAAAGGAGTTTTGGGAAGATGACGCATTTCGAGCGATGAAGGATTAACGAACTGGTAGGTGTATATGGCGATGAAATCCAAGGAAGATTCACCGGATCTTACTGTAAGGAGATTGAAAAGAACGGATTCCAGGAGTGCTTCCAGAATGTGAAAATACAGTAGTGCCCGCTTAATACGATTACGGTTAAGACGATTTTCCGCATAACACGCCCTTTTTTGTCGGTCACTTAACTTTAGGTACCTTTTACACACAATTTATCCCGTTTATTTCGATCGTTTTCCCGCATATTACGCTTCTTCGCGCTGCTGTGAGTACTTGTTTGTGCAAAAGTTCCATGCACATTATTGGCACATAAAAGTTCCAAAAAAAGTTTGGGATATTTTCGTTTATAAAATTTCATGCAAAATCGGGTGAAAACCAAAATTAGAAAATAGGGAATGGCGGGGAATTTTTTTTTAGACGTTAGCAAATAATTGCAAACGTCTCAACATGGGAAAGACACAAGTTTCTGAAAAGGACAGAAATGAAATAATTTTTTGAAATTCGAAAGGACAAACAATTGAAATTGCAAAGAAAGTCAACAGAGGACAAAATGCCATCAGCAGAATTATAAAAAGATGGCGAGAAACGAAATCTGTTTATGTCAAACCTCGACGTGGACGTCCAAAGGGCTCAACATTCGGGACTTGAGAAAGTTAAAAGCCATTGTAGCGGGTGACAGACGAGCTACAATAAGACAAATCAAAAGACCATAGGCAAATCTGTATCCCATTCTACAACCCACAGAAGACTAGCAGATATGGATATCAAGTCATGCATCGTATCAAAAAAGCCGATTCTAACATCGGCTCAGAAAAAAAAAACGTCTCGAATGGGCGAAAACACACTTGAACTGGACACCGTTAAGGTGGAGCAAAGTTTTGTTCACTGACGAATCCATGTTTTGTCTAGATTTGAATGCTAGAAATAGATATGGAGATCCCGTAACCAAGCAGCTCAACCATCCTGTGTGAATCGTCAAGCAAAGAACCCAGTTAAGGTTATGGTTTGGGGATGTTTTGGAAGTAAAGGTGTAGGAGAAGTTTGTATCATCAATTCAAAAGTTAATTCCGATGTTTATTGTGAATTGTTGGAAAATTATTTGATTCCAAGCGTTGAATCTCTCTTTCCGGATGATGACTTTATTTACCAACATGATGGTGCACCTGCTCATAGGTCAAAGAAAAGTAAAGCATATATTCAAGAAAAAGACATTCGTGTTATTGATTGGCCGGGTAACTCCCCAGATTTAAACCCAATTGAGAATATGTGGGCGATAATTAAGGTTCGCGTGAGAAAATTATGTCCCAGGACGAAATCGGACTTGATTCGATGTATCCGAGATGTATGGGCAAAAATTGATGCAGATTATTGTGACAACTTAATTTTGAGTATGCCTAAGCGTTGTGAAGCAGCAATTCATGCTAAAGGAGATTTCACAAAATGGTGAAAAACTGTTCAAAATTAAATGTAAAGCTCTCTCAGTAGAGGCTTATTTCAAGTAGGATATTATACAGGGTGGATACGAAAATGAGCCCCCCCCCCTTTTATTTTCGTAACCGAAGCAGATATGTCAATTTTGATGAATCGAATGAATAGGAAGTTGTGGGTGACCTATCCCATGGTGCACTTTTCCTCATCCCAAATATGCAAATGGTTCAAAACCGTAACAGATACACGAAAAATTCCAATTGAAGACTTGTTCAGCATGAAATTCCGAACAAAACAAAATTTTTTTTTTCCAAAATCCGATAAATGGATCACCAACAATCACGTGTTGAATTTAGTGGTTACCTCCTTATGCACTTCACAAAGACATTTGAACGTTCAACATGCAAATTAAGAAATTACCAAAAATTACCATAATAACATCCACTTTCATGAGGAAAAGCACATTCACGTCACATTGAGCACACTTATGATCAAATCTGGAGTAAAATTATTTATGCACTGTGGCTGTTAGTAAATTACAAATACACGGATAGGTTCACCGTTGTTCGGAGCGCACCGCCTTCAAGTCAAGGAGAACCGCCATGTACCCTCAAAACAGTCTGTAGCCAGTCGCTTGTAAGAGCAGTAAAATTGACTGGTACATAAATTTTCGCAGTAATACATTGGCAATTATAGGATTTATACCATTAGACCATCCTAACTCATTATTTCTTATCCTGTTAGACTGTCCTTTTGCGGTTATTTTAAGTTACTGAGTTGATTGTTAACCTTATGGAGGTTTAGTTTTAATCAAAATATGGCGATGGGGCAAGTTTGCACACGGTTTGAGGCCATATAAAAAGCCAAAACTGGAGAAAGTGGGTACATTGTACAGAATGTAAGAGGTGGGCATACGATCACTGTATTACAAAGGTGAGTCAGTATGTTTTGTATCCTGTAAATTTTTATTTGGTAATATTTGTATTAATAAATAATAAATATAAACTGGAGATGAACCTCCAAAAATCAAGTACCGTAAAGATATTATTTGAAAAAATGGAAGGAAAAATTCTGCGATCTGGATTTGAACCAGGAACCTCGATTTCTAATAAACCTTATATTTCATTATGTTATACACTATATGATCACAAATATCCGGACACATGCACGTTTGCGCT
>JAHWFO010005783.1:45541-79809 GCA_023313115.1 Rhysida immarginata | reverse complement strand
CTCTGGTAACAGTCGGGATGATTACTTTCGTGCTTGGTCCTTAGCACCTTGCGACCGTTGTTGCCATACATCACTGCAAAAGGTGGACTCGTCGAACCACAGAACACTATTCCACTGAGCAAGGGTCCACTTTAGATGGGTTCTGGCCCGTGCTAGCCTGCGACGCTTAGCTACAGTGCTCATAAATGGCTTCCTCTTTGTAGCGTATAAGTAATAGTTGCATCTTCTGATGTAACGGCGGACTGTGCTTTCGGATATGGGGATATGAAAATATTCTCGAGCCGAAGTATTAACGTCGAAGTACTCGTAGGTCCCTAACATTCAATAATCGCTGCTTGCCTGGTGCAGTCCCTGGTTCTGTTTTCCCGATTTCTCCGAAACGCTTGATGATCCCATTAACAGTAGAGAGAGAGTGGAACTGATAATTCATGGGCAATAGCTGGCTGGGATTTGTTATTCTGGAACTGCTGTATACACGTTTCTACTGGCTTACCACGTCCCATGGTTCAAAACAACACGAATACTGTGCTCTGTCGCGTGGACGGTGCTTTTAAAGCCTGATGCAAAGCATTCTGGGCGTTTCTACAGCCTTCAGGAAAGTTCTATATGCTAGCGATCTCTTGTGTACGAAGTTCTTTGAAACCTGTTGACAACGCAATTTTACATAAATTTGAATAAATTATTTCACACCATTAAATCGATTCTAAATCGATGTTGATATTGTTCCATGTACACTCAGTAAATCTATTTTCATTAGCCTGCAATCCTCTGTATGCACTTTTCACTGTGTTTTTAGCCAAATTACTTGGTGTGAGAAGTTTATTGACGCTAGGTTTGTATTTGAGAAGTAAATCTCCTTGAATCTCTAAACAAATGTAAATAAAATGTATTATCAAATATCCAATAGTAACATTCATAAATATGTCACGGCGTTTTCCATCTTACAGAAGTGGTGTTTGTTTCATGAAATCTTTCGTAAACTGCCTCGGAGCATTCGTTTATGAAATCTGGGTGTACCATCTGATTTCGAAATAATGCTTACTATCAAATGTGAGGGATTTTGTCCAAACGAAATGTGATGAAATGATCCGTCAACGTGCAACAGTACAATGTACTAGCAGACGATTCAGTGGATCAGTTCGAAGCGCATTCAATGGAAAATAATAGGGTTTTTTTTGATTATTTCTAAATTTTTAATGAGTAAACGGATAAAAGAAACGAACTACAGAATCCCAGTATGATATAATTCAATTTTTCTCCCTTCCTTAATAGGTCTGGCGTTGCGCTTTAACGCCGATTGATTTTGCTTACTCTTTCAACTTAATTGAAGAAATTGGATGAACCTTAAGCAATTGGCTCGTCTGCCATCGTTTTTTTTTTAGGTCAATAAACAAATTAAAAGGTAACGATGGACTACTTTCAACCCATCCCCTTGAGTAGGCGAATCTTCCAATAACTTTCTTGATGGGCTCCTTTGGAAAAACTCATTAAAAGGAGACTTGGACTACAAAGGAATTCGCCGACGGAAACGTCAACTCGTTTTCTCATCACCGGTTCCACTTCCGTAACACACGCACGCTCACAATAGACATACTTGCCATTTCAATGAAAGGGAACGAGTATCGTCTTCTTGACTTCGATTTGTTAAGGGTGAAAGACGAATAAAAATAAAAACGGGTTAACAACGGAGCAATTCACGTTTCAGGGTTTATTGCTTTTCGGAGCGACGACATCGAGAGAAAAAAAAGGAGAACATCACAAAGGAAGCTTCATTCCTTAAAGAACATCAAAGAATTGTAATAATGCTGCTATAATGTCGGAGGTTGGGTGGTAGATAATGTCATCATATTTCATTTGGGTATTTTTCCTCATATACTTACTACAAATACCATTCAATTTGTCGAACTCATGTCGTTCAGTTGATTGAAGGACGAAATAACTTTATAAAGAATTTAAGGCGTTTGGTTGACTAATTATCGGAACACGTTTGATTTTAGACGTTTTGTCGAATATCTAGAAAAATACTTGACGAATTATCCTGAAATTTGAGGGGTGTAAAGAGCATGCTACACCTCATATTTCAATGAAGGTTTTGTCTCGAAGGCAAATAGGGGACCAGCAACACACTGAGCCAAAAAATAACGTTTGAAATGCATTGTAGCTGTAGCATATGCTTATGAGGCTTCTTTTACTCATCTTTGTTCATTTGTATAAGAATAGGATGGAGATATAAAGGTTTCTTTTAAGTTTTTGTTTATAACATGCAGGGTTTTCAACCCAATGCAATGCCATTTTCAGGAAAATTTACAAGCTAGAAGAGACAACACTCTGCAATCAGAATAGAAAAATATTAAATATTTAATGAAATAGGAGCATGTTTACTAAATAATGTTTTTTGCATAATTTATTAGCCAAATGTGTAGAATAAATCATTAGATGGTCAGTAAGGGTTTTAATTGTACGCCAATCTCAGCTGTTCAAATTAATGATGAAAAATAGGAAAGAAAATTCCGCAGCCTGGATTCGAACCAGGAACCTTTGGCTAGTTCGAATCCAGGCTGCGGAATTTTCTTTCCTATTTTTCGTCATCAAATGTATAGAGCTACTGACAATAACAAAATACTCGGATAATTTCAAATTTAAAAGATGATTTTTATTTCTTAAAATTTGAACCTCAAAATCCCAACACTGTAAAATTAACATAAAAAATAAAAATTGTATTAACATGTTTAAAATTAAAAACATTCCATCGTACCCTATTTATAAAAATATGATATGTAAAAACATCCTTCCATCCCTATTTACAATAATGTAAGTGAGCCGACGATGTTTGTCTTGAAGTAAAGTTTAAATCTTTACTTGCAAATAACGTGAAAAATTGCTACAATATCACATATCCGATAATAAATACTAGATGTGCAACGCGTGCCAACGGGCACTTGCAAAAAAGAGCTGAATGAGTTGATTAGTCGGAGGGTAACGATGATTTGGAAAATCGTACAAATGGTCTGTCACTTCTCCTCGAACGTACCTTATTCCTCGAACTTACTTTTCCGACGTAGAGTGTGTATACTAGCACCTTTTTGGTGAAAAATTAGTCGATATAAATATCTTAGAACTCGACAAAATGGATAAAATCGTTGAGATTTGTCACTAATGTTATTCCTATGTAAAAAGAAAACGTTAATTCCTCGGTAAAAATTGCAGCTAAAATCTCAAATTTAATTTTCATACATAGATCAGAAGTTCTAGTACTTACTGATTACAAAAAGTTGTCCAAACAAATTCTTAGAACTCGAAAAATAGCGTTTGAAAATTTGCTCTCGGAAAAAAAAATGAACAGGGCTTCGCCGTATATTCAATGAAAAAATTCTATTTGGCGCGCTTTTCTATTGTTTACATTTCAACAATCGATCTTTGAATCGATCTTTGTCCCCATTCTCACCTATGGTCATGAGGCTTGGGTAATGACCGAAAGAGTGCGATCGCGGGTACAAGCGGCCGAAATGAGATTTCTGAGAGGTGTGGCAGGTGTTACCCTACTAGATAAAGTGTACAGCAGCACAATAAGGGAATCTTTAGGTGTTGAGCCGCTACTTCTCCGCATTGAGAGATCTCAGTTGCGCTGGTATGGCCACGTGATACGGATGCCAATGCAAACTAGTCTTCCTAGGCAGTTGTTATTTCCCAAGCCGGTGGGTAAGAGACCAAGGGGTCGGTGGATACCAGGTGGCTAGACTACATGGAGAATCTGGGTTCGAGTCGCTTGGATATTACCAGGGAGGACATGCGCCTGATGGCGGAAGATCGCGATCGCTGGAGATCCTCCATAGGGTTGCTGCCCCCGCGACCCTAACGGATAAGCGGGTTTGAAAAGTAAGTAAGTAAGTAATCGATTTTTCTTAGGGCGTGATTTTCTCTATAGCAAATCATAGAGAAAATTCTTTTTTTGATGATTATTCCTCGATGGCTTGATCGATTTTTTCTGAAAATACTTCAAAACCATCTATGTCCTAATAAGATTAATTGAGCAAAATTTGGTTGAAATCGGTCAAGTGGTGTCGGAGGAGTTAGAGGACAAAGGTTTTACATTCTCCTCGGTAAAGAGCTTCGCTCACTCAGCTCAATAAACCGGAAATGAACCTCCAAACGTAAGGTAATGATATTATTTGAAAACTGGGAGGAAAAATTCTGCGAACCAGGGAACTTGCGAGTGTTATATGTTAGACGCATCTACCAATTGGGCTATCGCAGACACCCGTACAGCTATGCTGTTACAAAGTGTCTAAAATTGTCTAAAAGTGTTTGACAACTTGGTTGTATATAAGATTCCATACCACTTCTGAGATTTATAAAACAAAATTGAATTTGAAACAATACATAGGATTCCTGTTGTTCGGGCTTTTCTTAAAACTGATAGTTATTAGAAATTAAGCATTCCTTGAAAATCTTTAAGAAAGATGTATGCTGGGAATCACAAGAAGAGATCGAAAACGCAACAACTGGATAAGATGCCAAACGGATCAAACATTCTAAATGGCAATGGGCTGGTCACATCGCAGTTGATGAGAAGACGAAGGAGAACAGATGATTTTTTATGATGTCACTCTCCTAGTATCACAGACATCACCATTCTATGACAAGGGAATACAAGGATGTGCACGCCAGTGGAAATCCACACATTTCAGTTATTTTTGGGTGGAAAATAGCGAAATGCGCCAAAAAGTGCGCACGCCAGTGGAAATCCGCACATTTAGGTAATTTTTGCAAGCTCTGCAACATTAAAACCTTGTTGACCCCGTCAAGATTGAGACAAGGGATGAGTGGCCATAGGAGGAAATAAGAGCAGCAGAGTTCAAAGATCTTGGGTTCAAGTCTCGGAAGTAACCGCCGAGTGTTTTTTTTCTTCTTTTGAATACAGCTCGAGATTTCTGGTTCGAATCCAGATCGCAGAAATTTTTCTTCCATTTTGTCAAATAATATCATTATCACATATCACATTTTTGTAAATGGGGGTAGGGTGGAATGTTTTAAATTTTAAAAAGTGGCAAGTATTTATTTACAACTGGTACAAAAGCGATACCTGGTTCGAAGTTTTACTCTCCTTCAATGTAGTCACCAGCATTGTGAATAACCAGTTTTCGGTGATGTGGAAGTCGTAGGTTACCTTTGGTGTTGATAGCTCGAAAGAAGCGGTCTATTGTCTGAAGCATCTCTGGAACAGTTTGGAAGCGAATTCTGCGAAGTGGCTCCTTCATCTTAGGGATCAAGTCGAAGTCACAAGACTTAAGTCCGGGGAGTGGATGGTACAGCACTTTCCAGCCCCATCGATCAAACAAATCAGCTACACCTTGCGCTGTATGCGGCCGAGAATCTCCTGCAAAATAATGGGTGGGTTCTGCAGTGGGATCGCCCCGGACTTAAGCCCTTGTGACTTCGATTTGACCCGTAAGATGAAGGAACCATTTCGCGGTATTCGCTTCAGAACTGTTCCAGAGATTCCCCAAGCAATAGACCGCCCCATTCGAACTAACAACACCAAAGACGCTGTTACGACTTCCACATCGCTAGAAACGGGATATTCACAATGCTGGTGACTACATTGAGGGACAGTAAAACTTCGAACTAGGTACCACTTTTGTATCAGTTGTAAATAAATACAGAGGTTGAGTCAAAAGTAGTGGCCGATCACCGCGCAAACTTTTAAATGAGCACCAGACAAGAACCACTCATTGCTAATCTTCAAAGTAGAGTCCATCATGCTCGATGGTCTTCATCCAACGATTAGCCAGTTGGCGGATGCCCTCGCGAAACCACTCCTCCGGTTTCTGGACGAAAAATCACGCACGGCGTCTTCAACCTCACTGACACTGGCGAAGCGCTGTCCACGCAGGAAGTGCGCCATGGACCGGAAGAGATGTAGTCGGAAGGTGCCAGGTCGGGGCTGTGTGCTAGATGTGGCAGAACCTCGAATTTTTCCAGCAGTTGGTGACACCTTCAGCCGTTGTTGTGCTTGCGCGGGCGTCAGCTCGTGGGGCACAACTCGGCAGCTCCCGTTGACCTTTCCCATGGCGTGCACATGTGAACCACACTCGATTGTTATGTCTCGATGTCCGCCGCTAGTCCACGGGTGGAGCTGCCTGGGTTGGCTTCCACTTGTTGCCGTAGGGCTGCGTCATTGCGCTCCTTCCAAGCCCATGTCTCCAGACGTAAAGCGGGAGAACCACCTTCGTGCTATCCGTTCATTGGTCACACCCTGACCTTCCACCCTGCAAATTTCGGCGGCTGCTGCTCGCGTATTGGTCCCCTTTTTCCAGTAGTGACGAAGGAGCCCGCGTATCACCAATTTTTCTGCCATATTTTTACATTGGCTGACGCAAGTGGCACAATGTCTATGACATTCAAATTCGTACTGACGTTTCTTCCCAGTCTTTTCTCTTAATAAACTGCGATATACCCTTGTGGTAAATGTCTTCGCCCAGAATTCGTCAAAAACTCCACCCCCCCCCCCCTCCCGAGTCGGCCGCTACTTTTGACTCAACCTCTGTAGTTGCCACAATTAAAGTTCCAACTCTCGTATCTCCATGAATATAAGTGCTATTCTCATACAAATGAACACAGAGAAGTAAAAGAACCCTCGTAAGCATATGCTACGGCTAAAACATTATTTTTTACACCCCTGAAGTTTCAAGATAATTCGTCAACTATTTTTGTAGATATTCGACAAAACGTCTTAAATCAAAGGTAATCATGTTATTTTGTCCAATCTCTGTAGATGTGACGAGTTAAATGCGACGGAAAGTGACTATGATCAAACGAAGTTTACGAACTGAATAGATTCTTTATAATAATTTTTTTTAATAAATCCTCAACAGGAAAAAGAAGGCGAATGATTTATATCAACTGTTTTATATAAGTAAAATTGCAAGAATACCTTTTGAAATAATTTTTGGACCATACCTCCATGTGAAAATAGGATTGTCTTAGGTGATTTGAAAAAAAATCATTGTGTACATTTTTAGGGGTTGTTTAGAAGTTTTTAAAATCTAAATGCTAAGATAATTCCATTATCAAAACGGAGGTGTAGTCCATTAGAGGCCTCTTCCAATTTTCAGATGATGAAATACATTTTGAAGATTTGAAGAAATTTCTTTCATGTTTCCTTAAATAGAATTTTGTAAATTTAAAGAAGACATTCCGACTCAGATTTACGACAAAGGGCCAAAAGACTTCGTTTTCTAACGGACACCTTTCTGCTTTGACATGGAATTCTTCAAAATGCATGAAACATGAATAGCTTATGACACAAAACGAGTTAAAACTAGTTAGTGTGTTAACGACTAAATTAGGAATCTAAAACCTTGAAAATCGGGATGAGTTCTAATCAAACTGTCCTTAAAGACCTGAAGAACACGATTCTTCGTAAGAAGACACCGAGGGACCCATATTTTTTTTAAATTTTTATTTCTTTTTTCTAAGTCGTTAATCGAGTTTGGAGGATTCCTCTTCGTGTCTTGACGATTCCTCGTCGTTTTGCTAATTATTTTTTTAAAGAAGGAGAGTAGGCCAACATAATATTGAAATCGAGAACATTCCTTGAAATATTTCCCTTGATATCCCAAATAGATTTTGGGCTAATTTTAGTGTTCCCAATGCACGCTTTCGTTTCACTCTCGTTTTTCTTCTTTTTTATCCATTAGACACTCGATATTCGTGGCAATGAAACTGGATGGGACAGTGAAGGAACCAGGTTCCAGTGTTTGGATGGAAAGTTGTTAGTCTAGCTGCAGATGAAATTAAATTTTAAATAAGCTGAGAATGGGCAAGCTATATATATATATTCTGAGAAATTTAAATGTGTTCGATAACATGTATGGGTGAGTGGATTGGATTTTGTATGGCTTGTTAGAGAAAGATGTATAAGTGGAACGGTATGAATAAGCACGAATTTATGAATAGGTGAATAGTGTACAAGCGGATGCGGAGAATAAGACGTGAAACCATAAACAAAGAATATTCTGAGTTCTTCCTTTGGAGCAACTTGAAGGATGCAGTGTCAAAGTTCCCAAGGTTGCGGAACTGGAGCAAATCATCACTCATCAATGTGAAGCCATTCCAATAGCGATTTTGCAAAACGTGTTTGCTAATTTTGTACTTCCCTTAAGACATGTGAATGCGGCAGATAGTGGACCTTTCGAGAACATTATGATAGGATTTCCAAAGGTATTCTAGTGATTGACCGATTTAAAAAGAGAAACATCACCGTGAAAATTCGTTACTAACACAAGGAAACGTACCAAAACAAATTCCTAAACTCGCATATTAATCTCCTGGAAGAATATCTTTTAATAACTGTCACAGTTTGCTGTTATTCCATTTTAAAAACAGCCTGCCCTTTTTAAGACACTTTATTAATACGATGCATATTTCAGCTGTCTTATATTGAGCGAGATATTGAATATTGATTAACGAAATGTATAGTTTTTCGGTATATGTGTATTTTAGTAAACCAAGGCTCATACTAATTCAGGATCCGTTAATACTTACAGAAAATAAAGTTAAAACTTAACGAAATGTTAACGCGTTAGCAGCTTATACTTTCAGTATAATTTCTTATGCAAATTCCGAGTTTTACCCATCGCTAAAAAGTTGGTTATCCGGACCACTACTTGGGCTTAAAGGGCAAACCGACACCAAATCGGAAGTTGAATTCATATAGTTTGTTGGCCGGGCTACTATGATCAGGTGACTTTTCCGCGCCGGGGACTGTCTTTCTCGTGGGCTACGAGCCAAACCGAGGTCAACGAGAGACAGGCCAGGCAACGCCTCCTAAAGATAAGGCCTGAGCGCGAAAACGTCATACATTGTTACATCGAAACTACAGGCCTCCTAGAAACTACAGGCATGAATATGGAAAAGATAAAACATTGTTACGTCGAACTAAATAAATAAATAAATAAATAAATAAATAAACTGGTGGTGCCAATGACGTATATTAAAGATAGACTCCGAATCCTATTGTTAACAGCGGCAAAAAGTGAAGCAAATTGAGCCATGATAGTTCTGGGCAGGAGTGAGCCGTGGAGTAATTAGCTGTCTGGCTGCTTTGTTTTTGAAGATTTTGGACCCGAGGAATTATTAATTCAAAACCATTATTCCAAGTTGTTCTGCGTACAACTGTACAAACAGACAATAATAAGGATCAGGGATCATTTTCCACAAAAAAAATCAAAAATACGTAACTAAAATGAAAATACGTTACCGAAAGACAATCGAAACGAAATTGAAATTGAAACCATGATCGAAAAATTGTTTATAAAACATAATAAAATACTTCAAATACAAAGTAAACGAAAAGATAAACTTATCACTCCGCGATCGGCGTGTGAAAGAATTATTAATCAGCTACTCTCGTGTTTAGCTATGTGTTTTGCATCATCTTCACTCACTTTCAGCCATGACAATTCTGGGCATGGAGCTTCCCAATTTGCTTCAAGTTACAACAATAGGATTCGGAGTCTATCTTTAATATACGTCATTGGGTGGTGCTATTACAGAAGTTAGTTCAACGTCACAATCTTAGTGCTTCAACAATACATTAGTGACGTCATGTTCAGACCTGGTAGTTTCTAGGAGGCCGTGGAAAAAGTCACCTTTCATCTTAATTCGAGTAACAATGTAACCTTCAATGCTTCCAACAAACGAAAAATTGCTGATTGTTAAAAACCAAGATGGAAACAATAAAGGATGAATTGTTGCCCAGATCCGTGACCACCGAGAGAGAAGGCCTCCGCAATGAAACTGAATACATTGTTGCATCACATAGATAGTGCATTGTTATTCGTATTTCTACCAATAATAAGCCCTGAATGTGCACTGTCTATGATGATGAAACAATGTATTCAGTTTCATTGCGGAGGCCTTCTCTCTCGATGGTCACGCCAGATCCCGATGATCATGTGACTTTTGAGTGTCCTGGCCTGTCTCTTGTTGGCTAAGATGATGTCACGCGCAGCTAACGTTTTTGAATGGAGCCCCCCCCCCCCATTTCGCTTATTTGTTGCCTCTTTCTTAAAAAAATTTGTAACTTTTTCCAACAAACTTGTTTTCTTTTTTATGCTACATTCTTTCTGATTATTTATTATCTCGATAGCGATATTTTTAATGTCATTTACCCTTTAAGATGTCTGCTTTCAGTGTAGCGGTCTGGATAACCAATTTTTTAGTGACGGTTAACTCGGAATTTCCATAAGAAATTATGCAGAAAATATATGGTGCTATAATCTATCCAACGAAAGTTGGAGTGGGCGTGTCCAGTTAAACTTATATTTCAATTGTTGCGAAAGGAGAATCAACAATGTCTAACAATTAAAATAGGAAGTTTAACTGGACACGCCCACTCCACTTTCGTTGGACAGAGTATAGTGAGTTAACATTTCGTTAAGTTTTATCTTTATTTTCCGTAAGTATTAACGAATCCTGAATTAGTATGCTGTTACTTACTATTTTGGCCAATATCTCGAGAACTATTGCACAGAAATTTGGATGCGATATTCCGTAATCAGTGATGAAAGACAGAAACATAGGATTAAGTAACGAACTTGAAAAACTTTCCTTTGCATTCCCGATTTCCGTATTTTTTTTTTTTTTGTACAAAGATTTAATTAGAATAAAACGAATAGCATTTCTTTCTTTCCTGCCATTTAAAATCGGAATGCAAATCGTTTCTTCCTGAATGTTAAAATAGGGGAAAGAACAAAAAAATAATTATTTTCTTCTTCATTTCTCGACTTGACTATGACGCCGGCGAGGTTGTTGGCACCAAACTAACCGTGATAATAAGATAAAATTAAAAGCGTCAAAGATAATCATAATAACAGAGCAAATATCAATTAAAAGGAATTTTTTTTCCCTTTCGAAATAAGGCAGAGTTTTGTTTTTAAAATTTTTCTTAACATTCGAGTTTCACTTTTTCTTTAGGTTTATCAAACTAAGAAAATCCTACCTAGTCCTCTTTAAGTCGTCTCTTAACCACGCCCCTTTTCATCAACATTGTTTTTGTTCTTGTTTGCATCTATTTGTTTATTTTTGCATTCTCTTAATTGCCTCAAATCCTAGTTTCCACATCGTTTTACGTAGTTATTTAGTATTGAGAACAAATTCTTTTCAAGTAAAAATTATGATATTGAGGAAAAAATGGACAGAAAGAATTTGGAAATTACGATTGCCTCTTAAATAAAAAATAAAAAAGAAACTATATAGGGTTACTCAAAAAGTATGAACTAATTTCATGAAGCTATATTTTATTAAGTACTACACAATTCCAACCAACTCACACGTATTCTACTGATACTCAGGTTTAATTCCTGTCCTACAAATGTTTAATATGTCACCATCTCCAGCAAGGGCCTCATCAAAGCGATATGAGAATTCCACCCAAACGCGTCGCAGCATATCACGATCCATTGAGTTGAGGTTTAATCCACTGAGATTCGTTCAAAAACGCTCGACAAAGCGCTCTGTTGGCTAATATTCAAAACCCGTTCTTTGCAATGGGTATAGCCTACGACTCATTCCGTGAAGTTGCTTAAGACTGAGAAATAGGGCTTGGAAATCGGTTCATTCTTTTTGAATAACCTTGTATGATCACATATTCACTCATTTGGTGTTCTTTTTACAGCTTCTTATCAACGCATTTCCGAAACAATCAGAAAAATGATATTGATATCCATCATATGTTTGATTTGTGATGAAATTGATGTCTTCTTCTTGGGGTATCAAAGTTAAACAAAATTCCGGGGGAACTTCTGGTGATTTGAGAGTTTAAAGTTAAAAACCTTCAAATAGAGAAATCAGATTTCATTTATCCACTTAAACGTATATATTTTACTGGACTTTCTTCAAAAAGGCACCACAGTTAAGGCAGCACGATATGGGGAAACATTGAAGGCACTGCGCGCGGCCATCAAAGGCAAGCGTTCTGGACTTTTTACAGAAGGAGTGCTTCGTCTCCACGACAACGCGCGTCCTCACACCTCAAAAGCAACGGTAGACCTCATCAAAAAGTTCAACTGGGAAGCAATGCAGCATCCACCTTACTGCTTACAGCCCTGACTTATCCCCATGTGACTTTCACGTGTTTGGGTATCTCAAGAAACATCTGAAAGGCCGCAGGTTTCAGTCGGACGATGAAGTGAAGGAAGAGGTTTAACGTGGGATAAATGCCTTAACGCATTTGAAGAGTATTTCGAAATTCCTTGCATACACTCTGGATAAAAAAAAATAATTTTCGTTTTCATTTGTACGACCCTTATATATTTTAAATAACTCCAAGAAACTGTTTATAATTGTCGCTATTTAGTAATTTGTTGGTTAGGTTAGATTAAGTTAGGTTAGGTTAGGTTAGGTTAGGTTAGGTTAGGTAGGTTCGGTAGGTTTGGTAGGTTTCGTAGGTTAGGTTAGGTAATTTCCAATGCGTTCCTTTGGCAATTTCCATTGATTCCTTAAAGTTGGACATTTTAGGGTTATTAGTAAGGTGTATTCATTAAATCGTGTAGAAATGTGTTCCATGTTAATCTTTCAATTGTGATAATACCCACAGTTGCTAGTGACTTTTACAAGTAAAGGTATTTATTAGTCATGTAGATATCTGTAAACTGTAAGGGCGCAAAATGATTTAGATGTTGATCCGCGCAAATATCTAATACTAATAACATGACATTTATCTGGTAAGTTTAAAAGAATATGGCATGTTTTTAAGAAAAACGAATTCCATGTTGAGTCCTGGGAATCTTATTTTTAAAGGTTTTCCCATGGGATTTCACATGTGTTTTAACTATCTTATTTAATAAAGTTCTCAATGACTATAAGCCATTAAAATGAAAATATAGTTATCTTCATAAATTGTTATTTGGCCTACATTGACTTTGAAAGCAAACTAATACTCTGCATCAAATACAGCGAAAGATATTAGCTTCATTGATTTCGCAAATTTAATCATTCCTTTCTAACATTCACCTAGGTAGGATCTTCTTCAGATCAAGAGTAAATTAGGTCGCTTTACTATATAAGCACATAACTATATGATTTATGTAGTAAATCTAATTAAGTTTCAACATGCATAAAAGGGAATCTTTCACAACAACCAGTTTCCTTACTTCATTCCTTATGCACTCCAGGCTGTAGAAAGCGGTTTCCGATTCTCTTTCGTTTCAACGAAAAACGAATGTGAAATGCTAAGTTGCCTTTAATTTTAGACGTCCGTATGAAGGAGTCATGACCTCACTTTTAATAAATAATAATAATAATAATAATGATAGTAGACCTAAGAAGTTCCAAAATTTAAAAAAAAAATATGGTCGTGTATAGGTTGTTAGTTTATAGACGCGTGACCAATTTCTTTCTCTCGTAACCTGGAAAAAACTCTTTTGTAGGTTAATTTTCCAGACGCTGCAGTTTAGAGAAATATTATTATTTCGATTCGTCTTTCATTTTGTTTCTGGCCATCATCATCATCATCATCATCAGATTTGGTTTCTGTGTGAACATTCCTTTCTCAGGGCGACGGATAAAACTGGTTCCGAAAGGAGTCCTTTCCACCGGGAATTCCATTGAAAAGCTCTCCCATCATCTCTCGAAACACGTTTCTTTCTTTTTTTTTTTGTTTTAGATTCTAAATACGTTTTTATAAAATTCATAACTGCTCTTTGATCATTCAGGGAACTTAACTTCCGGATTTGTCGTCTATTTTGACTCCTCAAATCTGATTAGCCTCCTTCTTCCGTATTTTCTCTTTTCTTTGTAAATTTTTTTAGAGGGTACTCGCCTTCCTTTCTCTTTTTTTTATTTTTATATAGATTGAGTGATATATTAAGAAAAAAGGATACAGACTGTATCGAATGTCGACGCAACTAGCGTCACCGACGAACTTAAGCTTCACGGGTGAACTCTGTTATGGCTTCGAACAAATCTAAATAAAAAAAATGTATTCCTCTTACACAGAAAGAAAAAAAATATAATCAGAAAACTCAATTTCTTCTCTGAATATGTCGCGATCCAGATGGAAAATCCGATTTGCGGACGAGGAAAAGTCAATGCAACGTAGGAAAAAGAGAATAAGGAATAGATGCGAATAATAATAATAGACAGGAAATGCACGCTTATAAGACCGAATAAGAGGCAATAAGAACGGAATAAATTAAGCAAAATTAAAAAAAAGAAATTAAGTTTAAGGAGGGAGATAAGCTACTGATGCAATTACTTAGAGATCATTGTCTTTGGAGGAAAAAAAAAAAGGTTGTAGTAATTTTTTTAATGCACTTGTTGGTTCTCTTAATGGTTGAATGATGGAGACTGTGGTTAAGAAAGGGTTTTGTGCGGAAACTGTCGTTCGAAATGGGTTTTGTTGTTGTTCTGTTTTGTTGTTCAAAATAGGACGAGTTGGGCGTAAAATATTCCAAAGTTGAAGACCTCGAAATTTAATACCAAAGCTTCTTGCTATCAAATGAAATGCTATCAAAATAAGAGACTTAGGAATTAAACATAAATTAGAATTAAGTTTTAAAATTAAATTAAATTTTAAATTTTAAAATCAATTCAGAGAAAACCAGATGAGAATGAGCAAGCTATCATTACCAAAACGATCATAAAAGTTTATGAGTATTTTAAATGTGGAAAAATATGAATGGGTGAGCTCTTTCTTCTAAATGTATTCATTAGCATGTCTGGGTGAGTGAATTAGATTGTATATGAAAACATTTGAGTATAAGCATAAGTTTGTGAGGGTATATAAGTTAGAAAGCTTGAAACCATAAAAATTTAAAACTTATAGGGTCGTCAGTTTAAGTAGCGAAACCATATGTAAATACAGAGTCTTTATAATTAAAGTTCCATTTTGACATGGCCATAAAAAAAACTACTGGACCAAAAGCTATAATACTTGGTAATATTATACAAGAGGGCATGGGAAGTTCATACCGACCAAAAAAAAATTAGTTCAAAAGGTCACCACCAGCATGGAATGGCGCTCTATGCAATATTCGTATACGAAATTAGACACGAAGACACAGGTGTAACCTGCTTTCAGTAAATGGTGGCGGCCACATTCAACATGTAACTAATTTTAGTAACGATTAAAGACTTGTTAACCTGTGTCTTCGTGTATAATTTCGTATACGAATATTGCATAGAGCGCCATTCCATGCTGGTGGTGACCTTTTCAACTAATTTTTTTTTTGATGGGTATGAACTTCCCATGTCCTCTTGTATAATATTACCAAGTATTAAAGCTTTTGGTCCGGTGGTTTTTTTTTATGGCCATGTCAAAATGGAACTTTAATTATAAAGACCCTGTCCTATTAGACCATAGATGCATCCCATTTCATGTCTTTATTGCTATATGGCTTTCATTTGTTGAGTTTGCTAAATATAAAAGAGCTCTATCTTCTTTCCTTTACATCATTTCTGACAGAATGATATATCACATGCCAAATGTTCAGGGGCGGATTTACGTATAAGCTAAACAAGCTACAGCTTAGACCTCACAATCTGTAGTCTCTTCTGTAGGGCCTCACAATCTTAGTTTAACATGGTAGGGTCTTCATATAGCTTAGGGCCTCACCATAGCCTAAGAATAACTATTCTTAGGCTATGGTCTAAATCCGCCCCTGAGAACGGATTCAATATGCAGATTCCTAATCTGTAGCTTATTTAGCTTAAACGTAAATCCGCCCCTGCATATGTTCCATAATTCTAAAGAACAATTCCTGGGTGTTGTGTTTCTCGGTGGTTGTGCTGCTACCCCCACTGGGTTAATTTGGCCCAAACGTCATAATAATGTAAATCTTTCCACGTTTATCTCTAAACTGTGATCTTGTCCAGAGGAATCTGCATATTGAATTTCACTCTACGTACCTGAATACCTCATAGATCACTTGGTCCTCTCTAACTCCCACCCCCGCCAATCAAAATCAAAATAAATAGTGAAGCTACGTTCCGAGTTACATGTTGTAAGCTACGTTCCGAGTTTCAATCTTCTACGTCAAAAATATGAAAAATATGAAGGGGACAGACAGACATTGTCCCCAATAAACCAATAAATGCCCCATTCTTCCACTACTTAATAATGAGTGAATACATATTTCGCAACGATATCATCCGGTCGAAATGCTGCATCTTCGTCACGATTGGCCCAATTTAATTTTTTTTTCTAAATTTATGCTTATTATTGAGTCTTCTATATGCTCATATATAAGCCGCATCGATATTAGCTGTCAAATAGATAGAGAGATACTAAATATTAATTATCCATAGTTATGATTTTCGATAGTACTCTTCGAATGTTGACTAATGGTTAATATAAAAAATTTAAAATTTTTTCGTGTACTATCACCGTTTTCGAGATATAGGCATATGTGGCTGATAATTCGTTGGCGACGGAACGACTGACTTCGCGAAAATAGTAATGATGCTTTTAGTTCATCATCGTTCTATCAATGCAGTTATCACGCATTCTCAACTAGTTTACCATTTTTATGGGCATAATTTATCATTTTTAATTCAAAAAACTGATTTTCTCAAACATAGTATTAGAAAATTGAAAAGGCTTCGATCTTTCGTTTCTCATCATTGCCAATCGAATGACATATCACATGCCAGATGTTGTCATTTAAAAAAGTTAATAGTTCTAAAGACCACGTAGCCACTACCCCAACCCCACCATGAAAATTTGGTCCATATTTCATAGTGATGTATGCTACAGGAATCTGCATACTGAATTTCACTAAATTACGTTCAGATCAGATGCCCCCCCCCCCCCTAACACCCACCCTCGTAACTCCGAACTCAGTGAGCCAATCAAAACCAAATAATGAATTAGCACATGATCATCCAAAGCTACATACGGAATTTCGAGCTTCTATGTCAAAAATGTAGAAAATATGAAGCAGACAAACGGGCACGGTAAAACCAATAAGTAGCACCATTCTTCCGTTACTTCATAATCGCAGTTCTGATTTCAGTAGCACCATTTTTTTTTCTAACGGAAATTGTAGAAATGAAAACGAAAAGGTTTTTAATTTAAACAAAAATATAGAAAAAAAATATCAAGAGGAAAATTACTAAGCATCTCCTCGAATGAATTTCCGTCTTTTTTTTTTTTTTTTTTTTTAAATAAACCCAATACTGCCTCAAAAAACATTCAATTCAAAAGAACCACCGCGCCTCTTGAGCTCAAGATAAACACACCTTTTGAAGAAATTTAACAAATTTGGATTTGAGTTATAAGTTCAGTCATTAAGGAATTGAACTTGTTTATATTTCTCTTTTTTTCAAATCTTTTCTACAAGATTAAAATGAATGCGAGGAAAAGTTAAAAGTAAATGTCATTAACGGTTCCATTGTCCCTTCAACTCGATGAACTTCCTTCAGAACAGAAGAAAACGTTTTATTAAGTGTTTCGCTTGAATTTTATTTAATTTTGCTTGCTTGTATTTAAAAAAGACTTAGAACATTGAAGGGATTTTGAAAACAAAAAATATTTTCACCTAAGAATTACTTTAAATATTAAAAGACATGTCGAACTTACGTTAGTCTAGTATTGTATCCAACTCAGAAATTCTTTTCACAGTTATATATGCGACATACTTAAGTTCACAATAAATTCTTATGTTATACTTCTAATTGTTTAATCTAATTTATTTATTATATATTTAAAAAGAATTTTTTACTAAGACTAACAAACACTGTAGATAAACAACATGATAGAAATAAGAAATCTCTTGTTCGCAAAAATTACATATATGTTTGTTACATTAAATTTACATTTCCACTTGTCCGGAAAGTAGTTTTTGTTTACTCCATGTATCCACATTTTGATTGCCATGCAATCAACTATCGTTCAATAGGTCTCATATTATAAATACCCATGCTTCTCAAACTGTAATTAAGCAAAAACTGTGGAATGGAACAACCAAAATGGGAGGGAACCTCTATTGCACAAGGAGATTTGAAATACCGCATACATATTTCGTCTACCAAGTAGCCATCCTCGGCGATGAGAAACAAAACTATGAGCGATGAGTAGCCATCTTAGTCATCTTCAACTCTTTAGATGACTACTTAGTAGCCGAAATACGTATGCAGTATTCAAATCTCCTTGTGGCTTAGAGGTTCCCTCCCATTTTGATTCTCAAACTGTGGTACGTCAAGTGGTACTTTTTCTTCAAAACAACATAGACGTATTTTAACGATTCATTGACAGTGGTATTTCAGTTTACTCACGGAGTGGTACGTGTTTAAAAAAGTTTGAGAAAAAGTTTGTTTATATTATAAACGATGGTTGCAAGAGGCATATATGGAATAAAAAAAAGCTGCTTTGTGGACAATGGAATAGAAACAATCTATCGCTGTTTCTTCTTAATTGTAAATCCACCCTTTGTCTTAAAAAAAAACAATAACCTAAACTTAACACCTCGACACAAAATTATTAAAAAAAAAAAATAAACTTTTAATGACACTTTAATCTCATACAAAAACTTAAAAAAAAAGTTCAAAAATCAGTTTTTAACTATGTTATTCAAAGCTAATTATAACCCCAAAGTCATTTAATATTTGAAGTATGTATTTTCAATATATAAAATTTAAACTTATCCGAACATATGATTTATGCATGCTAAATTTTTATCAGAAGTCTTGTAAAATATAAATTTATCAAAATAAAAAATTATTCAAATTAAATTAAAAATTCTTATCAAAAATATAACTTCTCTACAATTCATAAAATTTATAAAGTTTATAATATTAAAAATCCTCTTTTTAAATCCATAATAAATTAAACTGTGATTTACATAATTCAGTCTCAACATCAATAATAACATCTTCCTTATTACTTCAAAATTTCAAACTTTTTCCTAGTGAAAATTTATTTGAAAAACCGAGCCTCCACAGTTAAATGAGAAAATTTAAACATATTGGGATAAATTTAAAATTTATATGTTATATATGCATGATTTAAATGTTAAATGAATTTGAGATTATAATCACTGATTTTTGAAAGTTTTTTAATTTTTGTATGAGGTTGAAATGGCCATTAACAGTTTTTAAATTATATATTTTTTAAAGATTATTGTAAGTCTACCTCAATATATTAAGTAGTAATATCCACAGTTTGGTTACCAACAGGTTTCTTATTTCTATCACAATTCAGAATAATTCAAAATCTAATCCCAAATATAAAAATTCGAGTTTAGTTTTCCTCATAAAAAAATCTAATATGGTAATTCGAGTTCATTTAATAAAAAGTTATTAAAATATAAAAACCAGACTTGTAAGTAGCGTCAAATAATAAATAACAATAAAGCAGTCTGGCTAATAATAAATTTTCTGTATATTATATATAAAATTATTTTTCTTAGGAATTTTAATTTCTAGATTTTTTTATTAACTAAACCGAATTCATGATAAATAATAAACATGTTTCCGTGTAACGCATTGTCTTGCAGAGCTCATTACGAATCATGTCGCAACAACTTTTAGAGAAAGGGGATCACGAGCCCCCTCGCTGTCTCGCCTTATATCCAACCTCGTCAGGTTCAACGAATCTTTGATGTTACAGGTCAAAGGTTAAAGGGTTAGTTGGCGCGGAAATGGGTCGAAGATGGCACCTCTCGTTCCTGGGGTGGAATACTGATGAGGAGCAGAAACATCAAAATATGCAAAAAGGTGAAAAGGAAAGAAAAAGTGACTCCTCTCTCTCTCTCTGAAACTGAGAGCGCTTCCTTAAAAAAGTTTAAGAAAGTCAACCAGGAAAAAGTTTGCGCTAAAGAAGTTGCCCTTTGTAGGCAAACATAATGGCGCCGTTGGAACGTGGGCGACCAGGACGCTGAGCTCACCCAACAAACCAATTCTTTGCTAATGCTAATGTCTCCTTGAAGACAGATCACGCTCTCCCCTTAACCATTCACCTTTTTCCATTATTATTAAAGGGGAAGTGACCCGATGGTAGGCAGTTCTATGAAATTCCAAAGGGACGGGAAAAGTGAGCCGCCCTTTTTTGTAATTGAAAATCAGTGAAACAATAGACGCATTTGCATTCAATTCCTCTGAACCCGTTCGCGTTTCTCTCCTTATCCTTTTTGGAGGCAATTTCTTCACCTGATCACCCACAAAGTGCGTTGAGTGATAATCGGAATGGTCTTCACAATGCGATCCAATAATAAACACTGTTGTTCATGGTTGCAAGTCATGAAAAATCTAAGAATGCAACTTTCGCATCTATACGCGTCAACATTATCAAAAACAAATTTTGACTTAATATATAATCTGGGATCGCATTTATGTGTGCTGGATTTGTATATCTAGGAAGACGAGAGTGTAAATTGACTGCTAACACGAATTTATAACAAAAAATCCACTGAAAAGGATAATTTTTTTCGTATATCAATGTAACTTGGAATAAAAATGCACAGCTCGGTTATCTGACAAGATAGTAAGAAAAGCATCTGTATACAAGATATTCACACTATTAGGTTTCATTTAAATGGCTTGTTTATAATTCGCAACTCTAACATAGTTTCCAAACTTATGGCTTATACTTTCCAAACTTATCTTTGAAGTGTTAGGATGAAAAACAAAGGAACTGGGTGAAAATTCAATACTGTTGCAATCAACACAAATGTTATGCGCGTTTAGAAACTCCTTTTAGGTGAAAACCTTCATCAAATGGATATTCAATTAGAAATAGTATCTTCCGCATACAATTATTTATTTATACTCTTCTAGAAATAGCCAGAGTTCTTCACGAGATCAGAAACCCTCTATACAGTGTTCTACAAGGTGAACCGCAATAGAATGCCTACAGCTTGATTACAAATTGATTAAAAATATTAATAAAATTATTAAATCATAATGTGCTGTATTGTCAAAACAAAATTTTAAATACATCCCAAGCAAAATATGCTTCAACTTGTTCAAATTTTTTATGAACAAGTGGATCTGGTGGTCTTCTGCTTCCTCACGAATTAAGTAACCACAACCCCAGAAATTATTTGTCTTTATACAGGGTGGATACAAAAATGAGCCCTCCCCCCCTTTTATTTTCGTAACCGAAGCAGATATGTCAATTTTGATGAATCCATTGAATAGGAAGTTGTGGGTGACCTATCCCATGGTGCACTTTTCATCATCCCAAATATGTAAATTAGGGCACATTCAAATCTTATCTTAAAAACCGTAACAGATACAGGAAAAATTCCAATTGAAGACTTGTTCATAATGGAATTCCGAACAAAAAAAAAAAATCCAAAATCCGATGAACGATCACCAACAATCACATGTTGAATTTATTAGTTACCTCCCTATGCACTTGATAAAGATATTTGAATGTTCAACATGCAAATCAAGAAATTGCCAAAAATTACCATAATAACATTCACTTTCATGAAGAATAGCAAATAAAAGGCAAAGCAATTATGATTAACTTTGGAGTAAAATTATTTATGCACTATGGCTGTTTGTAAATTACAAATAACTGTGATTGTTGGTGATCCGTATATCGGATTTTGGAAAAAAAATTTTGTTTTGCTCGGAATTCCATGCTGACCAAGTCTTCAATTGGAATTTTTCGTTTTTAAGATAGGATTTGAATGTCCTAATTTGCACATTTGGGCTGACGAAAAGTTCATCATGGGATAAGTCACTCACAACTCCTTATTCATTGGATTCATCAAAATTGACTTATCTGCTTCGGTTACGAAAATAAATGGGGGGAAGGGCTCATTTTTTTATCCACCCTGTGTAATAAAATTATTAATTTAGATATGTAATAAATATAAATTAATTAAATTATGATATAATCTGTAGATTTGTTGTTTCTAATGTATAATTATTTAAAATAAATGTAATAAACAATTAATTTAATAACAGTCGTTCATTTTGTAGAGTTGCTTAGTTATCACCCCTTGTACATTAAATTTTCTAGTTGATTCCAGGTTGAACGAGTTTTGTAGTCCAATAACTGGTTAAAAATCTAAATATCAATCTCTAGTTATCATAAAAATAGACGAACATCATATCACGAACTAAATCACCTAAACTGAAAATTCTGGTGAAAGCTGGACCTTCCATCAGCGCTTAAATATAGGATCCAACTGAATTACCAACTGGAGGACTACAACAACTAGGCCTACTTCAACTTATGATCAACAAAAACAAAGTTACCAAACTATTGGGCAACATTCGTTCTACCTGGAATCAACAAGGAAACTTAACTGTACAAGAGGTGGTAATTACTCTAAAAAGTAAATGAATGTTCTAAATTAGTTGTTTGTTTCATTATATTTATTTTTAAATAATTAATTATACATTAGAAACAAAAAATCTACATAATTATTAATTGAAAGCATAAACATTTATGTTTTTATTATTACTCTACATGAGAAACTGTTGCAACTTGGATCTAGGTTGATTTGGACTTTTAGTCAAAATAATCCCAGGAAACACGTAGTCAAGCTCTAGACATCCCACTGCGGAAAACCACATACCAAATCATAGAAATCTTTCCGACTGTTTCTGTCTTTAAAGCGTTTTCATCTGCATAAAATTTCATTCTAGGAGATAAGTTAACTTTTCGTTAATAACGGTAAAACAAGTCCCCAACAAAAATTTACATAATTTTAAGGAGCAGCTTTCGATATTTCCTATGGGAAAAGCCATTCCAAGTTCGAAGGACACTTTTGCCTCCAACGCCATTCGCACTCTATTTAAATAGCAAATAAGAGAAAACGGTAGCCACCCGCTTCGTGACACATTTGCAAAAATGTAAAAAACTGGGGCAAACTCCCCTTTCACGGCCTCGCAACGTCCATTATTTGCTGATCGATCTCGGTGATAAACACACTGGTAAGAAATGTGTGTCTTGATAATAAATTTCAACATTAGAATGGTCGCTTTTACTTTAAGGAGGGCTTGACCAGAAAGATTTTAAAAAAAAATTAAAAATTTTGAATTGGTTCTTAAGGTGTCATTCCAATCATTCCAAATCTGATATATCGATCGGATTGCATAAAGAAAAACCCGTTTTGCCGAAATCAGACTTCGTACCCCCAAGACAAGAAAGAAAAGCGTGCCAGTCAATCGAAATGACAATCTATCTCCAGATAACTCGCCGCGATATCCGGACTATAAGGAATTCCAGGTACAATTGAAGAGATGAAGTAATAAAACAACCAAGAAACCTCCTTCATTGTGTTTTCTGTTTCTAGTCTAATCCCTGTGAGAAGAGTCTCTTCCACGGGAAAGGAGGGCGAAGGTTAGGAAAACGCCACAACCCTAGAGACTTATTAATATTCATCAACCTCACCACAACCTTTTTTATGATCTTTCTGGGGATAAGGAACACATTTTTTTCAAAATCTGACAGGCGGGTCAAATATTTGAGTTGAGAATAAATCTGGAACACTCATCAGTAAATAAATCAACAAAGAAATTGAGGCTGAAAATTATGTCTAATTATATTTGTAGAACCCAAATTATTCTAATAATTTCGAAACTATTAAGGATTCGAATGTGACATGTTTTCATTGTCATTCGTTTAAACGCTAGATTGATTTCTCGGGTCAAGATTGTGAAAACATTCTTTGCTTACTTTTAGTTTAGTTTATTCATTTCCTTTGTTCTTACTCCGAGTTTTTTATTATTAAGAAATATTCAATAATGTTATCTTCAGACACACCCTGCGTAGAAAATAATTACTCATAAGTTTAGAACTTGTTTCCTTTTTCGACAAGAGTGCTTAGAGACAATGGTATATAGCAGTTGTGTAAAACTATTCAATTTTGCGATTAAATTCGACAAAAATATAAACTGACAAATCGGTATCTAAAACTAATATTTTTTCTTATCGATTACTAAACTCATTAAAACAATATTCAATAAAGGACTCAATTTGATTATGATGGTGAACCTAGCTTGAAGACATCAAAAGTCGGGGAAGACTGCCACTAGCGATTGCTCTGCAGATACTTATGCATTGTTTCGAAAAATGCTTAAATAATTTTGTAAAACTAGTATCACCCATTGTTGATGTGTTTATTTAAGTAATCGAACCTACTATTTAGTCATATTTTTGGGAATACTGTTGGTATGACTTAATTCAGGCCAATACTATTGATCAATGGTTGGCTTCAGCCGACCATCTAATTTCATTTAACTTGTTTAATTCGTTTGTCTAAATTTAATTTGGTTATTTAAGCTTAATTGTAATTTACTATTATGTATATTCAATTATGATTTTGTTTTCTCGATATAACTCACTAACCCATGTTTATATCGATTGTTATTATTTGTTTTGAGCGCACTGGGACCTAACTTGGATTCTTTCTGTATAATCTGCTAACTTAAATAAATAAATAAAAGTCACCGCCTTGATGATCACTGTAGACCATTTGTTTGCACAACTTTTTGTTCATTTAAAATTAAATTCAAAAACAGAAAACTGAAAATGAACCAGGAATTGTTTGAAAACGTTTTTTAATCAATTATTTAATTCTTAAATTAACCAGTGAACTATCATCATCCATTGTGTAAGTCAATTGAAGGAACATTTTGGTTGAATTCTGGACCCTTATAATTACAATTAACATCAGAGGCGTTGAAGCAGCCCCATTACATCAATGTGTGCGAAGTTAAATTTGGTATAGTACCTCTTACGATTCTTGTTAATTAAAAGCAATTTGTCTTATATCCGTGATCATTTTTGGGGTTGTCATCCTGTAACAACAGCTGATAGTGAAAATCCAATGGTAAAAGTGAAAAAAGGATGGTATTGGCATTCAGTAGTGAGACAATAAATAATATTCAATAATGGATTCTAAAATAACGAAATTGTAAACTGATGCTACTTGAACGGGATTTATTAGATTCATTGTTTATCTCACGTTGTATTGTATATTATGTATTAATTATTTATCAATGTCCATTCTACAATACAAGTTTTATTCATGTAGAAATATAGCCGACTTTCGGACATCTTCAGTATTCGTTTACAACTGATTTTTGTTTATTTATATTGTAAGAAATTTAAAAACCAGTTGTAAACGAATATTGAAGATGTCCGAAAGGACGAAAGTCTGCTATATTCTACATGAATAAAATTTGTATTGTAGAATGAACATTGATGAATAATTAATGTTTTATTAGTTGTTTTTTATAATGGTACATGGCTGTCAATTGTTTTGCTTCAGTATTACGCGGCTATGAAAAGGTTGAGAACCCCTGGTCTAAAGTGATAGTCAAGTCTGTGGCTTCAAGCGAAGATCACCATCATATAACTAAATTATATGTTTTATTGAATTTGTTTTAATCAGTTTAGTAATCAATAAGAACAATCATTATTCTAATTAAAAAATTATATTCACTATTTAATAATAAGGTACTTAATCAGACTTACATGGTCCCCTTTATACCTGATACATAGTAACAAAATATTACTGTATCTGTTATATATGATTGAAAGGTTCCTGTATGACGCACTCATCATCAAAATTTCTTAAATTAATCAGTCTTAAAATAAAAATATTAGAAAATAAAGGAAAGCTGAGGGCTTTTTCAATTGGTAACTTTCATTTGACAATTTTAATATACTTTTGTCAAAAAATATCATCAAAACGTCTTGATGAAATATCATGGCAAAAAGCGATTTCATAGGTAAATCTTTAAATTGAATCAAAGTGACTGTGACCAAATGAAGTGTGACGAAATAATCTGTTAAGTTTTCTTTCGGTTGTTATTATGTAAGAATTCTTATCAAACTGTGTTTAACCAAAATTTGTGTCTTTTAATGAGGTAAGTCCTTGAATTTCTGGGGAAAGATGGGCAAAATGCCCTTCAACCCTAATACCTTTAAGCTTATATCCATAGCAGATATTATTCTTAACAGTATGATCATCGTTATAACGGTATCGTTGTTATAAGAAACTCAAAAATCATTTAAAACCTAGTTTTGTTACCCATTTAAAGCAAGCCTAAAACTATAAATAGCAAAGATGGGCCATCTCCTTACCGTTCTAGTCCAAATTGGTAAAGTTGGTAAAAAAAAAAAAAAAAATTCAATCACAAGGCAATAAACTGCTGCCGATTTCCCAATCAAAACAAGAGTTGAACTGGGCCAAGTGTCCCCGACGCAAAATAAAAAAAAAAAGGCGACGACGAAGAAGAAGAAGAAGAAGAAGGAAGTCCGTAATAAACAAACAAACACAATAAACTGATATCACAGTGGTCTACAGCTTCATAACGGTTCCCGAGTCCATCTACTCCAAAGAATAGCACGTGTGAAAAGTGGACGCCTGCTCTCGTACGTTCGCTTGTGCGGCGGGCGTCGAAATGAAGCGTGCGCACCTGTTGCCTCGTGTCAAATCACACGCACACTCACCAAACACACCTTAGCGTTCTAGTTTCGCGGAAACACGTCTGCTTTAAAGTATCCAACGGGATTTTATCCTTATATCGAGGCCGGGCCGCGTGACCCCTTCGCTCTGCAACTCGCCTTCGTCACGACACCTGGCGAAGTGACGCTACAACACCACCACCACAAAAACCGTTCGTTCGTGTACTTCTTCCTTCCTCCTTCTTCTTCTTCTTATCGGATTCCTTTCGCTCTCATTCTTCCTCCCACTTTTCCTTCTTCTTCTTCGTTTCGAGAGCCATTTTAGTAATGAAGAGTGACGAAGCACCCTAAGAACGTCACTCTTCGCAAATGAAAATTCCTCAAATTCTTTGCAAGAAATCAAAATTTAACTGCGCAAGTTTTACTCCATTATTTATATAGGAGACCTACTTTGTTCTCTCCTCCTCAGAATTTCATTTCGTTATGTGGGCGAAAGCAATTTTCATGGCATGTCCTTCGTTCATCCAAATATCAATTTGGATTTCCTAACGCGCTACAGATCAATCAAACATGCTACGGACTATACGGTCGAGCGAATTCATATGCCATGAACCTTCAACACTTTGTCTTTAATGATGATCTATGTTGAACTTTAAGTTATTAGCACGAGCTAAATGAATTACAATAATGATGGATAATGATAAACAATGAGATGTGCGTAAATATGATTACGCACTCTAATTAACCAAGAACGAAATTAACTCATGTGAATCGAATGAACGCTTAATTAAGCATTTGTATACCAAATCCCTATGGTCCAAAAATTAAGACTGGGAATAATAAAAGCTTTAAATTATTATCACTAGCATAGAGTAACTAGTATATGCACATTACAAAATTATAATAAAAAAATTCTTAACTCAAGCTTCAACTGCGGATCATTTGAATCAAATGGGAATGTCTGTATTTTAACATAAAATAATACTTATCTGATTACTTTAACAGCTCTAAGGGCTAATTATACTAAAAAAGTACTTACTCTGTATCTGCCCATTACTCAAATATTTTTTCTTTTTGTTACAGATCTAAATAATCTCAAATAATGCCGAACTTACGATTAACTTTAGAAGAAAGAAAATTTTTCATAAAATGTTACTGTAAATGTGAAAACGTTACGGAAGTGAAACAAAAAATTAAAGGACAATAACGCAGGCATGAGTAAACGACTTGCGGAAAAGACTACTCTTCTCCATAATATCATTATTACTTTTTTAAATTTATTCTATTATACCTGTAAATATGTCAAACACCTTAAAGCCAAATTTTGTGTGTAATGGCATCACCTTCTAAACTTTACTTTAGTGCAGACTTTTTGCCAAGTGAAGTTTAAAAGTATGAGTACACTTTTTGGGACACCTTACAGATTCGATCTACAAGACTAAAATCAAAGCCCTGAAGAAGTGGCCCTATCCCCTACCAGGAACGAAAATTAAATGAAAAAAAAAAGTTTTAACTCCTTTTTAAGAATTCGATTTTGGGTAGATCCTTAAGTAAGGTGCGTCCAGAAATTATAAAGCCAAACACATTACTCATAGAAAGCAACGATACACTAAACACATGATATTGCGCATTTAATTAAATGTAAAGCAATGTCTAATAATCATTCAGACAAAAAATAAACAAAATCCGAACAACTGCTAAATTGTAAACAATAAAGAGGCAAAATCAGACCATTTCACATGTTCAATAAATATACAGCCACTTACCTTTTTCGTTTAATTGACGCACCCTAAATTGTTAATTTTAATCTTTCACATTTGCATTCATTTCCATAAAGCATACGAACTGAAAAAAGTAATGGTAACAAGTTACAACTATTCAGGATGAGCTGCTGTATTGAAAGTCAATAATGCCGCGAGGAATCCGATTACGTGACATGGAAAAGGGGCGCATTATTGATCTACATGAATCTGGACAACCTGCAAGATCCATTACATCAATATTGGGATGTTCACACTCAGTGGTGGATAATACTTAAGGTTAAGAGAAAATTATGGCCAAAAGAAGTCAACTGGACAACCTGAAAAACTAACCATCCGCCAAAAAAAGAGCAATAATTCGAGAAGTGAGCCAAATTCAGTGTTTCTACGTATTCTTGCATCAAGAGATGACATTCCTATATGCAAATCCACAATTGCAACTGTCATTCATAAGAGTAACATCCTCCATTATCAGAAGAGAAAGTCGCAGCCTGTTCTAAAAAATTGCCACAAAGAAAAACGGCTTCTTTGGATAAAAGAAAAGATATCATGGGACGAAAATTGATAGAATGTGATCTGGAGCGACGAAAAAAAATTCAATCTTGACGGTCCAGATGCATGGCAGTTTTATTGGCAGATAAGAGGTCTAGTGTTATTCAAAAAGTCGAGGTGGAGGTGTTATGGTGTGGGGAGCTTTCGGATAGCGTGATATTTCGAATATTGCCTTCATTAGTGAACGAATGAATGCTAGTGCATACCAAGATCTGTTAGAAGATTACTTGCTCGATTCTGCAGAAGAAATGGAAGGACCCAACTGGCTATATCAGCAGGACAATGCTCCCGTACATAACACTAAAAGCACATGGGAGTGGTTTCTCAATAATGGCGTTCCTGTCATTGAATGGCCTGCATTATCTCCAGATTTAAACCCAATGGAGAATGTTTGGGGATGATTATCACGCTCTGTGTATGCCAATGGAATTGAAGACTACCATAGTAGATGCATGGGAAGGACTTTATGTGACTTACCTCCAAAGCCTCGTTACAATTTTGCCAGAGCGCATCTTTAAACGTATCCAAAAAAAAAAAAATCGGAAATTTCACTGGATATTAACCACAAAAAAACATAGTGGCTGTATATTTATTGGACATGTGAAATGGTCAGATCGTGCTTTTTCATTATTTATTATTTACCAGTTGTTCGGATTTTTGTTTTTTGTCTACCTGATCATTAGACATTACTATTAATTTAAATAAATGCGCAATATCATGTGTTCATTGTATCGTTGGTTTTTCTGAGTAATGTGTTTGGCTTTATAATTTCTGGACGCGCCTTTGCTGCATGTTGGGTCAATTTTGCTGTAATCAAAGTATGAATAACTGGCCTCGGATAGCAAAGTGGTAGAGTTTTTTAATGGAACCTATGAGTTTCGAAATACGCTCCCTGCACACCCTGAAGAAGCATATTCGAAACTCGTATGTGGCGACCCAAGGCCTCACTAAAACAATGCTGGACGTTGATAGTTCACGAGTAAGGTACCTGGCCACCCTTCCACTCGTTTTTAGGCGAGATGGGCTAAACGTTCGTGCCCATGGTATTTTTCCCGGGTCTTCTATCGCAAGGGGGGGGGGGGGCGGTGCAAATGAGAACTTCACTTCACGGGGTTTAACAATAACAACTAATTTATTTGCAATGCGACAAATGATCGTTAAATAAAAAGACAAACATTAGTTTCAAAAAGACAACCTCCAAATCAATTCGAATAAATATAAGAGAATTACTGGGAATGATAAAATGAGATCAGAGAGCTTGTGTGCGTTACCCAATCTCTTTGGTTTCCGATTCTTCACTGATCTTCGTTGTAATAACAATTCTCGATACGGAAGTAAAAGATTTCTCTTCTAGCTCCGCCGAAGGATTCCTAAGTTTCTCCTTTATCTCAATTAGCGAGGGGTTTCTCCTCGGTAACAAGAATAAAGTCAACTGTTAAAACTAAAAGCTCACGAGCCTCCTGCTCGATTATGACTATTCCTCTGTCAATTCTAGACCGGCTAAGTCTAGCATACCCATCTGCCTACTCGGTGACAGGCTAACCCTAAACAAAACATCTGTCTAACACAGTCAACAGTTCGAGATCTTCTGCTACTCACGTCTAACCTCGCTGACAATCTGAAACCCTTCTACCTCCCAACGCTCTACTATTTCGCACCTAACACTAATTAGAAGACTGAGGTAAAAGGACACTCCAACCAATGATTGGTAGGAAGGATCAGACCATCAAACATTATCCGTAAATTCCTACAAACGCGTCACACATCTACAATGACTGACTCCACTTTACTCCTAATTCAATATCTAGAAATCATAGAATAACATCCTGTTTCTAACTCCATTCTAAACCCTTTCTAAATCTTTTATTTCACTAAACTTTTAGTCAACCCTTTTCTAGAAAAGTGTCTAAAATGACTAGGTAGAAGTTCTTTACAATATTAATCTATAAAATAACAACAGTTTTTATAAATTAAGCCTCTCCTACATGGAACTAATAACTATTTAAAAAGAATAACCAAGCTAAAATCTAAAACTTTAATACGCGTTCACAATAAATGAGGGTGGGGGTTCCGAAATCCCGGGATCCCACACGCAAGTTCCATTAAAAAAACTCTACCATTATGCTATTCCGAGGCCAATTATTCATATTTAGATTCTTAAGTTTTTAATATTTAATTTTATTTTTAAATTGAGGTTTATTTTGGTTTTGATTATCAATAATCACAGGGTGCTCATGACCTATTCAAAGGTAGCGCCACCGTTCCGCCATCTTGCCACTGGCAAAAGCTTAGTAAGGCTGCATTATCTGTATTGAGTTTTTTAAGCATCAAGCTACTTCATAGTTATTTATTCACCTGGAGAACTTGTACTAAATTTAGATATGTATAACATAATGAATACTTTGGCATTATAGGTCTGACTACTGTTACTCTTATTTAAATAATTATCTTTCAAAAACAAAAATATCAGCAATTTATGTTTAACAGTTGGATTGATCAGCTAACCAATTTTAGCAGCATACAAGCCGATATAAAGTACGATTTTCAGTACTAGATAGAGAATTTTCCACTCAAAGTTCTTTACACAATTGAATAGTTTATTGCAGTTAGCAGCAATAAAAAATGCGAAGACGAATAACATTATACAAAGTATTACATTTGTTATTTACCCATGTATCGATAGGAAGAATAGCATTAGAAATATGCAATTTAGAAACAATCTACTTACTGGTGAAAACTAATCCCGACCGAATTTTTATCCTGGCGGTTAGTACAATCGTGTGCCGAACATGACACAGGCATTTTAGTCATTTATTCCAATAATTTTACACATTTCTTCTCGCTCGTATGTGGCTGCAATGAGTCCAATGCTTTTTTCTGCCTGTGGCAAGATGGCTGCTGAGTAACTTCCGGTTTCTGCTCAGTAAGTGGCGTTTTCCTATGGCCATGAGCGATCTAACCTGACTTATCTTCCCTACTCTGAGATCAATAGTCATTATTCACCTAAATTAATAATAATGTTATCCTTTATTTCCATTATCAGATTTTCTTTCATTATCATTGTCCTTGAGTTTATTTAATTTTTGTGTTGTCCTGTGGTTGCGTTTTTTAATTCGTTTTAGATTTATGATACTTTATCTGGTAGGATACTCCTATTGTTGTTACAATTATTATTAATAATTATTATTATTACAGAGGAGAAAGTTGTTTTTTTTACATTTTGTTGGCGAGAGCGAGATCCTAGATCGTGTACGTATTATTTATTTATTTAAAAGTGGTATCCCTTTTGGGATATAATAATGAATATTATAGTGCCCGGCACGAAAAGAAAAAGGAAACTGGTGCTTGCGTAAATGAAAAAAACTCGTTTACCTATTCAAAAAGGGAAAGGAAACGGGGCATTACTTATTACTGATACCAGGAATAAGTAATACTCCGTTTCTGAATTTGAACGAGGTTTTCATATAGGCATGCATGCGCCAGTTTCCTTTTTCTTTCTTGCCAGGCACCATAGGCATTACAGATGCAAATTTTCCTTTTGCAAATAGTGGTTCGCATGACATAATACTACCCATAGGCCTGTAGTGTCTATAACTGTTTAAGATAAGAGTTTATGTGAAAAAGAATAGTGTCTACAGTAGATTGTATATAAGAGCTTTCTCAAACTCATGGATATTCAGGGTATCCTAAAAAGGACTTACTTCCCCCCCCCCCCTGCTATTCCATATTAAAAACCGTGACAGTAGTTAAAGTTTTCTCACAGAAGGCTAACGTGTGACGTCAGAAATTGTACTGGTACGTTTCCTTAGGTTTGCGGACTGATCACTTCGACAATGATAATGAAACTTAACGGCTTGCACTTTAGGGACCGTCATGGCCGATCGCTGATGTCCAACGATGCCCGCCAACTCATCCGCAATATTACCAGTTCGTGTAAATTTTTCGTACAACTGTTTTATAGTATAGCTATTCCTCGTTTTAGCGAAAACGCGATTTTAAAAAGTTAATACAGTAAATGCATAATAATCGCAATAGGTGTAAAAACTTGTTAAGAGGTCCATTATTGGAATCTTTTGCAAAGCAAACATTACGGGAAAAACCGTAATCAAAATTCTTCCAAGACTAAAAAACGGAGTAAAGATATATCATTGGAGAAGTTATACAGTGTGTTTCAAAAGTTCCCGAACTGCCCCTTCTGTATGTAGGGAAAGCCTAACCTATGACAGCAGGAGAACCATATCTGCTCGTTCTTGCATACTATATTTCATTTGTTTGTTTTCACGCAATAAACGCCTTTTAAACTGTTTTATACCTGTTACTGTACCGGTATAAGCTTAATACCATATACCGTAAATAAAATATTTTTTACTTTAACCTTTTATTTCACTCTCATATTCGCGTATTTGTATTTACGTAAAAAAAAAATAGCGGGATTCGTAACGATTGGGAGCATCCATTAATTGAAAAAAAGAAGTTGAGAGACAGTGGCTCCTGTCTACTAGTCCTTCAGCATACCTGCACAACAGTACGTTATGCAGGCAAAGTCATCTCCTGCATTCGGGAACTTTTGAAACACACGGTATAAAGAGCTCACTTTACGCGACTTACAAGGGGACATTACGGCCTCGGAATTTTAGTTTAATATGAGACTTCGTGTGTAGTTGTAATGTACCTTTAGGATGTTAATATACTTAAATATTAAGGCGCACTATTCAGCCAATTTTGAAAAAAGACGGTTTAAAGTTTCGAGCACCATACATAAGGGAAAGTTTTCCTCCTTGATTGTAAGTGATCCGATAGCTCAGACGGCAGCGTGGTTGCTACTCACAAGCCAAAGTGTGAGGTGGCGGGTTCGAATTCCAGTTGTAAAAAATTTTTTTTTACCCAAATAATTATTCAATATACAGTGTATTATATTTACAAATATATTTGTGACAACCAACTTTTTCACAAAATTTTCCTTTTCTCAAAACTATTATGCTTATTTTTATTGTTACAAGTGTCTACGGATTAATATAAGTAACACAAGTATTTTCAGCAAAATAACCTATTATGTATGGAAAGGGTAAAAAATTCATTTCATGGAAATAGCAATATAACACAGAAGTAATAATGTTAATCAGTTAAATTAAAATGTTATACATGAACCAGAATGATAATTGTCATAGAAACATGGAAAACAAAAGATACCACGACAATTCGCTCAACAAATAAATGAGGACTTTTTACAAGAACAAGGGGTTTTAAGAAAATCCATCGAAAAGCACACCTCGTTTACATTCACAAAGATTTCCCTTTCGAACCCGCCACCTCTAAAAATAAAATAAAATATTTATTGCTTTTAAAATGTTGATTCTATACAAAATATTTTGCAGAAAATACTTTATCACTCCGTAGACACTTGTAAAAATAAAAATAAGTATAATAAGAGAGAACTGGAGCCGGACACTGTGGACGAACTTCAATAAAGATAACAGGAAACCACTGATCCACATAAAACTTTTAATAGGACGTATGCGCATTTCGGCAGCCACGCTGCCTTCTTCAGCGTACACAAGGATTTTGATCAGAACAGA
>JAHWFO010005783.1:0-35541 GCA_023313115.1 Rhysida immarginata | reverse complement strand
AGTATCAGATACAAAAAGAATTTTGAAAATCGGTTAAAAAATAAAAACGTTACAGCCATGGAGGCATTACTTTTCAGCCCACCCTCGTACATGGACTCAGAATAATCTAGGGCAAAAGTGATTGCCCTCAACCTCCACTAAAATAACTTCATTAATTCATCACTTCTTTAGCAGGATCTGGTTAACTCTTTTCTGTGCCTCAGCTTTGAATTTGGCTCGTTGCGTATAGAAAATCTTCTCCTCCGTTCATTTGGTCCTTGCAAACCTCTACCATCATCTGCTTCATACCAGCATCTACGTCCATCTACTTCGTTCCTCAGTTCTAGTTGAACAAACTTCTTTTTCAAAACTTTGGTGATCTGATTATTTCTCATTGGTTAGAACTGCTCTAAACTCTTCCAAGCGAATAATTATCACGGCTTATTTTTCAACAGGTACGCTTCAATTCCTGAGCAAGAGAAGATACTGTATCAATTCTACACCTGCATGGCTCTTCTTCCACACGAGTTCGATCTTGTAATTAATGACGACTTCCTGTATTAACGATACTCAAACTCAAGGCTTTCTACATGATTCTAATTTCAAAGTGTCTTCTATTGAAATTTATAATAATTTCATAGAAAACTGTATTGTATTTTTAAGTCCCAATAATGTGTAAATTCTCGTCGCAAGATTACACGAAACACTGAAAAACGACTGGTAATCTTGCTTCTTCTGAAGTTCGAACATTAATTATGTTAAGTTGGAAAAATAATTTATAAAGTGTGGTGGTTACCACAATTCCTTAAACTTCCTTAAGCCCGTACAATGTTCAAAATGTCCACCTTCTGCCACAGTACACTCCCAACGTCGAACAGAGCGATATACCGACTGGATTGTAGCTAATGGAATATCATTGATGGAATGTTCAATTTCATCAGTGTTTGTGGGTTTGCAGCGAACACCGTGTTCTTTAAAGTTCGCCAAAGGTAGAAGTCAAGAGGGGTTAAATCGTTATCAGTGAAACTTCTCTTTCTTCCGCACCGACCTTTTTCAACACATCTTTCACCGTTAAAGTACATCAGTTAACACTTTCAAAAAGTTTATACCTGAAGAAGGTCTTTTAAATAAAATGACCGAAAGGCCTCGTTTATTTTCATGTGATGTATTTTTAATTTTCTTTCTTAACCTTGACACATCACTTATAATATTCTTTTACATCTTTCACCGTTCCTTCGGCTTCAAACTTGTCTCGGAGTTTTGTTACTTACCCTTGTTGGCGGTGGTGGACCAAATTCAACCCTCCAACCTCGTTGAACCTCAACAACATTCTTCACTTTCCAATAACACTTGAGTATCCACTTACGTTCATCGAATGAAAGTCTCACCGCCATTTTGGTTTAAAAACAAATGAACAACAATGAACATGTTGTTTGCTTTTCCAGCGCCGTCTGGATCATACACAACAAACCTTTATCTTTCGTTGCTGAGCTATAACGTTTCAAAGAGTGGGACGCTCTGTATTAAATGCGGTACGCAACGAGATGCCAGAAAGAAGATTACTTTTCTTGGACGGTCCTGGAGAAACGGTAAATCATTTTCGCTGGCAAAAGTGCTGGCGACAGTTCGATTGGAAGGCAAGATTGCCCTAGCAAAGGCAACGAGTGGAACTGCAGTATTTCAATTAATTAATAGGCAAACGAACGGCACTTTCAATGTTCAAGCTAAACCTGGATTTAATTGGGACTTCAACCTGTAAAATCCCATTAAATCGCAACATGCTGAGTTGCTATGCAAAGGTAGCATCCCCGGACACCTGAGATACTAAATGCGTATATTTCCTTTCGTATAATCTACAGAGGTTGAGTCAAAAGTAGTGGCAAACTTTTAAATGGGCACCAGGCAGGAACCACTCATTGCTAATCTTCAAAGTAGAGTCCATCATGCTCGATGGTCTTCATCCAACGATCAGCCAGTTGGCTAATGCCCTCGCGAAACCACTCCTCCGGTTTCTGGGCGAAAAAGTCACGCACGGCGTCGTCAACCTCACTGACATTCATTGGCGAAGCGCCGTCCACGCAGGAAGTGCGCCATGGACCGGAAGAGATGTTAGTCGGAAGGTGCCAGATCGGGGCTGCATGCTGGATGTGGCAGAATATCGATTTTTTTCCAGCAGTTGACGACACACCTTCACCCGTTGTTGTGCTTGCGCGGGCGTTAGCTCGTGGGGCACAACTCGGCAGCTCCTGTTGACCTTTCCCATGGCGTGCAGATGTCGAACCACACTCGATTGTGATGTCCCAACGTCCGCCGCTAGTCCACGGGTGGTGCTGCCGGGGTTGGCTTCCACTCGTTGCCGTAGGGCTGCGTCATCCACTTCTTTGGGTCTTCCTCTCCTTGGCACATCTCCTTGCTGCTCGCGCACTGGTCCCCTTTTTCCAATAGTGACGAAGGAGCCCACGTATCACCAATTTTTCTGCCATATTTTTACACCGGCTGACGCAGGTGGCACAATGTCTATGGCATTCAAATTCGTATTGGCGTTTCTTTCCACTCTTTTCTCTTAATAAACTGCGATATACCCTTGTGGTAAATGGTCTTCGCCCAGAATTCGTCAAGCTCTAACCCCCGCCCCCTCCCGAGTCGGCCACTACTTTTGACTCAACCTCTGTATGGGTGTTTAATGTTGCTTATTGCCTCTGCTCGGTTGCGCAGCGCAGGAACCCTTGTGTTTTTTTTTGTTTGTTTTTTTTATAAAAATCGACAATGACTTCTTTCATATCATGGAACAAGGAAATAATGCAATAAAAATTAAAATATTTGGAAGCTTAACAAAAGGCACGTGACTCGCGTCAAATGACAAGCTGACCAAAAAGAAAATTCACAATAGCTAATAGAACTATTAACGTTCATAAAACTTGTTTGCTAGGATGATCATGAAACTATGCAAGTTACTAAATTTGGGGGTCAGTTTACTTATAACTCAAAATTGTCTGATTAACACTTCAGCATGAGATAAAAAAAAAAAAATGAGGTGTGGTCACCACCCGACTTTCTTATACGTAAATGTCCTGGTCCAAATACAGAAAAAAATTAAACAACTGTCTAAAATGACTACTTCCGATCGAAATTTTGTGAATAAAAGTTTACTTCAAATTAGCTTCCAAACACTTTGGTATAGATTCCAAATTTTCCTATACCATTTTCTTTCGCCTATTTTAGCAAAACACTGGTTTTTGATAAGAGTAAAACTGGTACTTCCGGTTGGAATTTTGAAAAATTTCGTTAACAAAAGTTGTTAAAATTAACTTCTAAATACTTTTGTATACTTCACAAATTTTCCTATACCGTCTTATTTCGCCTGAATTAGCCAAAAACTGGATTTTGACAAGAGTATAAAACTGGTACTTCCGGTTGGAATTTTGAAAAATTTTCTTAACAAAAGTTGTTTAAAATAGAAATTGGAACACTTTTAAGTCCCTTCAAAATTTTCATAGACACAATGTTTAACGAGATATTTCAAAATTTTTATTTTGGCGCTGAAGTAAACTGATACTTCCGGTTCACCGATTCCACTGGAAAACTAATCTTAAGTTTAAAGTTTGGTTTCAATAGCTTTAGCCGTTTGGACGCTATCGTGGACACACACACACACAAAGGCATTTTCCAGAAATCACTTTTTCGCAATCTAGGGACCCTAAAACATGAAGATCAGTGAAAATCTGGAGGTCGAAATTTTTCGTGATTACAATACAGCTGACTCGCGATAATCCGACATTTGACAGCCCGACGCCGCGTCGGATGACTGCCAATGAATGTAGTCTTTGGTAATCCGACATTGTTTGATAATTCGACACCCGCTCGGTCCCGTAACTGTCGGATTATCGCGAGTCAACTGTACTTCCTTATACTATGTACGAGGGTGGACTGAAAAGTAATGCCTCCATGGCTGTAACTTTTTTATTGTTTAACCGATTTTCAAAATTCTTTTTGTATCTGATACTCACATTTCTCCTCTATATAATGCACTATTCACTTTTCGACATAGTCCCCATCCCTTTCCAAGCATTCTACCAACGCGTGACTAGTCGGGTGAACCCGTCGGAGAGGAATTCCGGGGTTGTTGTCGACACCAAGACCGAACGGCAGGTTTCACCTCGTCGTCAGAACGCAACTCATGCCCCTTAAGGTGCTCTTTCCTCTTCGGGAAGTGGTGAAAGTCGCAAGGTGCAAAGTCTTTCATTTTTGAACTGCAGTTTTTCATCTTTAAACTGTAGGCGCTGCAACCCCCTCTGATGTGTGGCGTTATCGTGCTGCAGAAGCGGATCCAAAGCTGCCATTCAATCCTCGTGTCGACGACAACCCCGGAATTCCTCTCCGACGGGTTCACCCGACTAGTTACGCGTTGGTACAATGCGTGGAAAGGGATGGGGACTATGTCGAAAAGTGAATAGTGCATTACATAGAGGAGAAGTGTGAATATCAGATACAAAAAGAATTTTGAAAATCGGTTGAAAATAAAAAAGTTACAGCCATGGAGGCATTACTTTTCAGCCCACCCTCGTAGAAGAAAGTAAAAAGGCTTTGCCTGATGATATAATAAATAAAAAATTTTAAATAAGAGATTCCATTTCCATAACATTATTTTCAACAAATATAAAATAGACTAAATAGCTAATTCTAAGCCATAACAAATTTCTAGAGCAAAACAATTATTCACGGATTTACACAAAATAATTTTTATAATGAAAGAATGGCGAAGTACTTAAATCATATTAAGCTCATGAAAAAACAAAACTAATCACCAACAAAAATTAAAATATAATCTTCAAATTATAATTAATGAAAAGTAGATGAAAAGAATAGAAACCTATTCCCATTACAATACATTTTATTTAATAATTTTTTTACATAATTTGCGCAAAAAATCTTACAATCCGTAACCGTGAATTCTGGCGTTGGAATGGAAACTGTAAAAGTCAAGAAGATGGATTTCTTTTTATTTTAACTAATAATTAACAATAAAAATAACTATCATAGATTCCCATGTTATACTCAAGCTATTGTATTGTACTTTGAGATGTTTTTGCAATAAAATTAATCATTTTAAGAATTCTGGGAACTTTTTTTTTTTTGCTTTTCCCTCAATGAACTCGAAGGTTTTCCTTTGACTTCACTAATCAAACAGCAATTCTCATCCTCAGGAAGAGTCGGATGCTGTACCGAACGATTTTCTTGGATGCATAATAAGAGCCCGGAGACATTAACGTTCCAGGCTGTTCTAGCAGTAACTTAACTAAAGCAGAAGGGTCCACGGAGCAGCGCTCACCTGCCCGAGAACAACGCCTTGACCTATGGCATTAGAATAGTAATGGGCGGAAGAATATATTTTTTTTTCTTAACCGATCCGTGACCGCAAAAAAAAATTTGAGAAGCGCTGATTTACATTAACGGGAATGTTACGATTAGTTTAAATCCTTCCAGCTTGGCCACGACTCGAAAAACTGGCTTCACAATGACTCTTTGAAGAAATCTTAACAATAAAGCGAGTTAAAGTGAAGGAAAAAAGGTTAATCTTCATATCCCCTCCACGAAGGATAAAAGGTTAAGAGTTGTTAAAGAAAAATGTTGCAATCAGAAACCTGCAGGAAATTTGCTTTCTATATTTTTAAAAGATTATGTTCACTATTAATATTATGTCTTGATAATATCAATTTTAATACTAATATTTATATATACAAACATCTTTCTAAGTCAGTAAATTTCACCATAGCTAAAACATTACACTTTAATTTTCAATGTGAATCTTATAATATTTGTCTGTCCTCATTATTCTTAAGCTGCGGGACATATGAAATTTATGTACAGGGTGACTCAAAAGTCGCAGTACATCCGGTTTCTTTTCGAAAACTTGCATGAATTGGGAAATCTGAATATTCCAGTAAGGTATGGGTGAGGTGGTCTATCTTTTACGGTATATACCGAACATGGCCGCCATCTTGAACCTAAGTCAAGTTTTTTTAAATAGAAAGGGGGTCGTATTATTTATCAAACAACATCAGCATTTTCTGGCAATTCATTCCTGTAAACAGATTTGAAGTAGCAGTTATGGTTCAAAAGTACAACATATCTTATTTCATTTTGTAGCAGGTAACTGAAGATGGCTTTGACCACGGAGGAGACTGAGCTTCTGGATGACCACGACAAAACTCGAACGTTATGCGATTCCAACCACTTTTTGGTGCCCTTTGAATTGTGTATTGGTGCATTATCTTGTTGAAAACACCAGTTTTCTCCACAGACGACTGCTTCAGCAGTTCTTCCAAGATCTCCTGGTACCCCTTTGAATTTAATCTATGTGAAATAAACGCCAATGTCGACGTTCAATTGAAGCCAAATGCTCCCCACACCATCACTGATCCGCCACCCATTTGACGTTTTGAAAACTTCTTCGGTTCTTTTCTCAAATCATGCCAATAGCATGCCCACCCGTCCGGTCCATCCAAATTGAATTTTTTTTCGTCTGAGAAAAAAATTTCCAACCATTCGTCGGTCCTGGACATGTGTGTTCTAGCCCATGTCAATCTGCCACGTTTGTGGTGGTTTGTTAATGGTGGAATGGAATGCAAACGTCCATGTCTCAGCGCTGATGAATTTTTCATGGCTCTGTACACTGTCGCATTGTTTAACGAATTCTGTGTAGCAAATAACTTCAGATCTGGAGGCTTGTTGGAGATCTAAACACTCCTCTTGGAGCATGGAAGGTCCAATTCAGCTCGAATTCGTCTTACAGATGTGCATTCATTGGATGCTGCGTGGACAATGTGCCGCACATCACGAGGTTTTAAGATTGCTTTCGGCCCAGTTTTATTTTTTGGTGGTTTCTGAACTTCTTTTGATTTCAGGTAATCAGCAACTGTTGATTTTGGTCTGTTGACAAATGCAGCAATCTCACTACGGACTTTCCTTGGCTAGGAAAGGCATCCATTTGACCTTTTTCATAATCGGTGACATTTTTGCCTCGTCCCATTGTAGCTCAGTGTTTCAATTCGAAGCCCATTAAAAAAATGACCCATGCAATGTTTAAAAATACATTAATTTGCTTAAATACCAACGACCAACAGTAAATGGGAGTATTGAGGGGCCTGTCCAAATAAATGTGAAACACTCAATTTCAATTTTTTCCCCCTAAATTTTCAAGTGTTTTTTTAATAACGAGTTGTTTATGTTTTTTGTTATATTTTGTTCATTTGAAGCATTATCATTGTTGTAGAAATTAAATAAAGGTCAAAACCATTGAAAATGTCCTATTTTTAAAGTGTCCGAATAAATTTGAAACGTACTGTATTTTATGGTTTCATGCGTTAGTCTTACACACCCACTTATACACTATTCACCCATTTACAAATTCGTGCTTATTCATACACATCCACTTAATTCTAATTCAAAACATGATCATGCAAAATCTAATTCACTCACTCACTCATATATGCTGTCGAATGCATTTACCCATTCATATTTTCACATTTAAATTTCCCAAAAACTTTTTAAGCTCGTCTTGGTAATGATAGCTTGCGCATTTTCAAATGGTTTTTGGTTTCATTTTGTTTTTATTTGTTCATTAAATATTATTTAATCAAGTAAGCATTCCCATTCTATTCACAAAATTACAATTTGCTCTATGTAGACCAGTTTCGGCAGCGACGACGGCTCCTCAGCCAAAAACCGGTCTGCCCTGTTCCACAAATAAATTTATGTTTTTAAAGGAAACAATTTATACTTTTAAAGAAGCCAGAGTACTTTCTCGACCGCAGTATTAAATTAGGAGTCCGGAAAATAATTTGATTCACACACACTCACAAAAAAAAAAATGTAAATGATCCTGCTCATCAAGAAATTCTTTCCTTATCAACGAAGATTCACCTCTTCTCCGACATTCCTAATAAAAAACTGAGAGAAAAATCCCGATTCCAACATTTTCCTTAAAAAACACCGCCAACCTTTCTGTATACATAATGTATGGAGAAGTTAATAAAACGGGGCGGAATAAGGTAACTTAAGGAACATCCACCCAACGCAAACAGCGCTTGTTTTATTTTTTTCCGCTCTCCTTTCACCTACATCGTCCAGCGATTCATCTTCTGGCGGTTTTAAAAAAGGAAAGCAGCAAAAGCAACGCTCAACAACAAGAAGAAGAAGAAGAAAACGAGGGTAACTCCAGGTCGGCACGATTTTTCACCAAAGAATTCGTGGCAAGAATTGAAGAGGCGTCGGAAGAAGATCGAGGCGACCGATCTATTCCACTTTCGTCTTCAACCGCTGCGGCTATTCGCCACCAATTAGAGGCGCAATAAAAAGGAACCGTTTATATAAACAACACATCTTCTTCTTCCTCAAACGATAAGCCTTTGCTTCAATCTCCCGTTAACCCTGATGGATTACAATGCAACCGAACGAGGAAGCCATTCGTTACTGGTTGAGAGCATCCAATTTACAAAGCTTCATCGCCTAATGCAAACTTAATGGAAGCAATTTGCGCTCGCACAAGTTAACTTGGCTCATCGTCACCTTCAAAATGAACTTCTAGGCCAAGTTGAAGTGCAATCTTTACAAATGCATTTGGATTAAAAGTCTCCTCATTCAAAACGTAATCGGAACGGGGATAATGGTTTCATTATCATCTTTTATTCTTAAAGTCTGGGGGGAAAGATGCTTTAGACCTGCGGAATTCCCACCTTAACACAATTCCTATTCCCAGGTAGTAAATTGGTAGAATTCCCCAAAGATTTTGTTTTTATGTAGAAATCTGCGACTTTTCGTTAACGTGTAAATCAAAAGAAACCTCGAAATCAAAATTAACGTAAATCTACACTTAAATCGTACGCAATTAGAAGCGAATAGTTTTTCAAAAGTTACGACTATACATGAAATCGCTCTGAAGAATCCGCTCCCAAATGTATCAAAAGCAAACATTTTGAGGAAACTGGACATTTTCTGTACTTACACCAAGAAAACAGCACTTCTACCAACAAAGAAAAACGAAAATTTGGTTCTTGGTATAAGCTTCATGTCAAATGTTTAAAAGGCAATGTCTTTAGTTTCAAAGGGCAATACTACCAGGTGACAAATGGAATCCGCATCGGCTACAGTATTAATCCCAACTTATTTATAAAAAAAAATGGAAAAATCCATCGTTACATTCATTTAATATCATCTATGCCATTACACGTAGACATTTTCTCGGTCTTTAACAAAAAAGACGAAGAATTATAAGTTTTTCGCAAAAAGTTGAGCAAATTATGTTCTGACATCAACTACACTAAATGGAGATTACCTTTCTACGCTAATTAGTGTGTATATAGGGAAAATAATTACGTGCCAGCGTTTCTTCGCAATACGTAGTATTAATTAAAACTTTGTGAAAGTCTTTTTTTTTCCTATTAGTTTTTATGCAAGGCTTCATCCACAGTTTTATTGGCATATTTTTCTTTATACAGGTTGCGACAAAGTCTGTTACCGCCTTCCTATCTTAGATACCAATGTAGTTACGCAAATTCCAATATAGGGAATGAATAGGAACTTGAGGGTGCTCTATCTGCTGGAGCACCTTTCATCATCTCAAATACGCAAATTAGGACACATCCAAATTCTATCTCGAAAACCGTAAGAGATACACAACAAAATTCCAATTGCACATTTGTTCAACAGCAAATTCCAAACAAAACGAAACATAAAAAAAAGTTCACTAAAATCCGATCAGCGGATCATCCACAATCCTCACTGCAAGCTCTGCAACATTAAAACCTTGATTCCTGTCAAGATTGAGGCAAGGGATGTGTGGCCGTAGGAGGAAACAAGAGCAACAGAGTCCAAAGATCCTGGCTTCAAGTTTCGGAAGTAACTACCGAGTGTTCTTTTCCTTCTGAATACCATTTGCCAAGCATGCAAATTATTTCATGCACCATCCTCATCCTGTTCTGGAAAGTTCCACAATTTACCATAAAGTCACCAGTTTCCTGTGCAATTGATATAAAAAGGCATGTTGAAGCTGAGAAAAAAATCAGACCAAAGCAAGATGGCACAGTACACCAGGATATTATCAACAGGGTCCTCTGCTTTGGTGAGGTGAGACAAAATTATCATGCAACAAACAGGCATCCTTGAAATGTCGTGCGGAATTATGCTATGGTGCAAGTGGACATCACATTGAACACTATCTGGATTGATGGAAGCACTTTATATCAGATGACTGTTTGTAAGCAACAAACAGTAGAAGAGCCAACTGTCCTGTTGCAGAGCTTGCAATGAGGATTGTGGGTGATCCACTCATCGGATTTTGGTGAACTTTTTTTTGTTTTTGTTTGGAATTTGCTGTTGAACAAATGTAAAATTGGAATTTTGTGTGTATCTCTTACGGTTTTCGAGATACTTCAACGTTGTTAACGAAGCGCGCACTTTTGCTTAAAATATCTGAACCTTTTTTGGAGGTTTTCTTAATTCCAACAATAATAAGAAATGGCCATCTCGTGATTCTCTTGTGGAAATCTCCGCCAGGATCTAAGTCGCAACCTTAGAGCAAGCGATTCTCCATTTAAAAACATCTCCAAATTGCATATGCTAAGGTTCATTTATAAATTCTCACCTTGCTATGTGTTTTAGAAGAGAACAAGAGGAGGAGGAGGTGAAAAACGTGCAAAATTATTGGCAATTCCTATTTCATGCCCTTTTGGGAGGATCGTCCTCAATCACTTCCAGTTAAGCACACAGACGATCACGAAAGCCTTTGGAGATTGGGGGTGCACGTGACTACTTCATCGTAATCGATAATGAAGCTGCCATGTCAGTGAACCGCGTACATTAGCTTATTAAATGCAAAACAGTTTAAAAAGGAGCACGACTGTGTTTTATGATTAAAAGAAAGGAAAAATTAGCTATCTAGACCCTAATCTGTCGATCGATTAGAAAATTTCGATTACTTATTATCTGAACCTGATTAGATTTGCAAAGGAATCTTGATCAGTTTTTCCACATCATAAAATAGTTCGGAGAGGGGATTTTAAAAGAAATTTTAATTTCAATTATCTCACTATTTAGGAATTGTAGGTAAAAAAGGAAGCTACTAACAAGCAAAATATAAAGATTCACGTCTGAATGATGTGTTTTTGAAGAATCTCTTCAGTTTCATTTTTATCTTCTCTTGGAGTCAAATACTTATTTTGGTAATATTTCGCCATTCAAATGACATCTCAACTCGGTTCGTCGCCTCTGGTTCGAATCCAGATCACGAATATTTTTTCCTTCCGTCTTTTTAAGCAATATCTTTTCCTTATGTTGGAGCATTGACTCCAGTTCTTATGTTTTAGCATTTGAATGTGTTGTCAATTCTTCTTTCGTCAAAGTTGTTTTGAACCGATTCGGCCTATGTGTTTGTTTCCCCAAATCAAACCCCCCCCCCCTTTAAAAAAGCGTCAAAAAAACTCATGATTCAACCAAATTCCTTGAAATTTTGGAAAAAAAAAAATCTTTCCATGTATGTAACCAATTCCTGCAGTTACCTTTCTCGAAAAGGCAAAAAGCTGAACCGAATGAAATTAATCTATTTTTAGAGGATACCTTAAACCGTACCTCGACGTATTTTTTTTTTTTATGACAATTGATTAATCCTTGTTAAGAGATTTTTTAATAAATTTGACGTGTACGGACTCCCCACATTAAGACGAATATTTTTAGGGCTCATTTGATGAACCTTTTTTTGAGTTTATTAATTCACTCCTACCACCAACAGAAAAATTTTTTAAATTTATTTTACTCTAATTAAAAAATTAATACATACTTCGACAGTTCCAAAAACTACGCAATGACGCATTCTTCATTAAATTTTTAAGATATTTATTAAGATTTTTTTTTCCTAAAAATTTAAGAAATGACTGAAGCATTCATTCATACCAGCGAACCAAAGTCAATAAATTCGACATATACGGACTCCTCTCTCATTTACGAATTTTTTTTACTAATTTATTGATTTCCTCTAATGAGCCAATTTTGAGTTATAAAGGGTTTTTTTTTTAAATACCCCCCTCCCACAAACATTTTTTTTCATTTATTTTTTCTTTTCATGATAATGTACCAATCCATCATTTCAATTTACTTAATATTTGAATATGTTGTCAATCCTTCTATCGTCAAAACCGTTTTCGCGCCTCAAGAAACTGCTTCTTGACAGACTTATAAGGTGACCTATGTGTTCGATTTCCCCAATTTTTTTTCTCACAAATCGGCTTAAAAACTTGTGATTCTAGAAGATATTCAATTGATTATTTGAGATTTGGTTTATAACTTAACATTTGTACTTAATAAATAAATAACTAAGATTTAGTTGAAAATTTACTGCTTTTTTTAATTGTTTGTAGCACAATTAAAGGTCTTGCCCATAGAATTTTGGAGAACATTTTTTGAGGAATTTTAATTGTCGACATCTTTCTTCTTTGTTGATTTCCAATTTGGAGATTATCGCTGATTTGTGGTTGTTCAGTGTTTGACTGATGATTCTTTTCTGCGGAGATTTGGATTATTTATTAAATGGATAAAAAAAACCTCAACCTCTCACTTAAAAAAGTATACAGGCTGGATACAAAAATGAACTCCCCTCCTTTTATTTTCGTAACCGAAGCAGATATGTCAATTTTAATGAATCCAATGAATAGGAGGTTGTGCCATGGTGCACTTTTCATCATCCCAAATATGCAAATTAGGACACATTCAAAACCTTTCTTAAAAACCGTAACAGATACACGAAAAATTCCAAGACTTGTTCGAAGACTTGTTCAACATGGAATTCCGAACAAAAAACAAAAAAAAATTCCAAAATCTGATGAACGGATCACCAACAATCTCAATCCCAAGCAGAAGATCATGTTGACCATTTCAGGAACAGTGTAGCTTGCCTTGCCATCCTGGAATTGTTGTCTTCCGTAAGCTGACATCTGCCTTTTATTTGCTTTGCCTTATAAAAGTGAATGTTACTATCGTAATTTTTGGTAATATCTTGATTTGCATGTTGAGCATTCAAATGTCTTTGTGAAGTGCATAGGGAGGTAACTAATAAATTCAACATGTTATTGTTGGTGATCCATTCATCGGATTTTGGAAAAAAAAATTTTGTTTTGTTCGGAATTCCAATTGCAATTTTTCGTGTATCTGTTACGGTTTTTAAGATAGGATTTGAATGTGTCCTAATGTACATTTTTGGGATGATGTAAAGTGCACCACGGGATAGGTCACCTACAACTTCCTATTCATTAGATTCATCAAAATTGACATATCTGTTTAGGTTACGAAAATAAAAGGAGGGGGCTCATTTTTGTATTCACCCTGTATATTCGAGAAGATATGTCGAAATTTTGAAGAAAAAAAAACCGTGATCGGTTTTGTGCAACTAACTCCTTCGAAATGAAGGGTACCTTAAATTATGGCTTGACTTTTTTTTTTGTTGTTGTTGTTGTTATTTTCTTTTGGTTAAGCCTTTTTAGAAATTTCATTATTTTTTCTAAAAACGAAGAAATGGCTGAAGCATTCATATAAGCTAACAAAAAACAAACTCGACATGTTTAGACTTCCATTGAGAAGAATTTGGGGATGAGCCATGAATTTTTGGCTATGATGAGCCATTTTGGGGATATTAATTACCCCCCCCCCTCAAAAAAAAATTATGGGAGGCCTGTGCAAATGTACCATTGCACCATAACAATTTATTTAAGAATTTTCTGTTCGTAAATCGATCATCAATAGCATTCAATGTCGATTCCTTTAATCTAACTTTGTAACCTTCACTTTGTCATTCACGGTTTCTTTGTATGGATTTTCAAATGGATAAATAAAAGAAAACATTCATCCAATGGCAGATTTAGGATTTACATAGTTTACGAGTAAACTTCATAAGCATCCCCCCTCCAAGTTTATAGTCTGTATTCATCTGAAATGTCGATTTTTTTTGTATACAAACACACCTGTAGTAGGCAATTGAGAGTCTTAACTGACCTACCTCATATCTGACCTTTTCCACGCGAATGATTTTCAAGACACATTACAACGAAGCTAACACCTCACGGTGTTTTATCAACATTTAGATCTAATATCGCGAGCATTTTTATTTTAAATGCAAAACTGGGACTTTCTCTTGCCACAACGAATCAGAAGTTAGTTTTTTTTTAATAATCCGTTTTACTATTTAATATGCTTCCCTCTCTTGCTCTCCCTTCACGCAAAAATCCTTTCACCGTTTTTTGCAAGCAGGTCATGAAACAGTTTTTCATAAGAGGACGCTTCACGTCTCTATATAGTGAAACCACGAACGCATAGTTTTCTTTTTTTATAACCATCAACTAATTCCGTATCAAATTTCTCCGAATCTCATCTTCGAAAGATAGAGAAAGCCCCCAAAGGGCAAAGAAGAAAAAACCTTCTTTGAGAAACGAGATGTTCACCCAGAATTTTAATAACACATAAGAAAAAAAAAATCCCTTTTTTTCTTCTTCGTGAATTTTTTGTTTATGCCCGTTAACATAAATTATTGAAGGCACTTAAAGAGTAGTCATCGCTTGACATTTACTCCCACCACGGAGGTGAAAGGTCAGCCCCGGAGCTCTTAAAGAACCCTCTCATTAGATACCTACCAGAACCTACTTTGACACTTCAGATTAGCTTCGAATCTACAATCTCATCTGGAAGAACCGGAAATATTTATGGCGAATTATTTCCTCTTCCCTCCTCCCCCTAAAAAAAAACAAACGCGCTTTTCCTTTTCTACTTCTACGTGATGTCTGCGGGTCGTCTTTTTGCCTACTTTGAATGGATCACAAACATCTTCTCACTCAACCCATCTACAAATCAAACTTTTTTCTCACACACATTTTTAAAATGCAGTCGCTGTCATTTCTCCAGGCAGTCCAACTGGTCGCTCAAAATTTACTCGAGTGTGACCCAACAAATAACAACAACAATATAACCAACCACCGTTTCAATTCGAATGACGACGACGACAAACATAATTACGCAAACCTACACTACAAAGGAGTTCATTTTTTTTTTTAAATCCAAAAAGTAGGAAATCATGATCTCATTATGAAATCCAAATCTACCTAATTACGAAATCAGAAACTTAAACCTGGTTATCTAGGAACGAGACGTTTCATTTTCTCGACACGGCAAAAAATTTATTTTCCTTAACCCTAAAATAATTTAACATTTCTTATTATAAACATTAAGTTAACGAATAAATATGCAGTAAATAATAATCCTTGTAAATAAATACAGAAAAACAGTAAAGAAAAGTCCATGGCCTGAACTCAAAGCAGTGACCTTTGGGTTACCATCCTGATGCTCTAATGACTTACCCACCAGAGGATTTCTTCATATCATACCACTATGCCTCCATTTTCCAGTTATAATATTATTCGCCATTTAATACTAAATATAGTCCTGGATTACGAACAAGGAGATACACTTTAACCTATGTTCTCATACGACATGTTTGATACCAACATGCTTCTTGTTCACTGTGGTCATGGAATCATCTTTATTATTTTGCTACATTTTAATATACAGAATGAGTCAAAAGTCTGTTATCCCCCTTCCTATCTTGGATACCAATGTAGTTACACAAATTCCAATACAGGAAATGAATAGGAACTTGAGTGTGCGCTATCTGATGGAATACCTTTACCATCTCAAATATGCAAATTAGGACACATCCAAATTCTATCTCGAAAACCGTAACAGATACACAACAAAATTCCAATTGCACATTTGTTCAATGGCAAATTCCAAACAAAACGAAAAAAAAGTTCACCAAAATCCGATGAGCACATCACCCATAATCCTCATAGCAAGCTCTGCAACAGGATAATTGGCTCTTCTACTGTTTATTGCTTACAAACAGTTATCTGATACAAAATAAGTGTTTCCATCAATCCAGATAGTGTTCAATGGGATGTCCACTTGCACCATAGCATAATTCCGCACGACATTTCAACGATGCCTGGCTATTGCATGATAATTTTGCCTCACCAAAGCAGAGGACTATGTTGATCATTTCCTTGGTTATTATACTGTGCCACCTTGCTTTGGTCTGGCTTTTTCTCAGCTTCAACATGCCTTTTTATACCAATTGCACGGGAAACTGGTGACCTTATTGTAAATTGTGGAACATTCCAGAACAGAATGAGGATGGTGCATGAAATAATTTGCACGCTTGGCAAATGGCATTAAGAAAAAAAGAAAACACTCGGTGGTTACTTCCGAGACTTGAACCCAGGATCTTTGGACTCTGTTGCTCGTTTCCTCCTATGACAGGAATCAAGGTTTTAATGTTGCAGAGTTTGCAATGAGGATTGTGGGTGACCCGCTTATCGGATTTTGGTGAACTTTTTTTTTTTGTTTTGTTTGGAATTTGCTGTTGAACAAATGTGCAATTGGAATTTTTTGTGTATCTCTTCAGTTTTCGAAATAGAATTTGGATGTGTCCTAATTTGCATATTTGAGATGATGATAGGTGCTCCATCAAATACAGACCCTCAAGTTCCTATCCATTCCCTGTATTGGAATTTGCGCAACTACATTGGTATCCAAGATAGGAAGGGGGTAACTGACTTTTGACTCACTCTGTATATTAATCATTAATGTATGGAGGTATTGTGTAAAGAAATCCTCCTACATTCATTTTTCCAGTTAAAATTACATTTTACAGTGTAAATAACAAAATCATTTGATGGAACAGTTGGTAAATATTTGTTTGATGGTTTATCCACTAAAGTTAACGCTAATGAGTTCCTTTTGAAATTTCACGATTTTCATATTTCAGTCATTTGAATTCACCTGAAAGCGTTTCAATACAATCCTTTAAAGACTAATTGATGTTATTCTTAATATACCATTGTCAAACTCAGATTAATATTTGATGAGATGCTATTGATATCTTCACCTTGTATGCCTTGAAACTAATGACAACACTTCTTCCAACTCTTGGTGTGAGGTCACAATGCTTCTCTAACAGCAAGATATGGTAAAAAACAAGAAAAAGAAAACACATTCTGCAAGTGCTTTCTTTTAATTCTGCTTTATTTTATTGAATCAACAATTTGTAACATTCAATCTTCTGACAAAGTACACCCTCATGCAAATTAATTGAAACAAACAATGAATTTATTGTACAAAAGTCACATATACGTACCTCTATTTGAAAATCAGCGCCTGAAAGAGCTTCACCATAGTTGTACAGTCCACAGCACGGAGGTGATTTTAGCATATAGCCTACAAATTCTCAATGGGATTTACGTCTGGAGAATTTCCTGGAAAATCAAGTACCCGTATTTGTTGCTCTGTCATGAATTTCTTCACCACTTTCGATAAGTGACAGAGGACTAGGTCCTGCTGCAATATCCCAGTACCATCGGGATACCTTTTTTCCGTCAGAATGTTGTGGTGCGGGCCTCATTCTTTCCATTGGCTCAAGACTTCCAACACCACCATTCATTCGAAAACAGTAAATGTCATGAAAAACGTCTCCGAAAACATGTTGTTTCAATTAATTTGCACATGGGTGTATGCTCGTAACAAATATCAAATTTGGACCATTAGCTTGATTTTTATAAGCAAACACCAGGGCCAGGAGCAAATGGAACACCTTACCAATATAACTTGCAAATATACATGGCCAATTTTTCTTTCATTGGGCTAAATTATTAAGAGGAAAAAATGGTGTATTATTGTGTCTTCAGCATGTATGAAGGATTTTATTTTAATTAATTTAGAAATTAGAATAAATCATTGTGTAATAATTTAATTAATTAAAGAAAAAAAAAAGTTCAACAACATAACAGGAAAAATTTGGAAATCATAAAAGCTAATTTCCAGACAGAGGATTGAAATTGTAGAACGTCACTCTCAGAAGAATTTGAAATCCCAGTGTCTTCTCGCTTACTACCAAAAGGGCTACACTGCATCTTCTCTCCTTGATGAAATTGAAAAATCGAAAATAAGAAAAAAAACCTTGACAATGCTAAGCTTTTCGAGCACATCACATGCTCATCTCCAGGAGCTGATTGACGAATAAATTATGAGAAGAGTGTGAGAAGAATCATGACATAAAATGATATAAAAAAAACATTCTGAGAATCATAACGTAAAAAAAAAAAAAAAAATCTTAAGAATTTTGAATACAGTCTAAAATCTAATTTTAATCTAATTTCTAAGGTTGGGCCTGATTATTTTATGATTTACCTGTTGCGTTGGTGAACATTTTTCATTATTTTAAACTTTTTTGTTTGGGTCTGATATTTAAGAAGAATTATAATTAGGCTCAACCTCAAAGTTTGACATTGGATTTTAGACTATTCAAAATTCATATGCAATGTTTTTAAGTCATGATTCTTCTCACACTCAAGCTTAATTCCTTTGTCAATCTATGGCTGAAGAAGTGCGCAAGATGTGCTTGAAAAGCTTAGCATTCCCAACATACAGTAATTCAGGGTTCCCACAGAAAATCTATATCTCATTTCCCTGACCAAATCGTAATTTTCTTTAAAAAAACATGTCTCTACAAAAGCTTTTCAGATACAATTTTATTATTATTATTATTATTATTATTATTATTATTATTATTATTATTAGTTGTCACATTATATTAAATTAGTATTAGTATCAGTATTACGAGGCTTGTTCAAGAATTTTTGGAACTGGAAACATCAATAAGATTAATCAGTTATTCGATAAATAACTTAATGTCTCCAATAAAATCTATTTCCCTGACTTTTCCCAGGAAGAGTCTCATTTCCCTGACAAATGCATGAAAATAGCCCTTCTTCCCTGACTATCCCTGACCACGTTTCATTTCCCTGACTTTCCAGAATATGGGAACCCTGTAATTTTTATTATTTTCAATTTTCCTATTATCCAGAAATGAAAGGAAACCACAATGGTGCAGTGGAATGAATCAAGCTTGAGACCAGTTGTTGAAAATCATCGGCATTCGTTTATTTCAGAAAAATACTTGGATATTGAAGTTTGTTTACGCAAATGAATAAAACTTCTTGTAATCGTTACGGAATTTCTACAGTATATCAGTTATATATCAGCAATTTGGCTATCTGTCTCTCTCTTCCCCGCTTTCTATTCAATATCGCAGCAAACTTCACTCCTACCCAACACGCTCCACTCATTTGATAAGAATCCCCCTGACAAGAACGAACTATCAATCACGCAGTGTCCCATTCGCTGCTATTAAGCTCTGGTCCTCTTTACTTATCAATTTGCGCCTCTCCCCAAACATCACCATCTTCAAATTTAAATTTAAAAAACTTTTATTTAAATCCTAACAATTGTAACCCACTAACCTTACATACGTTTTGGACCTAGTCCATTATTATATAAATTTGTAATTTCAACTCAAATTGTTAATTTTACAATCACAATTGATAATTTTGTTCTCTATCCAGGGATCTAACCTGTCAGCTATTAGACCCTGGATAGATATTTGTCTCTGTAATGAATTAAATAAATACGAGGGTTGGAACATAAGTCATGGCAACTATTTTTTTTCTTGTAGATATGTGAACGGATCACAAACGTATATGTGTCGTGTGGAAGTTCTGCAGGCATAGTGTGTATGCAGAACAACAGATCGCTCTGTGATAGCTGGTAGTAGCGCAGCGAGGGCTGTGAAATCAGTCAGTTGGTGAGTGTCGTGCGAGATGGAAGTAACCCGTGTTGAGCAGTGCGCTTACATCAAAATAGCCGTTCTCCGAGGGAGAAATGCGATGGAATGTCACAGTGAATTAGTGGAAGCCCTTGGGAATAATGCCCTACCATACTGTAGAGTAGCATGGTGGGTAGGAAAGTTTCAGCAAGGACGTGTGTCAACCAGTGATGAGCAACGTTTGGGCTGATGGTATTCAGCGCCTCCCACATCGTTGGCAGCGTGTGGTAACAGTAGCAGGGGACTACTTTGAGGGTCTTTAGGCCCAGGTTGTCATGTCAACTTTATGTGTACTTTATTGATTTAAGGAGTTTAAATGATTAATTTAAATTTAAATGAGTTCAGTCTCCTATTTAATGGGGAAAAATCGTAAAATTAATAAAAACAAAAAAATTAATAATAAATAAAGTCACCAATCTCGAAAAACGATGAAGGAACTTGTGAAATGGAAGAAAACTCAAAGGACGTAGTCTATTGCAGATGCTGTTGATAGTACAAATAAAACCAGTCTATTGAGGATGTAGATGAAGTCTTGTGAAGATAATGTTGATAGGGGAAAACGATAATCTTGAAGGAAGTGTTGGTTTTTAAATACAGATGAAATTTTGAAGAGGGTGATCCAAATATTTGTGATAAAATTTATATAAAAAAACGTTTTCGAGAATATTTCTCATCATCAGTTGGATTAAATATTTTTGAATGTTGAAAACAGTTGAAATAAGAATGTAACAATTGATATAAGGTGATGAAGCTAAGTTGGTTGTAATTTAAAAACCAACACTTCCTTCAAGATTATCGTTTTCCCCTATCAACATTATCTTCACAAGACTTCATCTACATCCTCAATAGACTGGTTTTATTTCTACTATCAACAACATCTGCAATAGACTACATCCTTTGAGTTTTCTTCCATCTCACAAGTTCCTTCATCGTTTTTCAAGATTGGTGACTTTATTTATTATTAATTTTTTTGTGTACTTTGTTGTCATTCTTTTGCACCGTGAAGGCCATATTGCCCTGTATACTACCGTAATAAATTAGTGTGTTACGATATTTCAGTGCTATTCATTGTGCACACATGTAGTTAACACCTTGTCCTTTCGCCTGTATATGTCACATTTTCCAACCGGACTGGTATCCTCAAAAAAAAAATAATTGCCATGACTTTTGTCCCAACACTCGTAAATAAAATAAAATAAATAAATTAGAACTGCGAATATTGCGAATTCTGTTCAATGCATGGAAATGCTCATGTTTATATAAACAATCAGAATTCGCAATCATGGAATAACAAGTGCTTCCTTGTTTAAAAAGGAATTTAACGTTCTTGAAATGAATTTATTCATTTTTTTCATATTATCCAGGATTTGATTTTAAAAAAAAATTCTTATTAAACGATAATTTTGTATAGAAATAGCATTCATGGGGACAGAACCAAAGGAATGATTCATTTTAGGTGGGAATTCATATTAACTGGATTCGTATTAACATGGTTTGACTGTATATTAATATTTTTAACTACTCAAAGGAGAATAAATTCGTAAAGTAATGATGTGATAATAAAAGACTACCAAGGCAACGCAAGTATTGTATTCATCCTTTTGATTAATCATTTAAGTATTCGCTAGCTGTTCTTTTTCTTTCATGCCAGGGGATATAGAAGGCTAATTTCAAAGAGCTGTCTAACAAGAATCATATGCTAACATTGCTCTACTCATTAATTTTTTCTTATTTTTCTCCCAAATAATAATTATCTCTCAAGATAAAATATAATAAAAATTTTAAAAAATGAACCAACCTTTTGAAGGACATGCATTCGGTAAGTTCCTTTTCCTGCCTGTGGATCCCCTTCATGGATAATATTAGCAAGAAGATCATAGCTACAATTACCAAGCTTAGCTTTGATTTCAGGACTGAGAATATCACCCAGGTCAATATTTCTAATACAAAAACAAATCAAACATACAAATATATAGAGTACTATAAAGCAAATGGATATTCACAACAAAAAATCAGAGAGATAGAGATAAAGTTTACAGTAGAAGCATATTATGTTTACTGTTAAAAGGTAAATCAAAAAAATGCATATAAAGTCGAGTATCAGTTTAACGAACTTCAGTTTAGCAAATTTTTATCTCAGCCCTAGACCTTCTGTTTTAATATAAAATTGACTTCACTTTAACGAAATTTCAATTTAACAGATTTTTTTTGTCAGTCCCTAGGAATTCGTTAAACTGAGGTTCGACTGTAATTCAATATCACTTTCAGATTGAAACTATCAAAGAACTCTGGATAATGACCATGATGAAAGATTAAATAAGGGTGTTTATTCTTTGATCATCACTTTAGCTTGTTAAGTAAAATGATTTTTAAACCCTTAACCAACACTATTTCCCAGTGTTGAATCCGTTCGAGTGTATTAATACCATGATCTATTACGTGTATCATTATCTACCAACTGTTTTTCGTCACCCTGTATAATAAAACTGTAACAAGTCCGTGTTTGTGCACGCCGTGTTTGATGAAACTTAGTATGGTTATAGCTTATAGTCTGGATCAACATTTAAGGCACTTTTTACTGCGGGGAAAATGCTCATTCCCACGGGAAAATACAAAAACTGGTTCCATGCAATGTTCCAAATCTTGCCAACAGATGTCGCAACGAGTATTTTAAATCGCGCTATGGTTAAATATTACCTTTTGAAGTTAAAATAATGCTATCGACTACAGAATCGAATTAGATTTTTACTTTGCGTTTTAGTTGTTGTTGTTTAGTTTTGTGCTTTGGCGACAGTTTTTGTGCTTTTTTTTTTTTTTTTGCTCCGTCTGAATTCTATGTGAACGGAGCCGCGGGCACAACTAGTACACAATATAATGACATATTTTATGGTTCATTGGTTGGGTTTATGAACACATCAACAGCTAGGTCATTTTGCACCTCTTCACATGACTAATATCTTTACACAATCCAGACAATTCAACGTGAATATTATCCTTTACGATTCCCAGGATAAACACAAACATCCATGCCTACGGCGGGATTCGAACTCTCAACTTGAAGGATTCGAGAACTGGAAAGACTATGCCCAAGAGCTCTTGGCAATGATTCATCAGGTAATATTATCTTTACCTTTCTATTTATGGTAGCCATACTGATAGCAGCCTTTCAGGTCCAGCTACTGAACGATAGAATTTTTGGTGTGCAGCCAAACTCGGATTGGTACAATACATTTAATGCTGTTTACTTAAACTTTCATGAAGATCATCCATTTTAATTTTAATTTAATAAATAGCAAAGATTTTACGAGCTTTCAACCTTTACTTGTACTTACTTAATGGGAAAATTAACAATGGTGGGATTCTTCTCAATAAAAAAAGTATTTTTTGTGAACCTCTAAAGAACAAAAGTAAAATAAAAAAAAATAAAAAATCTTTATCTACAAAATAGTCCAATTTAAATTACAGTCGTAAAAACCTGACATCTCAAAAAGTAAACCTAGCACACAAATTATGAGGGGTGTACTATATTGATTTACACTTTATTTTTTTGTGCATACAGAAAAATTTTACAAATCTGTAGTTAGGTCCACTTTCTCCACAAAATCTTTAAGTTGTGTGCACTTTTCCTATCGGGGCGGGAGCCTTGCTAGGCCCTCCTGGAACCACTTCTTGGGAATGCTGCGCACCCACTGCTGGCCAACAGGTTGCATTTTGTTGAAATGCTGACTACGCAGGGGTTTCTTCATGGCTCCAAACAGGTGGTAAACAGATGGGGTCAAGAGTGGAGAGTATAGCAAATGAGGCAGCACTTTAAAACCCATTTCTATGATTGCTTCGGATGTTTGTCGACTCATATAGAGAGGGATGTTATCGTGCTGCTGCACACACATTTCGCCTACTTCCCTGGCCGCTTGTTTTGACTTGCACAATGCAATCCGCATAGGGTATTCACATAGGCAATGCCGTTAATGGAAGTCCCTGATTTGAGCCAGTCGATGAGGATAATGCATTTTGCGTCCCAGAACACTGGCCATGTGCTTTTCGGCCGTGGGGCAGTCCTGAATTTTTTTGGCAGTGGACTCTCTTAGTGCTTCCACTGCATCGATTGAAGTTTTGCCTCCATCAGTCAAGTCTGAACATAAAGTCCTGTGGATTCTGGTTACGGCACTGCAAGAGATCACGACTAATGTTCTCCCTTTGGAATCCACCTGTCATCTGAAGATGCTTGTGGATGATGCACAGCAGTGTGTTATGGGCGAGTTCAGTGGCCAACTCATTACTATAAAGGTGATGCGTTTATCATCCAAAATGACACTCTGTTGGCTGGCTTTGTCACGGTCACCCTCCATCCGGAACTTATCCCTTTTTCTTTTGACATGCGGCTACTTTTCCAGGCATCCAACCAGTTGTAAATAGTTTTCCGAGATGGTGCATTCTCTCCACATACTGCCAGAAGTCTCCTTTAAACCTCAGCGATGGTCACTCCTTTCCAAAACCACGTAGTCCAGCGCTGCCCTTGTTGATTGCTCTCCATGCTGTCGAGACACAACTAACAACGGGGACTGTTACTGTTGCAAACATAGATTGCTTGTCTCCAACTAGTGCTATCATGTTGATGGGACACAATCCTAACAGTGTAAATCCATATTGTATGCCCCTCATATTTCCATATCCTAGATGTCCCCATTCGCACGTGGCTTCGTCCGTACAGAAACATATATTTTCAAAAACAACTGAGATGCAACTTATGAAAAACCTACCTTTATATATAAAATTAAAAATGGAGGGAGCTTGGTTAATTCAAAGCGTTTCATGGTAGAATCCTTGTACGTCTTGTATTCCTTTTCAGAAACACCATTAAATTTTGCCAGAATGCTATAAAGGGGCACCTGCGGAATGATATTTTCTCGAAATTCATCTTTGAATAATGGTGGTGGAGGTAAATCAGCCGTCAAATAAAGAAATGACGATTCTTCGACTTTTTCTAGTAAAAATAGAAAAGATTATAATAATCATAAATTATTTGTGGAAAATAAACAAATAATATATCAGTTGTCAGTTCTTGCAATACATGTAAATTAAAAACTTTTCTGCTTTGATAAAGGACAGTCTTTGTCCAAATAACAGCGACCCCATGCTAATTAATGGGAAAAGCTAAGGATGAAGAAGAAAATCAAGGACAGTCTTTGTCCAACTTAAGTACAGTCAATTCTCGTTAATACGAAACTGGGTAATACGAAATTCCGGTTAATAAGAAGACATTTTGTGGCCCGTCCCCGAAAAAGCAATTACTATGTAAAATTTTCTGCTTTATACGAACATATTTTTATTAAAATACGGTTTATACAAAGGAATATTTCATAATTTTATTGAAAAATAGTCCTTTTAGGAACAATTTTAATGATAAAATTTTAGATTTCGAAGTGTAAATTTAATAAAAATAATTTTCAAAGTCATTTCATATGTGATTGCTTCTGAATTACAGTATTCGAATAAATGAATACTCGATTTTTTTAATCAGTCGATATTTTTATTCGATTATTCGATAAAAAAACATCGGTTATTTGGTCGAATTTTTCAAACTAACGGGAAATCTGATTCGCGAAATCTGAATCACGTGCTTTCAAACTAATGGGAAATCTGATTCGCTAAATCTGAATCACGTGCTTTGAAGCTAACGGGAAATCTGATTGGTTCAGCTATTCAGATCTGAAATCCTGTCACATGGCGCTCAAATCTTTATTTAAACAAGTGCAATATCGGTATTGTTTCAAAATCAATTTTCTCATCGCTACAACGCAGTTATCTACAGTCAGGAATTTTATTCAATGTCAGCTTCAAGCAGCGGAAAAACCAAATGATATAAAAGGGCAGGTTGCTAAAGACTTTGACATTCGAGGTGCTTAGAAGTCACGCCAATTATAGAGAGAAACTTGCCTCGATGTCGTTCGAAGATTTCGTCAGGATCGACGATTGTGTCATCACTTCTGACACATTAACCAACGAAGAGATCGTGCAAGAATGCCTGGACGACAAGCAAGATGGCATAGACAAAGAGAGTGATGATGACGACGAACGAATTCAATCTGCTCCATCAAATCAGAGAATGTTAGAATTGATGGAGGAAATTAAATCTTATATATTGTACAGTCAGGATGTTCCTGAAGACTTATTTACATTGTATTGTAAAATCAATAGTGATTTAGAAAAAAAAATTGTTTTAGCGCGAAAACAAACTGTTATTACAGATTTTTTTAGGAGAGATGAATAAAAATTATTTCTAACTTAAAGTACTCTATTTCCGTGCTTATTTCATAACACTTTTAGTATTGTTGGTTTATACGAAATACGAATAATACAAAAAAATTTCTTGGTCCCCACGATTTCGTATTAACGAGAATTGACTGTAGTTCTTAATCTTAGAGATTTTTGTTTAAGCTATTTTCTTGACGTCTTGGTAATAAGAGAATACCAGCCCTGAAATTTCAAAAGGAAACCTTCTTAACCTCATAGATCCATTTACCAATAATGAATGCAATTTGGATACCAATGTCCCTAACTGTAAATTTCTGAATAAGTGACGAATGGTGCATGAGGATTTATATATAAGGGTTGTACAAATGAAAACGAAAATTTGGGTGGGGAAAAAAAAAAAAAAAAGACGACGTGTAGGATCGTAAGCTTTTGTTTTCAACAATTGCGAAACCACGTCCAAATTGAAGAATAGGTTGCAAGAGTTACATCACGTGAGAAAGAACGATAGCTCGCGCATTGAAGCTCTGTGAGTGATCGCTTCGTCCAAACAACAAAACCTCCGAAAATATCTAAAGCAACCGCAAACAGCACAGGGAAGGTGAAGTTGACCGTGTTTTTTGATCGCAAAGGCCAGATTTTACTGGACTTTCCTGAAAAAGGCACCACAGTTAACGCAGCACGATATGGGAAAACATTGAAGGCACTGCGCGCGGCCTTCAAATGCAAGCGTCCTGGACATCTTACAGAAGGAGTGCTTCTTCTCCACGACAACGCGCATCCTCACACCTCAAAAGCAACGGTAGACCTCATCAAAAAGTTCAACTGGGAAGCAATGCAGCATCCACCTTATAGCCCTGACTTATCCCCATGTGACTTCGTGTTTGGGGATCTCAAGAAACATCTGAAAGGCTGCAGGTTTCAGTTAGATAATGAAGTGAAGGAAGAGGTTTTGGAATGGTTCCACACACAACCGAAAGACTTCTTCAATAAAGGAATTACACGCCTTGTTACAAAGTGGGTTAAATGCCTTAACACATTTGGAGGGTATTTTTAAATTCCTTGTATACACTTTGGATAAACTAAATAATTTTCGTTTTCATTTGTACGACCCTTATATATGCCATATGCCAATCAACAGGTATTCTTTAATGAATATTACGCCATTAGGAAAGATAGTCCTGACCTGTGAACTAGGTAAGTAGGAAAGACAGTCCCTGTATGTATAAATGTTTTACCTTTGAAACCCTACATTCAAGCGCTCCTGGATCCAACGTGAAAATTGATGAAGAATTGAATTTGCTCCATATTGTATTAATTTTTGAAATATTCTAATAATATAGTTTTTCCTTTAAATTAAGAATACCTATTCATTAAAATCAAAAAGGTTCTTCTGAGTTATCCAAGACCTGTTAAAAAGTTTGTTTGAATTAATGAGTGAAATTTCTAATAATTAAATACTCTGAGAGGTGGAGCTTAAAGTATCATTTGATTTAACTGAGAATTTGAGTTATTCGGATTCGACTGTAAAAAATACTTCTGGCTTGCAAAGAAAGCATTTAACCCTGATTTAACCTACCATAATTTTCAGCATTAATGCTGCAGCAGCTGATACGCCGCAGCAGCAAAAATTTAACAAAAATATAAAATCTCCAACAGGTACGCCCCCACGCAATCGGTAATCTAAAATCAGTTTTCTTATATGCTTCAATAAAAGTAATACGCATTTCAGTGGGAAAAACTTTAATTTCGTACACTTAATATATTTCTGCATACATTTCCTCCAATGTCGAATAGGCCGACATTTTTCGTCGAGTCCTAACTGCCTTGCTGCTGCTCTTTGGCCTTTTCAATCTTGGCTGTTAGTTTAAAAACTTGCAAGTCGTTTGGAGAATTTGAAAAATACTCTTGATCATGGTGGAGATTTACTCCACAGTGTTCTTGCTTATAAAAATACTGGTGCTTCTAAAACCTCTCGAGCTCTCTCGTGACAGTTTAGCCCCGCGCGTGCTCATGAAATTTTTTGATAGTCAGCCTCGATCGAGATAAAATCCCGATCAGAAATAAGAGTTAACTGCCACAGAAACTCGTTATGCATTTAAACTTTGTTTTAAGCGTAATTATTTATTATTTATTGTCAGATATTATAATCTAGTGGGGGTTTTATTAGATTTCAATGCATTTATTCTTTTATGAAAAAAAAATAAGAGTGTTAAAACGCAAGAATCTACGTACGAGAAAAACGAAACTTTAAAGAAAATTTAAAACCTAATAGAAAAAAAACCACGAGAAGGTAAAGGCATCCGTCCGGCCCACCGGGTTTTTCCCAGTGTCCCGGTGGTTCAATCCTCCGCTTGCTGTCGATGAATGCTCTCGGTCGATCGCTATCGGAGTGAATTTTTAATTACGGTAATAGGATGTGAATTCATCAATAAATTCATCAATACATATAAATCAAGGAATACATTGCCACTACTCATTTTATACAGGGTGTTTCAAAATTATGTACAATAAATTTAGTGACATATTCTTCAGGCCAAAAGAAGAAGAAAATGTTCTATAGCACTTTGTCTGGAAACGATTTATTTACGCGATACAACCAACTAAACCCGTGGCTCCAAATTACAGGAATTGTTCAAAGTGCCCGCCACCAGCTCGCACGCACGCTTCGGCTCGTTGCACGAGCGACCGTCTGATGTCATGGAAGAGTTCGTCGCCAGCATTACGAACGGTTTGGCATGCATTTTCAATTCGTTGTTGCAATCCATAATGTTAGGAACTTCTGTGCTGTAGACGATCGTTTTCACATGACCCCACAGAAAAAAGTCCAAGGGATTAAGGTCGGATGATCTTGCAGGCCAGGCTACCGGTCCACCTCGACCTATCCACCGATTCGTGTATGCAGCATTAAGGTGTGCTCGCACAACATGGCTGAACCATGCATGAACCACATGTTAGATCTTATCAAAAGAGGAACATCTTCCAGTAATTCTGGCAATGCATTCTGCAGAAACAAAAGATACGTTCGCCCAGTCAATCGTGGCGGCAACACATAAGGGCCAATTAAGTTATTTCCGACAATTCCACACCAAATGTTCACGGAGAAACGCTCTCGATGCGCTCGAGCTCTGGTAACGTGCGGGTTAGCATCTGCCCAATGGTGCTGGTTGTGAGAATTTACGATTCCTGTCCGGGTGAAGGTTTCTTCGTCCGTGAAAAGTATCTGGCTGAGACAACTAGGGTCTGCAGCATGACGACATTGTATCCATTGGCAAAATCGTTGTCGGTGTGGTTAGTCCGTTGGGTTCAGTGCCTAAACCAGTTGCAGGTGGTATGGATGCAAAAGCTGACTGTGAAGAACGCGCCAAACAGATGAGTGCGGAATGTGTACCAGGGAAGAAATACGACGGGTGCTTGTCTGTGGTTCATCATGTATGATGTCAATTATCACATCCTCCTCATCCGGAAAATGTGCTACAGGCCGCCCTAGTCCTGTTTGACGGCCAAAGGAACCACGCTCCCTCAAATGTCTGTCGGCAGATACAAATGTTTGGTTATTTGGCAAACGTCTATTCGGAAAGCGTTCTTGGTAGAGTCTTCTTGTTTCCACAGCATTTCCGTCCGCAAGACCATACATTAAGTGCATGTCAGTGTATTCTGCACTGGAATACGTGTACATGACTTTTTTTTACGTAAATCGTAATGCGTATGTCAAAGCACGCAAACGTTCTGAAATTGATATTCCTAGTGGATGTACAGTAGTGAAACTACAGTAATGGAAACAACCGTACACAACTAATGGAACAACCCTAAAGTAGGTTTAAATGGAACAAACCACTCAACCTAGTGTTGGGTCGAAACGCTGGAACTGCTAAAATATCGTCCGCTAACTACCGTGCTTCCCTACTGTATGATATTGGATTACTCGCAAACAAATCGTTTCCAGACAAAGTGCTATAGAACATTTTCGTCTTCTTTTGACCTGAAGAATATGTCACTAAATTTATTGTACATAATTTTGAAACACCCTGTATAGTTGAGAGAAACTATATGAAGTAGGCCTAAAATCGTGAGCAGAAGATTTTTTTTTTTTTTTTTTAACTTTTTGGAAAATCTCAGACAGTTACGCCGCGGCAGCCGAAAGGCCGCACACGCCAAAATTTTCACTTAACAGAAACACCGCGGCGTTAATGGCGAAAATTACGGTATGCCCAAAGGACCTGTTGAAAACAAAATGCTTTCATGTCCATAGTGGACTAATTGTTAAAGCATTGGAATGGTAACTTAAGGTCCCTGGTTCAAGTCCAGGCCATAGAATTTTCTTTGCTACATTTACAGGTTTCATTGTAGACTCGAAAAAGGGCAAAGCACTAAGGGCTAAAAAGGGCACAACGTTTTCAAAAAAATAAGATTTTTTTTCTATTAAAAATGCATTATTCTTTTTAATAAGTTACCTAATAAGATTTTTAGATTTTTTTTTGTGGGCACATTTTCGGATATTGGGGCGCGTGATCAGGATCAAAGGCAGCGGGGTGGAAATTTTTCATTAAAAGGGCAAAGGGGGTGGCACTCCCCATAAATCCTGGCTAAAATGAACCCTGCATTTAATATTCATGAAGTATGGCATTTTAAAAACCTTCTTAAACCATTATAAAAATCTTCCTATGATTCAAATGAAAAACAAAAATTTGATTGGAAATTTTAAACATAAAATGAGACAAGACATTTTCTATCTTCCTCCTAGCTTAAAATAAAGCAATGTATAACCATAATCTTCTTAAAAACATCTCGATTTGGAAAAGGGAAAAAAAAATTTTTGCCCTTAATGAATTACTTCTCCACTTCACATGAATAATTAATAACTTTATTCTTCCTTATTACAAATCCCCAAACAAGAATTTTCTCAATGATGAATTGGAATGCAAAATCCTGCTCATCTACTTAGTTTGTCTATTTTTTATCCCCTTATGATAAAACTCAGATGTTTTTCTCTTCCGTTTAAAGAGGCCACAAACCATCTCAAAAATATTAAAAAAAAAAAAAAAATTTCTTAAACTAATTTTATCTAGGTAAGAGTAGTTACAATAAAAAAATAAGTGATATAATTTTTTCTGTTAAAATAAGTATTTTCTTTTAATTTGCTTTCATTGCAATATTTGAATTTTGCCTGTACACTTTTTGGACCTAGTTCTTTATTATTAATTTTAATTTTTTAATCACAGTTTGTAATTTTATTCTCTATCCAGGGACCTAACTTGTCGGCTATCTGGCCATACTGGCCCTGGATAGACAATTGTTTCTGTAATAAATAAATAAATAAATAAATAAATAAATAAATAAATAAATTAATTAAATTAAATAATATTGTTTCATTTATCTTTAGACCTCTTGTTTACTTTATTTTAATTTATTAACATATTTTTTGCCATTTTTTTTTTTTTTTATGGAAACAGAAATAACATAAAACATAGGTTTTCTTAATATTTATTATGATGATTGAATATACATGCATTTTTTATATTAAATAGAATTTAATTTATATTTCAAAACGGAAGCATAATAGCTTTATTCCTTCGAGCCAGGTCGCAGAATCAAAAATGTTTAACTTTCACCATCATTTTGGTCATGTTCACGAGCAGATAGACATACGTCTGCTAATCATAACTTTCACTAGCTTTTTGATGCTCTATCCAAATCTGAAGTCAAAATCAAATAAAATCTAAGTACATTTGCATAGGCCTCCCACTTAAGCATGGTTAGGAAAAAAAAAAATCTTTTTTACTCGAAATTGCCTCATCAAAAGCAAACAATTTATTTAGAAAAGTTATTCGTCTCTGAGAAAGGAATGCATACATGACGAATTTATAAATGTTTCAACCATTTCTTCAATTTTAGGGAAAAAAAATTATATCTCTGAAAATATTTAACAGACTCATGAAAAAAATGTCAATGCGTAGTTTAAGGAACCCTTCGAGTTTATATTGTTTTTTTTTGTTTTTGCTTTTTTTTTTTGGGGGGGGGGGGGGGTGCCTTAATAACTCCAAAACGGCTCATCAGAGCCAAACAAGTCATTCACAAAAAAATGATGGGAGGAGTCCATACATGTCAAATTCATTGAGTTTTGATTGCTAGAATGGATGCTACAACCATTTCTTCATTTTCAGAAAAAAAAAGTTAATATCTCTACAAAGACTTACGCAATTGACATACAATAAAACTCCGATTATCCGAATTAATTGGGGATAGAGTCGATTCGGATAATTGGATATAGCTTGCAAATAAAACAAGATTATGTAAAAATAAACAAGATTAGGTTTTATAATGCTTTATTTAGTGGCAACAATAAAGCTTAATTTTGCAACAATAAACAATAGATACATTTACCTCTCGCCTTAACAAAATGTCCAATTGTTACAACAATCAATTCGTAGTAATGAGTTAGTACCATTAGAACACGAACCAATGAACCGATTTGAAAATTTTTTTCTTTATCATAAATTGTCATCGATTCTGCATAAGTGTGTCAAATCGCAGCTCCCTAGCTTATCGGAAAGTTGGTTTAATATTGATTACAAGATTTGACCTAAACAAACTAACACAGCAAAGTTATAAAAAGCTTTAAAAAAAAAAAAGGCACACCATACATTGAAAAAAACAGAATTTTATCGACAAAGTTACTGTAAATGTAATGAACATTAAGTAAGCAAACTATGTAGACCACAAACAATGTTTAAAGAAAATATATACATAATGTACGTACTGTATTTCGCCCAAAATCGATTCGGATAATTGGATTTCTACTGTAAAATAATATGTCAAGGTATAATTTAAGGTAACCTGCTATTTTCCACTTCGAAGGAGTTAGCCGCACGAAATTGGTCACATACGTAAGGACAGAAATTTTTTCTCTTCAAAATTTCAACATATCTTTTAGCACCATGAGTTTTTATGTCGATTTCAGAAAATAAATGCTTTTGAGTTTGCAAAACGAACACATTTGAGGATGACACGCAAAATATTCGAAAGAAATTGGCAACAGAACGACCGACTTTGCAAATTCAGAAACAATGTTTTTAACATCGTTGAAAATCATCTCCAAAATTCTACAGGCAAGACATTGAACTTTGATACAAACAGAGAAAAAAACCATTGAACATTCATAAAATCTTTAATTTAATTACTTATGAAGTTCAAATGTTGAGGTAAAAATAAAAAAAAAAAATAAAAAAAAATCAATTAAATAATCTCTATAATTATTTAGGATTTTTTTCATTAGTTAATAAGCTTTATAATATCCATTCATAAAATTCTCCAATTCTAAAAAGTAAACAGAAAAATCAGACAAGTTAGTTTTAATAGTCATACGTTTCAAGCTTGGGGGGGGGGGGCCCCCCATCCATTCTTCTTTGTAAAGTTCAAAAGAACGATAATATTAAAAACAACAATAACATTTATATCTTCAGCATCATCTCTACTGTAGGGCTGGCATTTCCAGCCTCAAGCTAAGAGAGAGAGAGAGAGAGAGAGAGAGAGAGAGAAATGTTACAATGAGGTGAACAGCTTTTTTATTCATTTCCTTAACTAATCCTCTAAACATGATGATGTTGTTCCATTAACTCTTTTAAGATAAACTTCATATTAACTCTTTTCCCCTTCCCATTATATCATAGTTTAATCTGATAAGCAATGGAACAAGATTATCTAATTATATTCACATGCATTAACTAATTGTATGTATTTTTAACGTTCAAAAATCTTTTTTTAATCATTATCATTAATTTGCAAAATTTAACTTTTAAGTTTCTTGATCCCTGCAAATCAAATTAATTGGCTATTATGAAACATTATACAAAATATTAAAAATTAAATATCAAATCTATAAAAGAGAAGTTGAAAAATTGCTTGAGGGATTATTTTAATTAACTATTTAAAAAAAAATTATAAATCTATTTTAAGTCTAAATGGATACAGTAATTATTCTACTCGTGCGCTTCAAAAAAATGGAATATTCAACTGAGTAATGATCCGTGTTGTAAAATTGTCTCATGTTAAGTGTGATTAACCGTCTTGAGCCACGCCATTTTTTGAAGGAAAAAGTGATTTCTGTGATAACTCAGAAAACTTTTTTTTGTAAATTAATAAATGATCTTTTTTGGACCAAATATTTTGTAAGAAATCGGAGATGTGTGTTGGTTTATAGCATATATTTCATTTTCATATAATACGAGGGTTGGGGCAAAAGTCATGGCAACTATTTTTTTCTTGAAGATACCAGTCCGGTTGGAAAATGTGACATATACAGACGAAAGGACAAGGTGTTAACTACATGTGTGGACAATGAATAGCACTGAAATATCGTAACACACTAATTTATCACGGTAGTATACAGGGCAATATGGCCTTCACGGTGCAAAAGAATGACAACACAGTACACATAAAGTTGACATGACAAACCTGGGCCTAAAGACCCTCAAAGTAGTCCCCTGCTACTGTCACCACACGCTGCCAACGATGTGGGAGGCGTTGAATATCATCAGCCTCAGGCACTGAATACCATCGGCCCGAACGTTGCTCATCACTGGTTGACACACGTCCTTGCTGAAACTTTCCTACCCACCGTGCTACTGTACGGTATGGTAGGGCATTATTCCCAAGGGCTTCCACTAATTCACTGTGGCATTCCATCGCATTTCTCCCTCGGAGAATGGCTATTTTGATGTAAGCGCGCTGCTCAACACGGGTTACTTCCATCTCGCACGACACTCACCAACTGACTGATTTCACAGCCCTCGCTGCGCTGCTACCAGCTATCACAGAGCCATCTGTTGTTCTGCATACACACTATGCCTGCAGAACTTCCACACGACACATTTATGTTTGTGATCCGTTCACATATCTACAAGAAAAAAAACAGTTGCCATGACTTATGCCCCAACCCTCGTATATTTCACTTTTTTTGAAAAAATAATAGAAATCGGTAGATTTTGTCACAGAAATAAAATACGCAATTTCAAAATTTTTTCAGAATTTATCCAAGATTGTTCACTAAAAATGAAAATAGTCAATTTTTAGGAATTTTTGTTCATGACAGAAGGGTGAAGAAACTTTTAAAATAAGTTTGTAAGTTATTTTTCTATGAATTTTCATTTGAATTTATGTCAAATTGTAATTTGAGCTCGCTAACGTAAACACGTCATTTGATAGCATCAAACAATTAACGCGTGCATTACCCACGTGACTGGCTCCCCCTATTACAAGCAACGGCGCGGAGTTCAACTTTCCTTTGTTGTCTCTTAGCGGGGTTGATGACGTAATGCAATCGCGCAGCCAAAAGTGACGTAGGGACAGGGGGAGGGCGATTGCAAGGGCTCGGTTTTTTATTGAAATACTATAATATTTCCTAATTCCATTTATAAATAATAAGGACATCGAAAGCAGGAGTATCTTCTGCTGTGTTTTGAATTGCTATTTTCCCCGTTCTGGATTGCGGTATTGTATAATGGAGATGTTAGTGCGCGCGAAGTATGAAAATTTTCTCCTTTTATGCTCCAGTGCTCTGA
>JAHWFO010005782.1:0-24710 GCA_023313115.1 Rhysida immarginata | reverse complement strand
TTGCAGCCAAATGTGAAGAAGCTGGGATGAAGATCAGTGTGGCTAAAACCGAGGTTCTGGTCCTTTCAAGACAGCCTGCTCAGTGCGCTCTCCATGTTAGTGGAGCCTCATTGAGACAGGTGGAGAAATTCAAGTATCTCGGGATTGCATTCACGAGTGATGGACGGCAGGAGAAAGAATTGGATGCTCGGATCGGTGCAGCAAGCTGTGTCAGACGTGAACTGTGGCTATCCGTGGTAACGAAACGCGAGCTGAGTAACAAAGCTAAGCTCTCCGTCTTCAAATCCATCTTTGTCCCCATTCTCACCTATGGTCATGAGGCTTGGGTAATGACCGAAAGAGTGCGATCGCGGGTACAAGCGGCCGAAATGAGATTTCTGAGAGGTGTTGCAGGTGTTACCCTACTAGATAGAGTGTACAGCAATACAATAAGGGAATCTTTAGGTGTTGAGCCGCTACTTCTCCGCATTGAGAGGTCTCAGTTGCGCTGGTATGGCCACGTGATTCGGATGCCGCAAACTAGTCTTCCTAGGCAGTTGTTATTTTCCAAGCCGGTGGGTAAGAGACCAAGGGGTCGGCCTAGAACCAGGTGGCTAGACTACCTGGAGAATCTGGGTTCGAGTCGCTTGGATATTACCAGGGAGGACATGTGCCTGATGGTGGAAGATCGCGATCGCTGGAGATCCTCCATAGGGCTGCTGCCCCCGCGACCCTAACGGATAAGCGGGTTTGAAAAGTAAGTAAGTAAGTAAGTATTTTTATATGGGATTTTGTTGCTCATGAAGAGATTATTATATTTTGTGTTTAATATTTTGTTTAGATTGAATAGTGCCATGTTGCAGTATGAATTAATAGTGATAACTGGGTTCAAATGCAACAACATAGTTTCAAAATTAATACGTGTTTCGGTTTTAAACCATTTAATAAAAATCGGTATTTTGAAAAGTCAGCGTTATGAGTTGTCGGCATTTTGAACCGTCGGTATTATGAATTGTCAGAATATTAAACTGTCGGCATTATGACTTGTCGGTATTTTGGTGTCGGTATTTTGATTGTCTGTATTTCGAAAGGGGCCCGATTTTTGTGGTGGTAAGCATTTTGGGTCGCTGCAGGATTTAGTGCAAGCTTGCCACATTCTTTGTGGTAAACAGAAAACAGATTTTTTGTCGTTCCCATCTCATTGCTCGATTAGGGGTGTGAGTCTGTTGTTGCAGTGCAGAGTAGTGCAGTTTATGCCTTGCATATTTTAGGTTCTTAAAGCTTAACAGTGCGTGTAGTCTCATTGTAACTCTGTTGATTACGGCGAGATTGGGAATTACCGGCGTGTTGAGAGCTTGTCTGTTCATTGACATAAGAGCTTTATTGAGCGGCGTAACTATCCCATTGTGCTTCAGTTAGTTAAGGTGTTTATAGTCCGTTTATGGTATTGAGGAATGAGGATTTTTTATTAGTTGTAATACTTTCTTTGTACTTTCTTTGAAATTTGTCTCAGTTGTTATATTTTATTTGAAATTTTTGTGGAGTTATTAATGAAGTTTATTATTTGATTACGTCCCTTATGGGCGAGTCAATGCATGAGTTTGTTATTTAACGTAAAACTGGCTATCAAACATTAGTTTGGCTATCAATGCTAAATTTGTTTAAAAACAAAAAGACAACCAAGAATAGATCCATTGGGCAAGCCAATGGCCAATTAAGAATAGATCCTGCGCTAGCAGCTATTAATAGCATAACCTTCCCCACTTTTGCTGGGGCACCTAGGGAAGACTCTCAGGTATTTTTACGACAATTCGCTATGATGGCGGTGTGTAATAGGACATCTTTAGATATGTACGTACCGTTTATTCCGGCCCATCTGAAGGGATCAGCCGCATGTTTGGTCACAGCTATGGGCATTCTGAATATGACCAATTCCTGGGCTAGATTCAATGAGCTATTAACCAATGCATTTTCAGGGGGACAAACTCAGATGAACTGGCGGTCAGACTTGCAAAAGTTGAAATTAAAAGGCAACCGGATGAATAAATTCATAAGCAAGTTCCGTCTCCTCGCTAATTGGGCTAGTGAACTCCACTCAGTCAGAAAAATTATATTTCTTTATTCAGGTAGTATACTAGAAAATGTCGCAGCCCAATTAAAAATGAAGGCAGATACCACCCTGGAAGATGCCCTTAGTTTTATTGAGAAGTGGTATAAAGCTTACGAAAGCCAAGAAGGAGTCGTACCTATTCCTATGAAAGTAGACACGGTAGAGGAGAAACGGAGCAACTGTTTCACGAAAAAAAATAGTAAGAGCTTAAATGTTTCCTTTCTGGTCTGCCTGTTCACTTAATGTGTTCTCGCCCAAATAAAGACTAGCCTCCGACCAAGGAACAAATTATTTTCGTTCACAGACACGTCCTCCATGAACTGTGTGTCAACCAGTTATTGATTAAAGGTAAAATGTGTAAGGCTCTCATTGATATGGGAGCCTTAGAAAATTACATGAATGACCATCTGGTAGAAAATTCAATTGAAAATCACCAACATCGTCAATCAGCATAAGTCAGTGGCATTCGCTGACGGTCATTCGACTGATATCAAGAGTGCATCTCAGTTTGTCAATGTAAAAAGTGGGTGCTATGAAACCAAATTAAATAATAATGTGTTCGTATTAAGCGATACCAAATAATATGGGGATGCAGTGGATTCAGGACCACCATGTACAATTCAACTGAGAAATAAAACAATGTGCTGTCTTGACTAAAGGAAAAAAAATTGGCTACCACAGTGGCAGGAAGAAGAATTGAATCTAGTTTCGGCCAATGAATTGTACCTTATTGTAACGCAACAGCCCGAGGTACCAGTCTTTGGTATTTTTGGGAGAGTACTAGAAAAAGAGGCAACGTCTAATCAGCTATTTATTCATCCTGCATTTCAGACTCTAGTTCAGGAATACAAGGAATTATTTAGAGAATAGCTTCCTAAGGGATTACCACCTCGTTATACCACACATTTCTGCCTTTTAATTCCAAGCTGTACCCGTTGACGGAGGATGAGGAGAAGGCATTGGTGAAGCAGATCAATGATCTTTTAAGTAAGCTTTAGATTAAGCCTTCTACCTCCTCCTTTTCCTCTCCAGTCTTATTTGTGGTGATAAAGATGGCAAGCTGCATGTGTGCTTGAACTATTGCAAGCTACACAATTTACATTTGCCAATAACTATGGGATCCCACGCACTGACGCCTTATTTGATAAATTGAATTGAGCCATATTCTTTGCCAAATTGGACATGCCCCAGGCATATCATCAAATAAGAGTCAAAACTTCCCATACTAAATTCACTTCTTTTAAGAAGCCCTTGGGTTCCTTTGAATTTAAGTTGATGCTGTTTGGCCTGAAAGGAACCGCCTCCACATTTACTAAAGCCATAAATGAGGCGCTGTGGGGCTAATAAATTGGGAGGTTGTAGTATATTTTGATGACGTGTTGGTGTTTGCGCCGTCACTATCGGTATTACGCAAACACACTTGTCATATACTTCAAAGGCTTAAACAGGAATCCAAGTCTGTCTTCAGAATCCAGAAGGTGGATCATCTGGAGTTCTCCTTCTCAGCAAAGGGGAAGGAATGTGAAGAATGGTTAACCAAGGCAATAAGAGACTGGCCAAGGTGGACAAACCTTAGACAGCTTAGGGCATTCCTTGGCATTGCTCAGTTTTACCAGAGTTTTATTCTGTTAGGCCCAGATCTCAATTCCACTATTCAATTTACTGCAGAAAGACCAAGTATTTCAATGGGGTCCGCCTCAGCAGGAAGCATTTGAGGCCTTAAAAATGCTTTGAGTACACCCATTCTAAAAATATATGATCCAGAGACGCCACACCACGTATTGTGCGATGCTTCGAAGGATGCTTTAAGGCCATGCAATAGTGTAAAGGCAAATTAATGCCTATTGCCTGTAAGTCAAGGAGATATGGGGTGGATGAGCAGGCATATTCCATTTATGCAAAAGAAGAAGTTGCGCATGTCACCTGACATTGGAGGTATTTTTTGCAACAGGTACCGTCCACCATTTATTCTGAAAACAAGTCAGCTTATCTCCTTGCTATGATGCAGGCTACAGTCAACCCAAGTTGAGAGAGAATTTTCTAGAGAGGAGAAGTGAGTGACCCTTCCGGACATCAACATGGGTGAACAAGACCCAGCAAATGATATCTTATGAATGTTATGATTCAGAGATGGGCAGCCTAGCCAGCTTGAAACGTTTGAATTAGTTTGAAAGCCAGCCAGGGCATGTGCGCTATGTGAGGACTGCATTAACTCATCATTGACTTTTACATGTAAGTCCTGCCACGTTGCAGCAAGGAGCCTGGCAGCAGCAGAAGAAAGACGCGACAATCCCACACCTAGGAAAAGATTAGCAGTGCAAGTCTTCTAAGAGAGAGGGCGCAGAGCCCAGCTGTGAAGAGCTATCTAATTTGGCAAAACGACCACGATAGCTACCATGACATACCCAGGGTAGTCACCTGCCTGTGCTCTCTGTCTCTGTCTCTTCCATATTCAGTCCATGTTCTGGTTCTACTACATAATCTGGTCTATGCACAAGGAGTAAACAGATTAGCAGCAGAAGCCGAATTGAACCTGAACCTTTTTCTGGAATTCACCCCAGCACAAGTGCCAGACATTGTGATGCCATGGGGCCCTGAAGCACCGGTCGAGCAGGATCTTTGCTTCATTTTCGACCCGTGAAGGTAAGCTCACATATTTCTCTCTCTCTCGGTATTCTCTCTCTCTCTCAGTCACGTAAACTTATTTAATGTTAGCAGTTCCCATATTTAATGTTTTTTGTATGCACAATAGCATCATTTTCAGCCTACTAATTTTGAGTATTCTTTTTGCTTTCAATTGCAGTAAATCCCCTCTCAGCAAGTTCGTAAACGCCATATGCATCATTGCCTTCCTGAGCGGTATGCGAGGATGCAAAGCATCTTTCAAGTTAGATGTCTCGGCAAACGAATTTGATAACTGCTATATCAAAAAACTAATTATGTTCCGGGTTAAATTTAAACCTAGCTTATGGAGGAAAATGACACTGACTATTATTTTATTTCGCACTTTTAATGCGTAATTTTTGAGCGCAATAGAGTTGCTACGCAAAATGTTATCCTATTGCTTGAGTTCAAACTTAATAATTTTCATCTATGCTGGAGATTTTGGCTTGCTTGTTTCCCTATGTAAAAACATTTTAAGATGTCCTCGTGTTCGAGGGCAACAGTTAATTGTTATTATTATTTGCTTTATTCCTTAATAAATTTAATTAAGAAAGTATAAAACTGTGGTCACCTCATTTCTTTACATGCTTTCACTTAACGTAATTAATTTTTTTATCTGTGACAGGGAGAAGTTTGCATGAAGACTGCGTAAGTTCAAGCTAATATAAAATAGCAACGTAGAAGAAATGGAGGAAAGATTTGCTTGTATAAATGAGTTAAACTCATTTAAAGTGATAGGGTTATAAAAGGAAAGCATAGGACGACTAAGCTGAGAGCACGGACATATTATATAGATACAGAGGAAATTGGAGAACGTAAGGATAAAGGCAGGGCTAAACCTGTAGTCCGGTAGGTATATTTACGAGATTTGTTGTCTTTTGGGATTTTAATTAAAGCTAAAAAACGGTGAAGAGTGGAATGTAAAATTGCTGAGTGCAATCAAAAAGATCACTATGAGAGAGGAGTGGTAATGAGCATAAAATCTACTTCAATGACCGCAAAGCGAAGTCAACTGTGGGCCATATTTAGCAGAAATGTTTGTTTGCTTACTGCTATAGTCTGAATGGTTACATGATGAATGGTTGCACTTTTGCCACTCTATGATCCTCTTTACCGACCTGCCCGTGAACGTCTCTCACTGCTTATTTTTTGGTATTTGAAGCATTGATATTAGAGAGTTAGCTTTTTTTTTTTTTTGTTTCGAGAAATCAGTTCAAACAGGTTTTTTGTGTAAAAATTTCTCGTTAATCACAAAACTGCAATCAGTGTGCTTTTTGAATGCTTATCCAAAATTATGTACAAGTGGCCCCGCTAACTTCGGAAACGGAAGTTTTCCGTTACGAAATACGTATAGCAAATACATTAATTATAGCAGTCTTACTCTAGCGATAAAATAAAAATACTGATAAGGATTTTATTTTCCCATAAGTAGATGATTGAGAGTGATGGTAAATAAAGCACGGTACCATGTTGGCGAATGGTAAATAAAGCACAAGCAATCGCTCGACTAAGCGAGAGAACTAAAAGGGCAAATACGATTTTTTGATCAGAAAAAAAAACCAACTGCGCATGCACATTTCGTACGCAACTGACAGTTTCCAATAATAACTAGAAATTTTTTTCGTGAATTCTTTACGTAAGGGAGACTTGTCTAAATTTAACGGAAGTGGTGTCAAATTTTTTCGTTTTCACGCGAAAACGAAAAATATCACCTAACGAAAAAAAAACTAACTCCCCGTTCTTGAAACATATATAGTAAAAATACCGATAAGTCTTACCATATTTGAGATACTTCCCCAACTATCCGAACACAATTTAAACCCTCTTTTGAAGTCGCGTCATTCACGCATTTCCCCATTTTAAAGCAATATAACATTCAAACACGTGAAGAACCTTACCACAATCTCGTTTTCATACTCGCTTTGCATCACAATCGTTTACACCAATAAAACCAGCGTGCTTTCAATTACTATAGGGTGTTCCTAAAATTTTCCTTGTTTAGTGTATTACCCAAATGGAATTGAAATTTTGCTCTTTTCTTACCCAAGGGATCTAAACTGTGCCCAATTTCATGGCCAATCACGCTGCCCAGTGCCCCGTAGCGTTCCGGTCTAAAAATAAGAAAATATGTGGACATCAAAATTAGAGTTATTAAAAATGGCTTATATAAGAAAACATTAACTGTATTAAGTGATAATATATTCTGAATAATTTCAGAAGCATAAATTAATAAATAGGGAAATATATGCATACGTACATGGAATTATTTTCATTACTAAATCTTAAGGCTCTTATAATCCCACCGAAAACAACTGAAAGGAATTAAAGAAGAAAATAATTATCAGTTGTTTATTTCTTTTGAAGAATGAATAATTATAAAAACTTTTGACAGCTCTAAATGTATCAAGATAAATACTCAATGAAGCAATAATACCAAATTTAAAGAAGTTTTGTTTTTAAGCTATGAGTATGAAGTTTTTTTTTTATAATTCTCTCTTTTTTGTCAAATATGCATAACTTAAGAATTCATCTCTGATAGAGCTAAGGGAACCCTTATAAACCAAATGGTTCAATTTTGGCCTCTTTTGACCCTCCCCTCCCATCATGTAGCCTAACATGGCTATTGCTTTGACCATCCTCTCCCTTCCTCCCGAGTGGAACATTTGTTTTTCTACTGACTCCAGAGGACATTTGTGCTGTTTTCTGTTGCCAAAAATGTCGTTAAAATTATTGGGTATATAATGAATACGACCGATATTTGCTTTATGTACTTTTTTAATAATTATAAATATTCTGACTCAGCAAATGGTAGCACTAGCCATCGTCGTAAATTAGTAAATAATAGGAAAACATTTTCCTCAGATGCAAACAAAAGTTCCTTTGTATCGCTTCAGGTACAGTGACATGTACCCAATCGAGTCACTCGACAGTACAATCTGGGTAATAGAAGAAGAAGAAGAAGAAGAAGAAGATAGAAGATAATGTAGAGTTAGCAAACTATTGAGAGCCCGTATCTTTGCAGATTTAACAGCCGAGAAGTTTTCAGAGCAGCTGCTTGCCACTGACAGTTAGAAAAGGATAGATAGATGTACCAGACGCTTTTGTTGCTGTAAATGAGCTAAAGCTACTCGATGACCAAACAGCTGCTTACAAAAACAGGATAATTGATGCTGTCAGAAGACAGACTGGAAAACTTTTCTTTCTTGATGCGCCTGGAGGCACAGGAAAAAACCTTCCTGATCAATCTTCTCGCTAAGATCAAGCAGCACTGCATAGCTCTTGCTGTGGCATCTTTGGCATTGCAGCAACGTTTCTTACTGGAGGATGAACTGCTTTCAGCTTTTAAGATTGCTTTGAACTTGGCCAAAACAGATTCTCCAATATGCAACGTTTCAAGGAGTTCAACCAAGGCCAAGGTTTTGCAACAAACACGGCTCATCGTCTGGGGTGAGTGCACCATGTCACATGCAAGGCGCTGGAAGCTGTTGACAAGATTTTGAAGAACATCAGAGGCAGTGATACTTCCAGGAGACTTTCGAAAAGCCCTTCCCGTTTTCCCGAAAGGCTAATGAGCTGAATGGTTCTTTGAAGACGTCCATTCAATGGCAACATGTTTAGAAACTGGAACTAAAGACCAACATGACAGCCCGTCTGTTTGGGGATTTAGCAGTTGATACTTTTCACAGCAGCTACTTGCCATTGGCAGCAGAAGACTGCCTTTGTACCAACAGCTCGACAAGCATCAATTGTCATGTGGACAGATGGTTGATACAATAGATGAGCTCAAGGCAAAAGTCTTTTCTAACATGAACAACAAATACAAACACTCCACCTAGTTGTGTGAACGTGCGATTTTGGCTCCACAAAATGATGAAATCGAAAAAAAATGTTGCCTAAAACAGCAAGTTCTTTCCGATCTATTGACGCCGTTGTCAATCAGGCTGAACATGTAGAGTTTCCAATTGAGTTTCTAAACTTTGTCCAGCCACCAGGAATGCTACCGCAAAATCTCATCCTCAAAGAAGGATCTCCAGTCGTGGTGCTAAGAAACTTGGACCCTCCGCGATGGTGCAATGAAATAAGGTTAGTCATCAAAAGTATGAAGCCTCATGTTATCGAGGCTATGATCGTGACAGGAAAATACAAAAATGAAATTGTGTAAAGAATCTCACTGATTCCATCAGACACAGAATTGCCATTTCAGTTCAAGAGACTGCAATTTCCTCTTGCAGATTTTTACCCAACCCCCTCTCCCTCCCCTGTCCGGGCCACATGATTTATGGAAGCTCTCAAGTCTTTGACAACATCGTCATTTGTCATTACACCAAATTATCATGGTGCTTTGCTCGAAAAAAATTATAAATAAGTTAGGCGTTAGCGAAAAGAAACGCAAAAAAATAAGATATTTTGGTAATAATTCAAAGGCACACACATGGGTGAAGGGTTACATAATTTAGTCGATAATAGTTTTCGTCATCCATTGCTAATAAGGCAGGCAAGCAATCATGGATTTTGTCAAGCAATTTCGTGCCACTGGATGTGTTAAAGGCAAGAAAAAAGGCGGCAGCGAAGTTCGTGTTCGAACGGCCGAAGTTGTCGAAAATGTTCGCACAAGGTTGGTCGATTCCCCTACTAAAAAATCTGTTCGCCGCCTATCCATTGAAGAAGGGTTGGCGTATACCACGACGTGGCGAATTTTGAGAAAGAATTTACACCTGTTCCCGTATAAGATCCATGTTTATCAGGAGTTAACAGACACTGGAAGACAGAAGCGACAACAATTTGCGATGGGGTTTGAAGCAGAAATGGAAGCCAAACAGGGCATTGTGGACAATCTGTGGGTGTCAGATGAGGCCTTCTTCCATCTGTCAGGTGACGTTAATAAACACAACGTTCGTTTTTGGGGTTCCCAGCACCCTCATAAGATCCATAAGTCACCTCTTTATCCACGAAAGGTTATGGCTTGGTGCGCGATTTCCAAAAGAGGCATCATTGGTCCGTTCTTTTTTGAGGGCACCGTAACGTCACAGGATTAACGTAACATGTTGGAAACCACCTTCATCCCCTAGCTGCGAAGAAGGCGTATACCGCTTCGACGTCAATGGTTTCAACAGGATAGATCTAGGCCTCACACCACTAATGAAGTGCTAGACTTTCTCAATCAGAAATTCGGAAATCGTGTCATTTCAAACATGTTTCCAGATTGATTCGGGGGTGGCTTTCTTTGGCCCCCTACGAATCCTGACCTAAACCCATGTGATTTTTATCTCTGGGGGTTCCTTAAAGACAGTGTGTTCACTACAGCACCAAGAACCCTAGACCAGCTGCGACAAAGCATCGTCGACTGCTGCAACCTTGTGGATGCAGAAATCCTGGATAGAGTTATGAACAACTTCACCATTCGGCTGCGAGCAGTTTAAAACGTTCGTGGTGGCCACATTGAGCATATCATCAAGACTTTTCCACGGGAATAAAAACTCCGAACTGCCTAAAATATCATACTGAAATGCTAAGTTTGTAAACATTAATGAGTCAATAAATCATAGTACTGAAATGGTCAGAAATTGACTGAATCACCCTGTATTTAAATAAACAACAATTTGAAACATTTTTGCAGTTTTATTTTTATATGACAGCATGTATACTCTTGTGGACAAGTAGTGTGTCAAACTCTTCCCTTCTGGTTTGTGAGCACGAGCTTTGTTTTTTGTTTCAAACCTAAATCTTGCGATATTATGCGATATTCCGTTGCAAGAGATGGTCTCACATACATGCGCAACAATCTTTCTTTCGGTCGTATGATTCTCCTTCATAACAAATCTTCACTTCCTGGTGATCTCCGGCTTTCGTTGCGTTGCAAATTGTTTTCTTACCCGTATATCCAGGCTGAACTTGAAAGGCTCGGGGAAATAATGGCCTAATCCACAGGAAGAAGTTTTTGAGAAAAATTATGTTATACAGGTATTAAAAAAAATCTATAAATCTGTATGGTTGACGTTTTGCTTTACTGTTATTGCAGTTTTCTTGTGAAATTGTTACTGAAACTTACTGGAAATGGATTCCCAAGCACTAATTACTACATTTAGCAAGAACTTCTTCTCGTGGGTTAGGTTCTTATTGCCCTGAGCGCTTCACTTAATCCCACATATAAGCATCTAATATGATGAATTGGAAAATTAGATTCTTTTAAATAGATTCAGGACTATATTCAATGATAATTTAAATTCTTCAGCTCAATGATAAAGTAGCCAGATAGAATATACATTCCATAATTACCTTGCTTGATTTCAATAATTAATCAGTGAGTATGTGTGGGCTGCCCAAATGAAAAGTGGACGCGTCCCATAGCGTCAAAACAAAGCAGCGACAACAACGCTCTAGTGAAGGGGTGTGCTAGTAGATTTCAGACATATACCAGGGTGCCTAAATTGCGATTTCACCTGTTCACGTGTATACAATGAACATTAGAAGAGGGAGGAGGTATAACAAGATAAGAGGAAAAGGGTTTTTTCAAATCAAGCTTTTATGATGTTTTATTTAGTGAGCTAAATAAATCTTAATTTTGCAACAATAAACAATAGATACATTTAACTCTCTCCATAACGAATTGTCTGTTGTGCCAATTAGACAATTCGTAGTAATGAATTAGAATCATTAGAAAATGAACCAATGAACCGATTTGATAAATTTTTTCTTTATCATAAATTGTCATCGATCCTGTGTATGCGTGTCAAGTTTCAGCTCCCTAGCTTGTCAGGAACTTAGTTTAATATTGATTACCAGATTTGACCTAAACAAACTAACATTGCAAGTTTAATAAAAGCTTTTAAAAAATGGATGCGTCCAGGACGGAATAGCGAGGAGTAGTGCGATTTTTAGTGGCGGGAAAAAAATCGAAATTTCTGGAACATTATGGTGGTTTCACGCGATTGAGTGCCGAAATTTTGACTGAAACTTCGGCCATCAATCAAAAACAAACGCCCAGATCTTCTCTCACAACAGGTAATCCTTCTGCACGACAACGCGCCCCCCACCTCTCCCGTGAAAACAAAGTTACGCGAATTCCGGTGGGAAGGCTTGGAACATCCTGCCTACAGTCCAGACTTGTCCCCATGCGATTACCACATCTTTGGGCCACTCAAGAAGACATTGCAAAGGAAACGTTTCAATTCGAACGAAAACGTGAAGGATGCAGTAGAAGTTTTTCCCAAAACAACCACAATCTTTCCACGCAAGGGAATTGATCTACTGTGTAAACGATGAGGCCAATGCCTCAACAAACATGGTGATTACTTTTAAGTTTCAAATAAAGGTATTACATATCCAAACAATGTCCACTTTTCATTTGCGCAATCCTTATACTTTTTAAATAATATTTAAACTTGAAATGTAGTTCTAAACTAATTTACCAAAATTCAAACTACACTGCCATCTGTAAATTAGGGAATTTTCAAGAATGAACTATTCTCGTTGTCTGATCAGAACTAAACTTGGTTAGGGGGAAAAGAAGATCTTACCAATATCATTCAAACACAAAAGTGTCAAAATAAAGATGAAGAAATGAAAACTTCCAAAACCTCACTGAGCTGTAGGAGATCTGGAGCACCGTCCAACTCTTTGTGGATGGCATAAATCGCGTTCAAAACGCCGTATGGTTACACGCCCACCTTTGCAACCAAGCGAATGGCATAGTATGCATCCAAGTATCAAGCAAGTTTTATGGGAATACACCCCACTCTCCAACCAAGGCTGTTCAGCAACACTTCTCTCTTGAGCGTTCCATGTATATGCAATTGGATTAGGGTCTGGAGAACGTGCAGGCCACTATAATGAATAGATATCTTCATATTGTAGTTAGTCGTCCATCGATCCTTATGCGGACGGAAATTGTCGTTCATATACAGAATTCTGGACCAGCAGAACCCCTGAAAAATTTGCACACACTGGTGAAAGATATTATGGCGATACATCTGAACAGTAACTGTATCCCCTGTCGAACATGTGGAGTAGTGTACGAGAGTTCATCATGATGCATCACATTGTCAAGTTTCGTTTGACGATGAGTCTATTATGAGAGTCCATCATCATTCCCATACCAGTTTCGTTTGATGATGATGTCAAGATGGCTCCGCTTCCGAACTCCCTCCAGACCTGTATCTGTCGTGAATCTTTAGATATTACCAGGACTCAACGAAGGACATGACCTGGCGCCATTGTACCTTTCTGCCCATGATACAGACTGACTGCAAGGAGTTTTCTGCACACTGTCTTGATGCAGTGGTCTGCATTGATGCCACCAACTCCTTGGCAAGATTGCTTGCCGTCCTTTGTCTGTTCTGTCAGGAGAGCGTGGTCGTTCTGTGCTGTATCGTAGGGAAGTATTTCCATCCTGCTAGAAACGTCTACATATGTGAGAGATGAAGCGCGGACACTTCTACGAGGTGCGTTCAAGTTCTAACGTCTCCTAATTTATTTTTGAAAAGCTATTGATCCTAGATAGCTGAAACTCTCCGTGATTCGTCCACATAGTCAACCTTAACCCGTAGACATTTTTCACAATGCTGAAGCCATGATTAGTAGGCCGCCGCAAATGCTTCTTTAGGAACCAGTTTTGTTTACTGGAAAATCGCTTATACAAAAACGGAATAAAGCTTCTGCTCATCGACCGGCTTTTCAGTAGGCAAAACAGACCACTATAGAAGTGTTTGAAGCGGCGATGCAGTCATGGCGTCAGCGTTGTGAAAAATGTGTACGGCTAGAGGTTGAGTATGTGGACAAATGAGGTTGAGTTTCAGCATTCTAGGGTCAATAGTTTTTCAAAAATAAATTAGGAGACCTTAGAACTTGAACGCACCTCTTACTTACGACTGTCCTTGTCTTATCATTTTGACTCTTGTTTGCAGACCCAAACGAATACATACGACGGGCCATAGCTAAGAATTGACCCTCGCTCAGTGACTCGGGTGTCACGCAGGTTGTTTTTGTTGCGCAATTGCCGTGACTCGAACTAACACTACACAAATGTTCGTAAGTTTTTTTATTATTATCCTGGAAAAACGGTTTTACCTCGTTTATTTTTGGTTTTGGGATGGTATTGAGAGAAGATCTTTTGCATCCCCCTTTCGTCTCGATCGGAAAACCAGAACAGCTCATTCTTGAAACTCCCTTAATTAATGTATGCCAGTGAATAAAATTATTTGTAATTCTATAAGCTTTAAGTCACTTACAAACGGTATTGCGGAAGGGCAAATATACTGCATTGACTGTTAACGGTGGTGATGGCCACCTGTAAGGATAAACATACAACAGTTTGATTAACTTTCATTAAACGTAAATTTTCAAAATGTTAAATTTATTCAATACAATTATCATACCCAGAAATTTAGGAACTGCAATCGCTATCGCTCAACGTGAAAATACGAATTTAAAAGGATCTCGCAAGAATATTTTGACGGATATTAGCAAACTGAATGAAATTAAATAGCATTAGAGCTTCCTTTCTCCAACGGTGTAACTTATTCATTCTCCGACAAAAATATGGAGATTTTTGAAAGGCTCATCTCAGTAAGTCCCATTGAAATAAAATAGAATTGTTCTATACATAACATAGCAATGTATTTTAAATTTACACCGTCTTATATCATACACAAAATTTCATGAGTATCAAATCATTTATTTTGTACAAAAAAGAAGAAAAACAACAACTGCATTTAAGTCAATATTTTGGAGATTAACTATTCTGAGACAAAAGTTTTGATATTTTATTAAAAAGGGTCTTAAAAAAAACAACAACAGAGTCCAAAGATCCTGGGTTCAAGTCTCGGAAGTAACCACCGAGTGCTTTGTTTTCTTCTAATACCATTTTCCAAGCATGCAAATTATTTCATGCACCATCCTCATCCTGTTCTGGAAAGTTCCACAATTTACCATAAAGTCGCCATTTCCTGTGCAATTGGTATAAAAAGGCATCTTGAAGCTGAGAAAAATCAGACCAAAGCAAGATGGCACAGTACACTAACCAGGGAATGATCAACATGGTCCTTTGCTTTGGCGAGGTTAGGCAAAATTATCATGCAACAATCAGTCATCGTTGAAATCTCGTGCGGAATTATGCTATGGTGCAAGTGGACATCACATTGAACACTATTTGGTTTGATGGAAAGATTTACAAAGCTTGCATGCAATGAGGATTGTGGGTGATACGCTCATCGGATTTTCGTGAACTTTTTTTGTTTTGTTTGGAATTTGCTGTTGAACAAATGTGCAGTTGGAATTTTTTGTGTATCTCTTACGGTTTTCGAGATAGAATTTGGATGTATTCTAATTTACATATTTAAGATAATGAAAGGTGCTTCATCAGCTAGAGACACTTAAGAATAGAATAAATAAAAAACAAAGCTAGAGAAGCAGTCTACTGGACATACATGAATAATGATATTGAGAATTACATCAAATGTTTTGTAATAAATATGCAAGTAGAACACAGAAGGAAATCATGATATGTCATTCGATTCCAGATGTACCTTGGAACAAAATTGGAATGGTCATTTTTGATTTTGTGTCAGAAAATTATTCGCTACTTGTTGATTATTATATGCTGAAAAGCATATATTGGTTTCGCTCTGTTTGTGTGTCTGTCTGTCCGTCCGTCCGTCTGTATGTCCGACGATTACTCGAGAACGCTTTAACTTTTTCAAATTCTGCTTTCGCTCTTCGATAGAGACACTTCCTGAGCTCACCTGATTAGTTTGTGATTGAAATCGGTCTAACAGTCACGTGACTATTGAGACCCAAACCCCCCCCCATTAAATTTTTTTATTGGCAATATAAGGCATGTAATATGTCATTCGAACGGGAATGACGAGCACAAGACGAATATGACATTCTTTTCGATTTTCGAAATGCTACGTCCGAGAAAATGACCCCCAAAAAGTACTTCAATGACCCCTTATTACGAGCTTTAGCTAAAGCTATGTATAAGAATACAAGCTTAATCAGTACCTTTATGTGCCCGGCCAGCCATCGTTTGCACGAAAACGTGAAAAATGGAAGAACTTAACTGCGATATATCAATGAGCTTGCACGAAGAACTTTTGATGAGCTCTCGTGGACCCCTTCAAGCACGTGCACTAATGTTAAGAATATAAACTTAGGGCATGTAATATATCAATCGAATCCTACTGACGAGTCATAAGTGAATACATTTGGCAGCTTGGAGCACGTGCCAGTTATGAAGATTTCTTGATGCACGTGCTCATTTCATTTTAAATTCAGTGCTGTTAGGCCTATTGTTAAATGTGTTGATTAATGTTAGGGCGATTGTTAAAAATGGCTAATCAATGTTAGGCCTATTGTTAAAATGGCTAATTAATGTTAGGCCTACAGTTAAAATGACTATATAATGTTAGGCCTATTGTGAAAAATGGCTAATTAATGTTAGGCCTATAGTCAAAAATGGCTAATTAATGTTAGGCCTATAGTTAAAAATGGCTAATTACTGTTAGGCCTACAGTTAAAATGACTATATAATTTTAGGCCTATTGTGAAAAATGGCTAATTAATGTTAGGCCTATAGTTAAAAATGACTAATTAATGTTAGGCCTATTGTTAAAAATGGCTAATTAATGTTAGGCCTACAGTTAAAATGGCTAAATAATGTTAGGCCTATTGTGAAAAATGGCTAATTTATGTTAGGCCTATAGTTAAAAATGGCTAATTAATGTTAGGCCTATTAGTAGATAGAGTCCTTGTTTAGGTGAATATTAATGAGGTGGGCGTGGTTTATTTGATCCAATTTACGTCCCCCCCTCCCCCTTTCTTGGGCGTTGGTCATTTAATTTGGGCGTTGGTCATTTAATTAGGGCGTTGGTTATTTAATTAAGGTGTTGGCCCTTTAATTAGGGTGTTGGTTGATTAATTAGGGCGTTAGCCCTTTAATTAGGGCGGTGGCCCTTTTAATTTGGGCGTTGGCCTTTTATTTGAGCGTTGGTCTTTTATTTGGGTGGGGCCTGGAATAAAATTAATTTTATCATCCTCTGATATACCCCAGCACCAGGGTGAGAGATTAGAGGGGTCCTGATGCTCTCAGCAAAACCCACTTAGGTGATTCTGTCTTACAAGTGAACACCAGTCGATTCGCTTATATTCTACCTAAATCAGCAAGCGGCTTCCGTACTGGCGCCTCAGCGGATTAAACTAATTGCCTAATTACTAATTCCCTATTGTTTCTCGGGTAAGCCAATTTTTTCCAAACCCTTTTACAGTTTCTTCTACGACTGCTGTTTCAAATAAATACAGATGTGTTCTTTACATAACTTAATTTTAATTTTCAGCTAATGGATACATTGTATCAAGGGACAAGTGTGCAGCTGAGTAGGGGCTAATACTGTCTAAAAGGTTGGGACTGTACAATCATATACCTGTTTATAAATAAATAAATAAATAAATAAATGCAGATGTGTTCTTTACATAACTTAATTTAAATTTTGGTCATGGACGAGGCATTTTCTAACCCCGCTAATGCGGCCGGTTTTGGTGGCGTGAGAGGTTTAGCTAAACAAACAAATCATTCTGAAAAAGAGACACGTGAATGGTTAAGGGGCGTGAGAGCTTATACGCTACACAAACCGGTGCGTCATCGTTACCCCCGTAATCGAATACGTGTATATGCGCCGTTTGAGCAATTTCAAGTGGACTTGGTTGATCTAACCAGTCTGTCAAAACAGAACGATGGTTATAAATTTCTACTGACCTGCATCGACGTTTTCTCGCGCTATGCGTGGGTCATTCCTCTAAAAACGAAGAGTGGGCTTGAACTTCAGAAAGCATTTCAAAAAATTTTCACACTCGACAGTGTTCCTGTAAAAGTGAACAGCGATAAAGGGAAAGAGTTTTTAAACAAACATGTTCAAGATTATTTTAAAGAACTCAACATCGATTTCTTCACCACAGAATCAGATTTGAAAGCCGTTACGATCGAACGATTCAACCGTACGTTAAAAACGAGGATGTTTAAGTTTTTTACATTTACCAACAAACACAGATACATCGACGTCTTACCTGACCTCGTGTTAAGCTACAACCACCGCAATCACAGAGCCCTGGGTATGGCACCAGCTGATGTCAATGAACGAAATGCCCCAGCTCTATGGCTGAAACAACAGAGTTATTATACTGCAGCACCACAAACAAAGCCAAGGTTGCAAGTCGGCGATCACGTACGTATTTCGAAAGTGAAAAACATATTTGATAAAGGTTATCTTCCAAACTGGACAGAGGAGGTGTTTGAGGTTTCAAAAATCATTTATAGAAAACCTGTTGTGTATAAAATTAAAGATTACGAGGGCAGCGAGGTCTCAGGTGTATTCTACGACCAGGAGTTACAAAAGGTGAAAAAACCCGAAGTTTTTAACATTGAACAGATTATTCGCTGGCGCACGAGGCGTGGTGTTCGCGAAGCTTTTGTGAAATGGCAAGGTTACCCAGCCAGCATGAACAGCTGGGTACGAGAGATTGATCTTTTAAATGCTTGACAAGAGGCGATTGACAGCAGTTGGGTCCGAGTACAGCCATCATGTATGAAGACACGGATTTTTATGTTACGCTACCATCAAATACACCTACGGGTGATCAAATTCATTCCAATACAACAGCTCATTTTATCACAAGATTGCCGAGGACGCTACGTTTCCAAGGACGATGGGAGGTTGGTTTATCGGAAACACATTTCCCTGCCCTCTTCAAGAACATTACGACTGTAAACAACACTTTTGAAATAGGTTTCAAGGCTGATCACATAGATGAACAAATCGATTTCAGCATTGTTTCACCAGTAAGAACTCCGACATTCCAGACTTTCATAATCGAAGTTGAATTGGTGTTACAAGCCTATTTGAAAGATGCTCTCATTTACCATAACCCGTCTTTAGACCTAAACGTCATCATGAGTTTGCCGCTGAATGTCGGGATTCGCTTTAACACGCCCGAATTCTGTAAGTTGTTCAATGTTTCGCCAAATATTTTCTACGAGGACCGTTTCTCTCTAACTCCGGATTACAACCGGCCGTTTAAGTGGGTATCCGATTTTTCTGTTACGTTTAGGCATCCCAAGTCGGCACCTCTTTATCAAAAAATTTTTGAATTTAAGAGTACCAAACTGCAAAATAGGGAAGCCGCAATTGATTTTCTAAAAGCTAGTTTTAGAAAGGCGGGCATCGAGACAAAGATTGTTAATGATCTTGTATTGTTTACGGGGTCCTCAACGCAGTTCATCGAATTCCCAGCCGCTGTCAACAATGGATTTATACCGGCTAGGTTTCTGAACAAGAAATTGAAAACACCTATTACTATGCCCTTAAACGACACAGATGACGGTTTTATCAGCTGTGTTATTTTTGATCCGCCTGACACTCCAGAACGGTGTATCTTAAAAATTCCCGAGGGGTATTATGATAGTCGTAGCGATGTTGTCGAGGCGCTCGTTAAGTTGATTCCATTGAAAGAACAGGCTTTTTACAAAATCAATCTCACCCCTAACAAGTGTTTTCATTTCAAATGCACAGAAGGCCGCTATATTAGTTTTAGCGAGGGCTTATGTTACACATTGGGTTTACAAGCTGAACTCGCTGACCTAGAACTCGTTATCGGTGAGGGTTCAATCCCGATAGATCTTACGCGTGGCATACATGGTTTTTATCTGTATACAGACATCATACAACCACAGGTCGTGGGTAACACATTCGCTCCGCTCCTACGAATCATACCCGTTTCACATGCCAGACGAGAAGTGATTTATCAGACTTTTCATTCACCCGACTACTTTCCCTTAAGTAAAAACGTCATTGACGCGATTGAAATCGCGGTTCATTCCGACCACGGTTATTTACTCGCGTTTTTAACAGGTAAAACCATAGTGAAATTACATTTTCGTAAGAAATAACTGTAGTGCGAGGTTGATTTCTTTTTTCTCTCCTACTCGATTACTTCAAGATGCATATCCCCTATCAGCCGAGCCAGGAAGTAATATCGCGTTACTATTTAAACCAGAGAGGGAATGGTTTACCTGTGTTTAGAGGGTCGGTTTTCCAGAGAGGCAATGGGATTGGTTCAGTGTTTTCAAATCTGTTTCGCTTGGCAACACCTTTACTCAAATCCGTGGGCAAGATTCTCGGTCGGCGTGCCCTAAAGGGCGGTGTTTCCGTTTTTAACGATGTGATACATGGTCAAAATTTTAAACAGTCGTTGTCATCACGTATGAAAGAAGCTGGAGGTAATGCTCTGCAGGAAATGGGTGCTAGAGTTCAGAGAGGTAGAGGTCGTGTTAAAAGACGAAATTCGGCATTTCCTACTCATTCACATGTAAAAAGACCCAGAGGCAACAGCGTGGAGAGCTTTCTAAAGAATGAATACAGACAAAGAAGTCGAGTGCAGCGTTCAAAAAAGCTGAAAAACGGGCAGAAGAAACAGAAGAAGAAGAGGAAGAAACAGAAGAAGTCGACAAAAACACAGACAAAACTACGTTCTAAACCGATTTTAAACATACGTCCTTTATCATCGGTTTTCGCCTAATACATACGTAATCATGGCATCAATGATACACCAGCTGAGCACTGAATGTCTCAACAGCGATCTCGACATTTTTTCTATACCTCACACGAGCGGCCAACAGGAAAAGCGGCACGTCACGGGGTACCAGCCAACAGCCATCATCAGCCAAGACGGGCCTATTGAATTCTACGTACCTGGTTTGGCAGATTTTTACACGGATCTCGATCAATCTACATTAAACTTAGAAGTCGTTATCAACAAAGGGGACGGACCGTTACCAGCTGCTGATAAAACAGGACCTGTGAACCTTTTCTTACATTCGCTATTCTCACAAGTCGATTGCTATCTAGGTGATACGTTAGTTAGTCATAGTAATAACTTATATCCGTACAGAGCTTATTTTGAAACTCTTTTGAACTATGGACAGACTTCTAAACAAAGTCAACTCACAACAGCCGGGTATTGTAAAGACACGAGCGGTAAAATGGACAATGCTGACGATGCAAACAATGGGTTTAAGTTACGTAAAAGACTCGCACGAAACGGCGTTTACTACATGGAAGGCCCGCTCCATTTAGACATCTTTCGGCAGGGTCGATTGCTACTAAACTCTACGGATTTTCGTCTGAGGCTTTACAGAAGTAAACCCTCCTTTGCTCTGATGTCTGACGTAGCTAACCCAAATTATCAGATTACAATCCGAAAAGCAACGCTGAATGTCGAGAGAGTTAAAGTTAACACAGCCACGTTATTAGCACATGCAAAGACTCTGCAAACCACTAACGCGTTTTACCCTATCGGACGGGTTGAAATGAGGTCCGTGAGTATTGCTACGGGTACTAGAAATCACGTCATACAGAACTTAATTACGGGTCAGATTCCCTCGCGGTTGATTTTTGCATTTACATCGAGTGAAGCCCAGAATGGTTCTTTTACTTCGAATCCATTCAACTTTCAACATTTCAATCTATCTTTCTTCTCCCTCTCATTGGATACTCATGCAATACCTCTAAACCCTCTGACGCCGAATTTTTCCTCTGGGTCATACTTGAGAGAGTTTGTTCATTCCATGAAAGCACTGGGGATTTGGAAAGAAGACAGAGATGTTGACATCAGTCAGTTCGATTACGGTTCTAATTACACATTTCTGGCCTTTGACCTTTCGGGGGACAGCAATTATTATACAGATAGATATAACCTTATACGTAACGGTACGTTAAGTGTTGAAGTTCAGTTTTCCGAACCTTTAGCAAATTCGGTGAATCTGATTGCTTATTGTCAATATCAGAATCTCTTGGAAATCAATAAAGACAGAACCGTGAGCTTCGATTTCACAAATTAAGATCGATGGATACGCAAGAGCTATGGAGGGCTCTCGAGAGAGATCCATTCACATGTACTATGGCAAGAGGTGTTTTCCCGGCGGACTTGATGCTTCAACTCAAACCTCTGCACCCAGCTTTACTCATTGCTAATACGGATGATTCCAGCAAGCCAGGCTCGCACTGGGTGGCTTTTTTTATACCGTCGTGCAAACAAGCATACATCTTTGATTCTTTCGGAATGTTTCCTCAACCGCAATTCCACCCGTTCATGCTTATGCACGCGGAAAAATGGATCTACAACACGAGAATAGTGCAACATCAGACGTCTGACACATGCGGTCATCACTGTCTACATTACCTGAAATTAGCAGCCAGAGGTTATTCTATGGCAGACATCTTGAACAACACTTATACAAATGAACTGTTTTTGAATGACTTACTCGTGAAATGCGAAGTCATCCAAGACGAATATACTAGCAACTCTGAATTTAATATCTGTCAAAAGGCCAAATGGAACCAATGTTGCAAGCCTTTAAATGACTCTGTTTAATTATTCTAATTATTATTATTCTTATTATCTGTTTTATTCAATTTCTGTATATTCATTTGTTCAAATAAACTTTTTTGTATTCAGCTTGAATTTGTGTTTGTTTGTGGTTACTTTTAATAAATAAATAAATAAATAATAAAATAAATAAATAAATAAATAAATTACACAATAAACGGTTTTCACGCATTGAATTACATTTTTATTCAATTTTTATTTATTTTTTTTTTTACAGACGTTAAAATAAATTTTATCATTTGCAATACAACCTAATATTTTACGTTAAATTGTTATTTATCATAATGTAACCAGGGGAGTTTTGGCGTGTCAGATGCATGCGTCGGGCGGTACACGGGATTCACGATTAATTCTTCGGAATGTCTACATGATGTATCACGTCGGTAAACAGGGTTCTCCCAGGTAGAGGTTTCTTCAGGTGAGGGATGGGTGATAATACGTCTTGTATTAAACTATTAATGTTCGATCCTCATATTGATTTACCTCCGATGGACACAGTTCCTTTTTTATTCCATGTGATAACATCAGGTCTCTTTCGTAGTGTGTCTATGAAACGTGTACGCGGGGAAGGCTGCTCAACAGACAAACTCACTATGTTACCCGGCCGGCTGTCCTCGTCGTAGGCCTCCTCGAATCCGCTAGCCATGGCAATATCACGGTCGGCGAGGGTTTTTTCTTTTAAGTCTGCAGACGTGCGAAAATCGGGTGAATAGACGAGATGTTGCGGATACAGATATGTAGGTGTTTCTTGAAGGGATTGCGGTGACGGCGATTGTGGTATTAAAGACGGGTTTGAAAGTGGTTGAGGGTCGGTTTGGGTTGAAAGGCTTGTTCGTTTCGAATGAGCTTCACGACGTCTTGCTCTTAGATATTTTTGAAGTGTATTTAAATAAAGATCCATTTTCTGATGCACATTCAAATTTGATGCTTTTAAAATCTCATTGATTTGAGAATCCAACTGTTTATTACGTTTTTTTTCAACATCATTAACCACACTAGGTTCAGCCTTAGGTTGACCATGTTCAACGGGGCGCGATGACACCAGGGACGCTCTGGTTCGTAGCGTGAAGGAACCTTTGATATTCGTGAGCCGGTAGTAAAACGTACTTTTGCATGATCTTAACTAATTAATTTATTCAAAATAGGTGCAGCTACGCTTCCTAACAAAAGAGGTAGCAAGAATCCGTTCCCACGTTGGTTCAGATAAGTTTTCTTGGCCCTTAATGAAATTTTTTTATGGGCTAAACCTTTTATTTTCCGCAAATGTTGTTTAATGGGTGGTGTCCAGTGGACTCTACGATGTAGAATGTTATGACAGATCTCGCACAACGCTTTAACTTGATTAAGAGTGGCATGTTGCATTAATACTTTCCTATGCTGAGGAGACGAGTGTTTCAAAGCTCCTAGAAAATGACGATGTTTCACAACCAGAGGAATCATCGTTGTATCAACACCCTATTCAGCCGATTTTAAAATGACGTTCGGCGGTTTTAAACCCGCGCTTTATCCGCATAAACCACGATAGGTTTTTCGGGCGGAAAAATCTTACTACGCAATCTCAGAACATCAGGACAACTGAGTTAAATCAAGCAGTAAATAACTATGGGGTTCCCGAGTGGCATCTTTAAAGGCTTCGATGAGTAAGCGTCCGTAACCTGTTTGCGAGGCCAAGGTGCGAATCTGGCCTACGTCTCTGGGTGACTTTAGTAGAAAGATGAACTGGGTATTTAAACTTATTGTACGGATGATTTTCGAATGTGCAAAGAGGTTCTGAGTGATTAACAACACAGAGAAGTTGAGATGATGACTGTAGCGCGTGTAGATTTTCTCAACAAGGTCGTTGTTTTTCACCTCATTTAATAAGTCGTCTAAAATCAGTAAAGCCTGTTCAGGTATGCGTTCGTGTATCAATTTTTCATCCGGCACTCCGGCATGAAACGTAATGTTAGGTAGGTTCAGATTTTTAACAACCGGCGGGATTAAAGCTCCATAGCAGTAAATTATTTCCGTAGGCGGCGGGTCCATCACTTCATCTCTATACTTCAACATTTGAGCTACTAAGGTACTCTTGCCAGACCCCGAACTACCAGCGACAAGAGCCGAAAAGTATTGCGTAAATTTAACCGTTGCATTTATTTCCATGATTGAATGTTGAATGACGCAAATCTCTTTTAAACGCTCTTTATTTCAAAAGTCACAACTTACGTAATTCATACTTTATGCAATTATCCAAGGTACAGTTTATCACAAAAGGATTACAGGTAAGGATGTTTTTGGCAAAGCCGGAATTGATCCATAGACGGTTTTACGAATGCGGGATTTCTCGCTAGACCGTTTTTACGATTGCCGAATTTCTCGCTAGACCGTTTTACGATTGCGGAAATTCTCGCTAGACCGTTTTTACGATAGCGGAAATTCTCGGTAGACCGTTTTTACGATTGTGGTATTTCTCTGTAGACGGTTTTCGCGGTGTCGATATTTGTCGTTAAAACGTTTTTATCTTACGTGAAATATCACCAAA
>JAHWFO010005779.1:987-12470 GCA_023313115.1 Rhysida immarginata | reverse complement strand
ATTTTTTGTATTTTCTTCTTTTCACTTATATCCATTGTCCCTTTGATAACCGGATATAGTCTCTCTTTTCGGTCCGCGAATGTCGCGACCCCCCTCTCTCCTTTTTTTTTTTGTACTTTGTGTATATTTTACCCCCATTGGCCTTCTCCTTTTATTCCTTATTGGTCATTTTTTTATTTCTTTCTTTCCACGCTCATTGCTTATTCTGTACCGAAGTTTTCTGTATATAAAGGCCTGCGAGCCTCTTGTTGTGTATCCTGAAGAAGCCGGGAATAAATGGCGAAACTAGTCGATAATTCTGTTGTCCACCTTTTATACTGTAAAGCCACCACTCACTTCATCAGGCATATGTCATCAGCAGCTTTTTCTGAGGAGAGACGGAACAATAAGAAATGTTGTCATCATTTGGTGGAAGAAGAATCCGACATCTTGTCAGCATTCCATTCCCTCTTCTCATCTTTTTTTTTTTTTTTTTTTGCTAACCCAATTGTTCCGTCTGATGGCACTAAGACCTTTTTCGGAGGAAACTAACCTGTTTATCACTCGCCCCTTCACTGAAGATGAAGTAAAGAAGTTTCTAGCAATGGATGGTCGTCATTGGTCCAGTCCGGGCTTGGACGGCATCCCATATTCCTTTTACATCGTGACCTGGAAACTTCTTGGGCATTTTCTGTGAGTAATTAACTCTATTATTAGTGATCCTTCTTCCATCAAAGCGGAATTCGTTATGGGGAAAATCATTTTACTCCCCAAAGTGCAAAACCCTGAACTTGAGTGAGTCCCAGTGGAGGCTGATAACCCTTCTTAATATGGATTACAAGGTCTTCACTGGGGTCTTTTAACAGCGGTTGAAACTGTATGCCAACGAGTTATTCGATCTACGGCTATCCTGCTCGAAACCATCACGCAGGAGACGGACAACCTTATCACTATCCGTGTGTCATGGAAAAAGCGGAAGCTCGTCATCAAAGTCTTGCAATGTTAAGTCTCGACCAGGAAAAGGCCTTCGACAAAGTGAATCATGAATTTCTTTTTTAAGTGTTTCACCTTCAGAAATTTGCTACGATAATGTCCGCACTGTATGCTTTGGCCACGTAATGTGTGGCGATTAATGGCTCCACGTCATCTTTCTTCGAACTGTCAAAGGGGGTTAGGCAAGGGTGTCTTTTGTCCTCTCATTTGTACATTTACTATTTGGAGCCAATACTTCAGACTTAAATCGCCAAAAAGATGTTCGAGGATATGAGTTACCTATTTCGTCGATCAACATCCGGACGCTAGCGTACGCCGACGATGTGGTTCTCTTCGCATCTGATGCATATTCCTTGAACATTTTTAATGTCATCTTTAAATGCTTTAGTGCTTCGACGGGGAGCACCATCAACCTCGTCAAGTCTAAAGGCATTGCTATTGGGAAATAGTCGGCCGACGATGTGAAGACCTTCCCAATAACATGGTGAAACCAAGTGACAGTGTTAGGCTACGTGTTCTCCTTCTTACCGAACAAAGACTCGAGCCACTGGCAACAAGTGATTGATAAATGTGTCACTCGCCTTGACAGGAATCTTTGTTTCCCTACTTCGATGCTTGTCAAGGTGAGGTTTATTAAAACTCATATTTTATCACTCCTGAGTGCTAAGTGCCTATTCACCTTGCCATCCCATCAGCTTCTTCAAAAAGTGGGCAGTGCAATTGTTAATTGTGTGTGGGGGAATAGCTTCAAATGTCATCCACTTTGCTCAGCGTATCTTCTTACCCCATTTGAGAGAGGAGGCCTAGGTTTGCCCGACTTACGATCGTATTTCATTGCAGTTAGGCTAGCTGGTATGATTCGAGTTTTTCTTCTCCATCCTCCCATCTGGACGAACTTTGTGTTTATACATCTGCGTTTCTTTTTTAAGGTGAATAGGCTGCCTTTACTTACTTCGTTGCCAGTGGTTACGACTTTCTCCCAACCGGACTTTCTTTTTCAAATTGACTCTGTGACTTTTATTCCCTTTCTACAGCAAATGGATTCCCAAGGTTGGGGTCACCTGAAACTTGCATGGTTTTTCCATCAGACTAGTCTTGGTGCGGCTACTGACATCTTTCATTTGCGCTCAGATTATTTGTGGGCGGCCATTTTGAAGGCAATCAAAATGCTTGCCTTCGAACGAACTGTGTTTAGTTTTTAATGGTGATTGCCGTACCACGAGTTTGTCACTCTTCAAGTCTACTACATCTGTGGACAGTGGTAAGGTCTGCTGGATGTTTGATTTGCGGATCGAAGAATCTGTCCAGCATGTTTTTTATGAGTGTCCTTTCGCACCGCCCATCTGGGACCGTTTCAAGCAGTATTACAGCTTGATAAACTTTTCGTATTGTTCTGTGCGTTTTCTGCTTGACTGTTCCACCGGCGAGCCATATAAATCGGACGTAGCTGTGCCAATTATGTTTTTAAATAGAGAGGTGCCGCGTAGAGAGATCCATGGGGCATATGTCATCATCATCACCTTTCTCAATCTGGAGGAAGACAGCATTCCATTTGAGGCCCTTCCTACAACTCGAGTGGCTACGGCTAGGTCCTTTAGTTTTTAAACGCAAGTTTACATCATCAAAGCGTTTATGCTCGGTCGTCGGAGGGGACCATTCTTATGTCTTTACCTTCCCAACCGAGTTTTGATGGTTCGTCGGACCTCATTTTGAGGCGTTTTTATAAAAGAGTAGCAGCCCATTTCTAAGGGCTGCACGAACTTTTATCGCATGGGCACCAGATGCCTGCCTTGGAGATCTTACATTAACACATCTGCTGAGGCAATAACATCAGCCTTAGCTAAACAGCGGATTACTAGGACCAAGAGAGCTAAAGGAAATCGGAAGATTCGTCCCTTGAAGGATTCCAGTAAAGCTCGCCAAGAAGAGGAAAATAGTGCCCAGGTCGGGCACGCTACAATAGCCGTCCATCGTCCATCGACTGATTCTCTCTCTGACACAAGGTTTACACTCCCCTACCTGCACGATATATCGAAGATTAAGCAAGGTATTTCGAATAAAGAAGCGAAATTGAGATCGTTTCCACGTATGCCCTCAGAGCCTAGAAGAGCGACAGTGGAGAAGGTCACTCGTCAGTTCAGTGGAAAGAAGAGTGGCAAAGAGATTGTCCCGTCGCCCAGGAGAACACGGGCAAGGAAACGAATTTAGACTGTGCTTATTTTCTTTCATCCAGTGAGGCGCCATCAAACCAAGGAGGCTGCAGTCATGGACTCTATAAAGAATAGATAGAAGGAGGCCCTTGCTCGACAGAGGAGAACACTGCCAAAAATTCAACGCAATCCGACTCCATCTAATTTCTTTTCGACTCCCATATTTTCGTTTCCTCCTTTTTGCTTCAGCTTCCCGTGACGACGCCATTTCGGATTCGGACATTTCTCGCACAGTTGCTTCGACTACGTCAGCTACAGAGAAGCCCCTCACGATACCGGACTTTATTCTCAGTGCATCACAAGCCAGCTCGAAATCGTATCCCCGGCCCCAGGCATTTGAAGCTGAACTAGAGGGCCCGTTAAATTCGACAGAGCCTTTAGATCAACCGACGGCGTCACGGGACAGGACGCCACCCAATCAAGCCAGCATCAATTCAACGTTCCAAGGGGTGTCTTACTGGGCCAGCGAGAACGTCGTAGATTTAGCAAGCAAGCGCTTTACAAGTGAGATCTCACGCGGCGGGCCGCGCTTGGCTTCCGACGCTTTCCCGTTGGGTACAGTAATTCTTTCGGTTTATTCGTGTAGTCATTAGCCTAGCATTAGTCTTTATAATTAATGATTTTTTTTATGATAATGTTAGTAGATCAATTTAAGTAAATGAATTCGTTTTGAAGTAATGTTTTTTATTCACCTCATCAGTACCAGTCCCCTTGTTGACTAACCTAGTAAGGTCGCCTTATCCAGTATTACGGTTACGAGAGCAACAACCTGCGTCTCAGCGACTACGTTTGATACAGCCAGTGAGGAATTATATTTGGACTGATTACTCTGCGGTCATCGTCTCCGGCGAAGTTTTCCTTCGTAACTGAAATTTTGTATAAAGAAAGAGACATTAATTTTGATGCTTACATTAATTTAATTTTTGTAAAAAAGTTATTTAATTGTTACATTAAATAGAAATAATTAAACTCAATTCACGTCTCCTCTCCTTTTCCCTGACACGGCTGAGATCCTCTGGGTTTTAATATTAGTTAGTTAATTAAAATTGGAGTAAAATTAAAGTTCAGCACGTAACAACAATTACCACCTAGGACATTTGCCACCTAGGATAATTGTCACCTAGGACAATTGCCACCCAAAATGCCCCAGATAAGCACTCTAACTCAATTAAAAATGCTTTAATTTAGATTTTGAACGAAGCTTTAAACTGAAAACCTTGAAATTTGAAATTACAAAGCAAAATATGAAAAAATAAAATTCTTTCAGCTATGGTAATAGAGAGATTCAGTGAAATACAAGTAATGAAAATATTAATAAAGAAAATAAAATCTTCAGGGGGGGGGGGAGAGGTAACAACCGAATCTCCACCCTTCCCAATTATTCCTTTGGACGGCTTTTAAATATGCTATTCTATTGTGCTTATTTTGTTGTGATTTCTTTATTAAACTCCATTCCTCGTTTTCAATTACATAAAATATATAGCATGTAAGTTAACTCCATGAAGGAAGGCATATAAGTTAACTAATTTGAGAGATTTCGAAAAATTGCCTTTGAGGCTATACACATTCGTTTGTGCTACAACTTCAGCATTTACCATAAGTTTAGAGTCAAAATAAAAAATATTTCGACTATAAGAAATATATAACATTTTTTATTATCATTAACTGAACAATGCTGAAGCAACTTATTGGAATCACAATTCATAAATGACCTACTTTAAATTTTTTACAGATAAAAAAAACAGATTTCTTCCATTCTTGATATGTACAATATGTAGTGAACTATATGAAATATCTTAATAAACAATCTTAAAAATTCAAGTGTCTATTCTATTGTTTATAAGAGCAGTTTTGATTAAATTTTGAAAAAATAAATTAATTGAATTTTTAAAAAGTTTTCATCAAGTTTAATTAAAAATATTTAGAAGAAGGAAGATTGTAAATGTGCAAAACCCAGAGTAAACTGAGCACAGATACAAAATTACCAGAGATAAAAGCTATGGTAAAAGGATAAAAGAGGACATAAAGTCCAATTGAAGCCTTAATTTTTGTAACAATTTTTTAATAATTTTTAGATCATTTTATCGAGTTATCCGAAAATTTACTGAAGTTTTTTCCTTATCTTTTAAAAATGTTTAATTTACTGAATAAAATTTTTTTCTAAGTTTAACATTTTTTGCGCAACCTGAGCTCCCGAACAAAATGTCGGGGTTTTGTTCACTAATTGTGAATAACTTTAATTATTTATTATTCATTTATTCCTTCCAGCAGTACGAGACCCTATAATGCTTTTGTTCTGTATACAATCGCAACCAGATAACTCGAATTCGCAGGGACCGTATTAAAACTTCGAATTATTAGTTTTACGAGTTATCAGGTTCGTCAATGGGAATGAAAACGAAAGTGAAAGAAACTACTACTACAGTATTTGAACAGAAACGGAAAATGATCAGGAATAAAAAAGCTCATTTACTTTATCATCTCTGAATTACTGAATATTTTTATTACATAAAATTAAAAAAAAAAAAATAGAGATGGAATTCATGATCTTTCCTTGAAATCATCTGATATAGTTGCTTGCTTTAAATTTTTTCAGGAGCATCTGGTTTGGAAAATTATATAATTGAAGTAGAGTTCCAAACCTTTTTGGCTTCAGCAGTCATTACATGACACTTTCATCGTGGCTGTCTTCTTCTTTTTGCCCCACCACGCAGCCGACTGAATAGAGAGCTACAGTAGCCTCATGTTCTGCTATACTATGTTCTAGCCTTACTTTTCCAAATGAATCACGTTATGCTTCAACCAATTTAAAGAAAAACTATTTTTTGACAAGAAAAATATTTAAAAAGTGAAATTGAAAATTAAATAAAATTTTTGAAATTTTTGGAAGAAATTTCCAGGTTTTTTTTTTTTTTGATTTTTTTAAACGAAAGTGTTCCACTTACGAGGTTTATTAATAAAATTTAGTTTGATTTAAAATATTAAATGTGCATGATTTTTCACTTCAAAGGGTCGGGACCATAAGAAAAGTTTGACTTAAGTGGTTTTTCGAGTTATCCGGACAAAACTTCGATATAGTGTTCGTAAAACGAAATAATAAAAATAACATTAGACTCAAGATATCCATGTAGATCAATATTGCTTAATTGATTAATAAAGAACAACAAACAGTTCAATAATAAGCAACATCGTCATCATCTTTTCAGCGCTTATCAATCCATTCCTGGTTTCCTCCAATCGTTTCCAATATGTTCTGTCCTGAGCTTTGCTTTATCGCTAGTTTCTTGATGTCGCTCTATTTGGTATTTTAATATTTCTTCAGTACCAGTTGAGAACAGTATAGTCCATCTGTATAGTATAAGTTTGGGCCAACCATAAGATTTTATTTTTACTTTACTTTTCACCGTTTTACCTTTATTCTGGAATTCAATATCCTTTTTGATGTTTCTACAGATTTTTAAACATTGTGATCCGCCGGGATTGATGAACGCCATGTCATCATCTTTGCCGAGCACGAAGATATTTTTGACGTCGAGAAACGGTGATGGCATTGTCAAGGAAAAAACATGTATATCATCTATATCATCAGGTATCGATGTCCAGGTGAGATTTCATATGATGAAAACTCTTCTGAATACGAAACACCTCTTCATATTCATATGAAAGAGCATAGTTTATGAAAAAACTTCTTATATTCATTTTATCCAAAGCAAATGTTAAATAAATCTTCTTCCACAGCAAAGATTCTATAAAATATTTTTATTATAAATATTGTGCCTTATCTTTGTCAAGGCAATAAATAAATGATTTTTCACTGAACAATTTTAATTTTTAATATTTTCATTGTTGATAGCAACACTGGTGTATAACGGATGTCTCACACCTTTAAGATTAAAATCCCACAGATGGAAGAGGACTGTAAGCTGAGCATTTTGAGATAAGGAACCAATGATCGCAAATGTACAAGGCGTCATTTCAAGCGCCACGAGATCTTGAACGACAGTGCACACGCTTGTCTGTTTACCAGTAATGATTCTGTTTCAACTAGGGGGCTGGAATTGTACAAGGTCACCTAAAAGACCTTATCTCTTGCTGCTCCGTTTGAACGGACCACGTTACCTGGTGTTTATTCGCGAGTTGCTGGCCACTGTATCTCTTGTTGTCCGCGAGAGGATGTTGTTGCAACATGACGGCGCGCCTGCTCACTTCGATGTTGATGTCCGCGAGCACTTGGAAGACTGAACCGATTGGTCCTTACTTATTCACCAGATTTGACCCCATCAGACGTTCACATGTTTTGCCATTTGGACCACTTCTTGAGGGGCAGACGGTTCACAAACCGAATGCTGTGATTCCTTCCGTCAATGCAGGGCCGCCGCCAGGGGGGGACAAACGGGACTCTAGTCCGGGGCCCCAACGGAAGGGGGGCCTCGTCAGCCACGCTTGAAAAGGCACGAGGCAGAGCCCAGAGGGGCCCACACGAGCCCAGTTGTCAGGGGCCCAAACATTTCTGGCGGCGGGCCTGGTCAATGACTTCTTAGATCACTGCGATGCCAGCTTCTGCTACCGCGGCATTTTCGCACTGAATTCAGTTGAGCACAGTGCATTGCTGCCAAGGCAGATATTTTTCTGAATAAATTGGATCGCTTCGTATTGCTGTTTTTTTTAATTTGTGTAAGAATCACCCAATATGAAACAACGAAATAGTTTCATTAAATGAAAAAATGATTAAGCTTACCAACTTAATAAATCTTTATATATCTGCAGAATTCTAATGTTCAAGAACGTTTGTAATAAATACGGAAAGACTAGAGAGAGAGAGAGAGAGAGAGAGAAAGAAAGAAAGAGAGAACCACATTAAGGAATTAATTTTCTTAAAGAAAGGTATAGAAGATTTCAAGATCTTCTTTGCTTCATCTCTTCAATTCCCTTCTGCAAAAAAATCATTTCTTCTAATAATTGAACCACATCTCATACATGTCAACAATAATTGGACTGTGATTGGTGAACTGTATGTTTTAATTTATTTTATTTTTATCTATTTTTCATATTAAAATTTATAAAGGAGAATTTTCATAAGTTAATTCTATTTCTCCGTATTTGATAACTGAAGCTGAAATAATTTCTTTGTGGATATTTAAATGGCAACAGGATATTTAAACCTGTTTTCTTTATTGATTTATCGCTTGTCTTTCCCATAGTGAATTGTAATTTTGCTTTACTATTGAATGCCCTTCTCTTGAATTCATTTTTCTCCGATTTCTCTTCCTTTGCATTCTTTCCCTTGTCAATCCTCCTGCAAGAAATTCTTAGTCTAAGAATGGTTCATCTTTTTCTGGTGATCTAATTCTCTGGAATACTAACTATTTTGGTTAAAGACAAACAAGAAGCTCAGTATAATACACACGAACATCTCGTTTCTCTTTAACTATCTCGTGATACAAAACAATTTTGTTGGTTTCTCGACATTTGAAAACGGTTATAGAAACATACTGTTTACCAGTTTCCTACCACTGTACTGTGGAGAATAGAAGTTTTATTATGCCAGTGGAGAATTTTATCCCATTCATAAACCCCTATTTTTGAAGAATGTCGTTCAGTATCAGTGAATAACGTTTGCACCTAGCCGTATCCATTAGCAAATCCGTATACAGAGTATTCAAAAACTTACATGGTACATATAGTGGACCAAAACAAACATTTTTCGTCAATAAACGGGTCGGAAACACTTCCTTGTTTCGATAGATAATTCTGAACCTCAGGCAGCAACAGTTCTTCATTTCTGAAAAGTTTTAATAGGCTTTCTGTTCCTACAGCTAATACAAGTTTAGCTCAATAAATGAGCCATTTTTTTAACGCAGATAAATTAAGTATTTTTGCGTCTTCATTGTTTATTAGATCTTTGATTACAAACATCGAGTATATGAACTATGGAACGTCTTACAACAGCCGAAACGGCTGACATGCATCTTGCGTATGAAGCAGCTGATGGAAATACAAGATGATTTGCCCGTCTGTACCGTGAAAGCTTCCCTAGTCGGCACTTGCCACACCATTGCACTTTCACACTTTTTACATCAGCATGTAGTATGCGTCAGCATGTGGGCAGGCATCGTGGGTTATAACGTACTGCCTCATTGCCTGTAAGGAATGACATCGTGTGTTCTTGAGGAGACCCTTTCTGAACTGCCAAAAGATGTAGCGTTGGTTGTAAGCCAACTAATGTGGTTCCAGAATGATGGAGCACCAGCACACTTCATTTGTGCGGTTCGAGACCACTTGAATAATACATTCTCTAAGGATATGACAGGGAGATCCAGTTGCTCGGCTCACAAGGTCGCCTGATCAGACACCTGTGGACTTTTACCCTGGGGACTATGCGCCACAAATGAAGTATCCTGAGACGCCCGCAGAGGATCTCCTGACACAAATTTCAGTAGTAGCAGCGAATATTAGTAACATGCCAGAGATCGTTGCGACCTTGTGGTATCGCAAATGGGCGTGTCCAAACATCAATGCGGCAACGATGGTGGACGAACTTCGAGCAATTTGCCACAACCACCTGAAAAAAGAATGCAGTAAAGTCTGTTGTTTTTTGTACATAGCCAACCACCATGTTCATTACATTAGCTGCGTGAGAGTCAAAATTGTCTATCGAAACAGTGAAACATTTCCAACTACCAATTCATTGACAGAAAATATTTGATTTGGTCCATTCTATGTATCCTTGTAATTTGGTACAAAAGCTTTTGAGCATCCTGTATAATGTGGATTTTAAAATTTCGACTCAGAAAAACTAATAAAATATCCATTCCATATACTTTCATGAAGCCCCATTAAAATTTGTTTTATTTTCTGTCAGAATATCTCTTTTGTTTATTATTTAATGTTTTTCCTCAACAGAAAATATTCACTGAAGAATGGAAAACAGTGACATCCCAGGCGTTCAGTCCGGCCAGTGGCGTAAAAGAAATGAAGATTATGACGAAGACAGAGTCACCAGGAACACTTCCTGAGGATTTTACCAAGCAACTTTTTGCAACGATAGAACTTGCTATGCCTGAAACAATTTCTAATCAGAAAGTTTAATCATAAGTTTTTGACCATTTGTGATCAGATTCTCAGAATCTCTATAGTATGAACGAAATAGAATATAAAACCATCAGCAAAAGTGAGATCAATTTGTCCCCTTCCCATAAATTAGAACAATCAGTATATGATAACAATTTGGTAATCGGTTAACCTAAATTCAGCTTTTTCAAAAAAGAAGAATTGGCATTTTCTCCTGATTTCATTTAGGTAGTCGTTTGCAGATCAGATCATTTCCTTAGAAATGCTATCTTCTTACTTCAATGGTTAAAGAATGGAATTTTACTAGAATATATAAGCCAGATTTATTGTTTTTATTCCTCTTATTTGAACTAATGGATCAAAATATACGAGAGATGTTCAAACGTTTTGCTATAAAAACTATCTCGTACTGCTCATATTACAACATTTTAAGCACCGTCGTCTTCAAAGTAGACTCCTATATTGGCGATAATTGTTGGAATGTTTCCCAGAATGCATTATCTGTGACGGTGCCCCATTTTTTTTATCGTAACGACTGATGCTGAGTCCAAAGAATGGGTTGACGAAGCGCAATGGATGCTTGATGTTTTGTCAAATAACTACAGATTAGGAGCAGCGTGTGAGCAGTCGTTGTGCAACTGTCGTTGTGCAACATCCAAATATCTAGAAGCTATGAATATTATACTACAATTATACAGGAAAAAACTGTGGAAAGAAAATAGTTGTACCAGATAAACAGGAACATCAACCACAATTCCACAAAAGTGACATTTAATTTAAAGCCACGGATGCATATTTCGAGGACTAACAAGGGAATACAGAGTGAGAGTTTACATACAGAAAGTGTGTACAAATAAACCAACAAAGTTTAACAATTATATAAAATAATAATGAATAAGGTTTTACAAATTAATAATTTAAAAAAGAAGCCAATCAAGAAATAACAAGAGTTAAAAATACATTAAATAATGGAACGTAAAAAATCCAATTAAGAGACGATATGTTTTGCAATTTGTAACTAATTTAAAAGACCAAAATTGTCCATGTGAAATTATTTTCTGATTACATCTTTCAGCCATACTGACATACCTAACCCGTTGACAGACCTTTGTCGACAGCCACTTAATTGGCAGATTTCATTGACCAGTTGATATAATCGACAGTGATTTTTTCTTCTTCTTCTTCTTCTTCTTCTTCTTCTTCTTCTTCTTCTTCTTCTTCTTCTTCTTC
>JAHWFO010005778.1:241807-253289 GCA_023313115.1 Rhysida immarginata | reverse complement strand
CTCGCTGGTTTCGAGAGCAGTAAGACCTGCGCCTCGACGCTCTCGGCTAACGTGCCGGCCGAAAAGTTATATTCCATCAAAACTCACAACAATGCCCCATCGGATGGCCAGCACATAAAACAAAGATGGCTGAAGTGGTGCTTGTGGAAGTAATTTTAATACAGAATAAAACCTAACAATAGAACCTAAGTTTTTAAAATATAATTTTATAAATAAATATACTTTTAGACATGTGATGTAGAATAAATTTTTTGAAATAAAGAAAAAACCTTACACATCGCACCCTCTTATTGCGAAACAAGTAGCTGCTTGAACTATTCTACATACAATTTCGAAAGAAAAATTTTTAAATGTTAAAATTCGATTATTAAATTTAATTTTCTCAAAGCCTCCATTTATTGCTGACCAATCTTCAAACCAACTCTACTAACAAGAAATAAACATGAAGGTGTAAATCACCGATTTTCACCATTTTTTTACTGTAAGATAACACCAACATTAGCCCACAGTTTAATTTGTAACGGCCATTTTTCATTATTTTTCTAATACCTGTACTTGCATAGGGGAAACCAGAAGTCAAAATCTAATACCTCTACTTGCACACCAACATGTTAGTGCGAGGGGGAACCAAAAACAAAAACAAAACAATAAATATTTAGTTAACTCATCTATGTTAGATCTGTAATTTATTTTGAACAACTCGAGAGCTAAATCATATAACTGTGGCCAATGAGCTAAAGTGAGTATCGCGACGATCTTGCTATCGAAACGCTATGGGAAAGTAATCTTTGTTCAAGCACTATTTCACTTTCGGTTTTCGCCCTTTCTTCACGCGCTGCATCAGTGATTTCTTGATTATTGCGGTCCATTCCTTGTTTAATTCCAACACTATCTGCAAATTACTGTTGACGTTGTTGAAAGTAGGCATCAACTAGTTGTGTTATTGCTTTACAGCTCCGCTAATGCCTTGATACTCGATCTATCCATACAAATCTTCTATGGCTGCCGCCATCTTTAAACAACCAGGATCGGTTCTCACAAAGCTGTACAACAGATTAATGATTACACAGATGGGACAATTGAAGGCAATCCTATGGGGCAAATGGAAACAGGTCACGTGACTGCGACTCATGCGCCAGCTGGCGTTACAGTGGGACCACGCAAGCAGCTGTATATTTTTCTTAAAGTAAACAACATTGTTAACTTGTTTATCGTGAAAAATATTAACATTTTTAAGCTTTAAAGGAAAAAATAACCGATAGAAAACTGTTACTGGATTAATCTTGAAGTTTCAAACAGCGCTTTATAATTTGACAAAGTACATTAAATGAATTATTTTTTAATAAACATGTATGTTTGCTGATCAAGTTTTATAGCTTGTAAACACAGATTAGCTTGTTATAGTTAATCTGTGCTTGTAATATAGCCAGAAAATTTTTATTTGAAAAAGAGGAGATGACTCCATTGCTAAAATTCATAATTTACAATATACAAAGACGAGAAATTTGCTGAGTAAAATAAAAACTAATATACTTGCAATGAAAACAAGTAAAAACTTAACGAAAACAAATATTTACTAAAAAGTTCATGTTCATAGCTATATGTGCTACATTTTTCATTTTTTTCCTCCTTGGTTTTTTAAATTTCAATTTTATTTTCGTTGAACCATTTTACAGTTGAGAAAATTTTGATTTCAGCAAATATGTTTAGACCTAAAGTAAATTTCTCAGGAAACCTTTACCCTATTCAAATGAGTTGTAATGAATATAATCAATTAACCTCTGTTTTATGTTTTCCAAGTGTGGAATATTTAAAAAAAAATTTATTAGTGACATCTTCACATATTTTGAGTGTGTCAACCCATTTCTCAGATGGTACAGTGAGTGAAATAAATAATTAATCCAGAATTTCCATCATATTCTTTCCAAAGTGATTTGTGATATGTTTACTTTGATTTTGCAATTTTCCCAGAAAAATTTATAATTAACCACCTGAAGCTAATAAAAATTCTGATTCTTCAAAAGTAGATGAGGATGGGTTAGTTCATAACTTGAATAGCAGTTGCGAACTAAAGCAGAAACAGTTGTATCAAATAAATATTCGATGAAGAATTTCGCGGTTGTTCATGTCAAATAAGATGAAATGGGAAAATATAAAAAAAACAACAAGAAAAGCAAAATTATTCATGAAAAAAAAAACCTTCCAGATACTCTCTGTATTTTGCCAGAATCTGCATATTCCAATTAAGAATGTGTTATCCTCATCCAAATATATGAAAAATTTTTAAGTCAAGAAATTATAATTCTAATTATAGAAGAATCATCAACATATACTATGCAGAAAGAAGGTATGAATCAGATTTAGTTCATAATTGAATAATCATTGAATGAATTTCTCCCATCAAAATAAAACATTGTAAATTTTATTCTAATTTTATTGTAATATTATGCGAAAACTTCTTGTTTCAATCTATGAATCGCTAAATGTGGTGCCAAGCGTAAAACTCGAGAACGGCTTGACCAATTCGGCTAATTTTTGAAAAAAATATTCTTTGAAGTCCGAGGAAGTTCTTATGAAGAGAAAAAGTGGAAAAATTGCACGGAAAAACGTAAAAAACTAATTTTTGATGTCGGAATTTGATGTGCCGCCATCTGACGATGATTCCGAAAAACTTGACAAGAAAAAATATATTTGTGGTACCTTTTGACAGAACGAAGTCTGTCGGGTCAGCTTGTAGAAAAATAAAAATTTTCTTTGTGTGCCATCGACCTAATAATTCAAAAAGATCCGTTGATATAACATTTTACATTTAATAAATCATTATCAATAAAAAAATGAAAAATCTTTTAACAGGGATCTTTTAGATTTGTAAACGGACATTCTTCCCATTGAATTAGATTTATTATGAACATTGCTAATAGTACTCTCTTGTTTTATAGATAAAATGCTTACTTATATTGTTGCTTGCCATATATTTTGAAAATCCAAGAGTAGATGGATTATATTTTTAATTATTTAAAGTATATTTCTATAGTGAAGTGACAGAATACTTTATTAATATATTTGACCAAAGATAATCTAAGCGGGAATTATATGAACTCGATGAATCCATTCCACTAATTTCTTTTCTTAATCGGAATCCGTCATGAAAAGGGAACATAGAGCGAATGCGTTTACGTAGAATCGAGTCGGAAGATCCTATCCAGTAAATGCGACTAATTTCTTTCTTTCGAAGCATTTTTTGTAGGTCTTCCACGGGATTTCTTTCTTTATGAACTTCAATATTTTCTAGAGAGCTAACTTTGTCAATCTTCAGAGAAGCTGCTGCATCAATATTTTTATTATCAATATTTTTATTATCAATATTGTTATTATCAATATTTTTATTATCAATATTTTTATTATTCCCCACTTTGCTACTGTCGCTTTCTTCTTTATCGCTAATGTCATTACCATCATTCTCTTCAATTACCTCATCGCTGTCATAATCGTAAAAATTCTGAAAGTTAAAGATTAATTCATCTAGTAAAACTTGGCTTCTGTGCTGTCGTTTTAATTCCAGTCCTTCTATTGCCGACGCAATTACGAAGTCAAGAAAAGAAGTGTCCAAAAGTATAAATTCAACTGTTCTTAGACTAGGCAAGGAGCACCAATGAATTGATATTGCTTTATAATCGAGTAGATATTTATATTTCATGAAATCTAGTATTAGAACTCGCAAATTAGGTAATTTTTCAAATAAAATTTTTGATGGATTATGAAGACATAAACGTAATTCAATTATATCATGGAGACCTACATAATTGTCTCTAATCAGTGACATAAGACATTCTGTGTCACATTTTAAATATCTGATCTCTCTTAAAGTTTTGATAAATTCAGAATTGAAATATCCCTTTCTTTCTGTATCCTCGCAACAAATAGATACTCTCTCAACCGTAAATAACTTTTCATTCTTAAGAGTTATGGAACCTAAAATGGACAAAGATTCCCATTTAGAACTTTCATTTTCTTTTAAACAGTGAAAATCAAGAACAGGTGAAAACTTGGTATCATAATTAGCAATAGAGATATGTTTTATAGTGCTTGAATTAACAATAGCACTGAATAGATTTTCCAAATTTTCCTTAATTAAATATTTTTCAGATTGTTCGCGTTTCGATTTCATTATTTCGATGAATATTCCATTTTGTATTTTGTTACTTTTCACAAGATCAATTAATCGAAGAAGAGAATCTGGATTATCCTCTTCGTTAAATTTCACTTTTAGAAGCTGGATGAAGTTCAAATAACAATTTGATGTTAACGTTGTATGAAGTTTATTAATCAGCTGTGAATTTAAGGTTTTATGATTATTGCTAAAATTAAACACAATGTTTTTTTTTACTTCAATTGTTTCAATATGCTTAATAGCATGTCCCCAAAAATCTATATTAAATGCTTCTGTGAATTCAACAGAGAGATTATTACATTTCTCCGAAATCATTTCAGTGTTGCATTCGTTATCGCATAATTTATCTGAAAATAATAAATGAATATGAAAGGAAGCTTCATTTCTTATGTAGAAAGTTGTATTACTTTTACTGGAAGCTTTCGAAACACCTTTTTGAAAACGCTTCAATAACCTCTTGAACTTTGAACTTCTTGAACTTTCCTGATGAAATATAGACTCATTTGTTGAAGACGTCTGCGAAGATGAAAGCATTTTATTTAGGTTGTATGTAAAATCCAGTCGAAGACAGTGGATTAAGTTCTTTTTAATTCCTTCTACGACAACTTTCGAATGTAAGTTCGATTTAAGAAAATTTTGCGATATCCCCTGAGAGTCACCAACAGAATAAAATGTCGGTACGAATGATGGTAAAAGCTCTTTAAAAAGAGGGTAAAAAGCTTCGATGTTTTGAACTTCAAGTAAGATACTGGTGAAACAGTAATTTTCTAAATTAAACCAAGAACTATAAGATAGTAAGGCTTTTAAAAGAAAGAAAGCTTTCTCGTTTAAAAACCCGCCAAGAAATACGTAAAAAAGACAGTCGTCAGTTGGCAGTAAACCCTCTTCTGCAATTTGGGTTATTTTACTCACCAAGTCATTGTCATCATATTCACGAATTTCAACAAAAGTTATGAAAGCAACTAAGAGATGCAGAAAAGGTGTATAAGTAGGATGCCAGAGATTTTCGTCGAAGGGAGACCTCTTCAAAAAATGCATTTGAATAATTTTATTATTTTCACATCTGGTAATGATTTCTTCATTTTCAAATATTAATTCGCTTGCTTTTAACTTTTGCAAAGCTAAATCACGAAAAGATATTAATGCCTTCAAACTAGAATCCAAAGTTTCTAGAAACTGGGATATTGACTCGAAAATGTCAACTTCTAAGCTACGATTTAATATGTAACTTAGAATTTTCTTAATGACTTCTGTTTTGAGTGTCAAGTTTTTAATGGAATCCATCTTCAAAGAACTTCCCAGTAAGTGAATGTGAAAAGGGGATGAATAAATTTCTTTCATTAATTCGTGTTCTGCGTAACTACTTTTAAAGTTTAAATTATAGAACACATGGGGGAAATGACGCTCAAAGAATACAGCGGCGTTTTTTAAACCAGCTATTGTAATTATTTTAATCTGATATTGGTTTTCATTTTCACTGTTAGTAGTCTTCGCAAATTGTTGATAAAGACCATGTTTGGATGTCATTATCAAATATATAGATGGGAAGTTTGTTTTTAAAGTATGAAGAAATTTTGTTTGGGAACTTCTACTCAGTACATCAAAATTATCTATGATGAGTAGAATGTATTTTTGGTATTTTCTTACACATCCAAGAATATCTTCTTTTGAATACTTTGTATCATTGCATGCCGAAAAGAAAGTGTCTTCGGCTGATATGGTATTAGTAATATTATTTGCATCAAAGTAAAATGCCACTTTCAACTTTGCCAAAAATGCCGCTTTCTTTGAGCTCCAACTTTTTAGTAAGTGTACGCACAACGTTGTTTTTCCTACTCCAAGTGCTCCTAAGATTAAAATTCGGCGACTCCTTTCTTCGCTTTCATCGAATAATTTATTAATTTCCACTTTGTCATTTTCATTAACTTGTAAGTTGCTGTTAACAGAGTACATATTTATATCTTCATAGTTGTCTTCATGGAGAAAGTTAGGATCCGTTTTCATGTAAGGCGGCGGAGGGAATTTTAAGGCTTGAAACTTACTTCGCTGTCGTTTTATGATTTCTTTTTTTATTTCTAAAAAGAATAAAAAATATTAGATAGTTCAAAGTTATTACCAACTAATCCTATTGAATAGAGAATGCTCATAACTCTTTATTCGCGTAATTTCTTGTATTTAACTTTAATTTTGTAAATGATATTATCAGAAACAAGAATGATTTACTGCCAAGTTGACAAAGGGAGCACACTTTCGTGTTATAGTTTCATAAATGGATACATAGATTAACCTACATTTTAAAACACTTTAGAGAAACTATATAAGATGAGAAAAACTAAATTGTAAAGTTCTATTTAAGTAAACTAATATATAAAGAGAATTAAAAAATATAAAATTGAAGATCTGAAAACTTAAATGGTGAATGGTCTTATTCTTTACATATTTGAACAAATAAAAATTCTTTAATTTCTAGGCATTCCCACATAATGTTAAACGAAGTGAACCTCAATTGCTAAAGCGTTATGTGTAGGCATCTATTATTTTTTCATATTCAATTTTTAAATATTATTACGATATCATTTACCATTGAAGCAAGCGATTAACTACTACTAGTTAGCAAAATATCTCACAGTAATTAGTTCAGATACTACTAGCAGAGGTCCCGGCGTTGCCCGGGATAATTAAGCCTAACATCAATATGCTGTTGATATCAATAAGTTACGGATTACAATAGGTCTAACAATTCGTAAGGAGTTGATTGATATATTACACGCCATATCTTAGCATTGAAAATTTCCGAAGGTAACAAATAGTGCCATTAAAACACGTACTACTAAACAATTCCGACTATAATTAATTACTCGTTATATTCACTCATGACAATTTGTTAAGAGTTGTTTGGCATATTACATGCCATGTTTTAGCATCATTAGGACACGTGCTACAAAACTAATTTCTACCATTTGGTACCATTAGGACACGTGCTGCTAAGCAACTCGTACAATCACTCATGACACGTTGTTTCGAGTTGCTTGATATATTACAAGCCATACCTTAGCACTGAAAATTCCAACGATACCATATGGTACCATTAGGACACGTGGTGCTAAACCAATTCCCATTATCGTTATTGGCTCGTTATATTCATTCATGACAAGTTGATACGAGTTGTTTATTATATTACATGCCATATCTCAGCATTGAAACTTCCAACGGTACCATATTGTACCATTAAAACACGTACTACTAAACTACTCAAACTATCATTATTCATGCGTGATATTCATTCATTAGATATCTTTATATGTACACATGCCACTAGTCCAATATCTGCTATCACTGATTACTTTTATATATTCATTCATGACACGTCGTGACGATTTGTTTGATATATTACATGCCATATCTGGTTATAGGAAATTTTTAAGGGTGTATCATTATGGAACCATTAGTACACGTGCCATTAGAGCACGTACGTATTCCAGCTATCTCACGTTCGAACTTGTTCGTTCTCTGTCCCGTATTAATGGATCGGTGGATTAATGGATTAATTTTCAAGTTATCGTAATAGTTAATAAGCTCCCTACGAAAAAAAAATTCTTTTGATTTACAGACCAATCTCCCTTTTCAATAATCGTCAAAAGCCGGGTACTGACTGAGCGAGCAGCCTCGCCGAGGTAGCCTCGCGAGGCATATGCTCGGCCGAACAGGACGTGCCTCCCGTGAGGCAAACGCACGTGCTGCCTTGCCCGAGCGCTGCCTTGCCCGAGCCATGCAGAGTCGGTTTTTGTCGATGCTCAAAAGCTCCTCAGAACGAATACCTCACGCAAATGGACTGAACCTGTGAGATATTGGACATCATAAAGCGCTTGAAAAGCAGAAAAGGCAGCCGGCATCAACACCATTACCAATAGTGGTCTTAAGAATTTGCTCCCAGTGTTAACTGCATCATAACCAAGGTCATGAATGACTGCTGGCTTAGCGACCATTTTCCTAGTGCTTGGAAGGACTCAGTGATCATCACCATTCCTAAACCTGGACTGGATCCTGCTCTTCCCACAAGTTATACGCCCATTAGCTTGTTGCCAGTGCTTTCCAAGGTGTTTGAACGCACTATACTCAAGAGGTTCAACGACTACTGCGAGGCAAACAACATCATTCGTAGTGAGCAATTTGGCTTCCGTCCAGTCCACTCTTGTCAGCTTCAGGTATGGAAGCTTGCTGCTGATTTAAACAGTCCTCCCAACCTCTCTATGTTTGGTGGTCTCGAATTCCTCGATGTCCAAAAGGCCTTTGACCAAGTCTGGCATGAAGGACTCATTTACAAATTGATTAACTACAGGTTCCCTGACAATCTAATTGCCCTGGTTCGCTCCTTCCTGTCAAAGAGGACTTTTCGTTTTAAGGTTGGGGACTTATTAAAACCTTAGGGCCAGACTTATTCAACTTCTTTATCCATGACTTTCCCAAGTTTGCAAAGTGTAATCTTTACTTCTTTGCGACGACGAGTCCATCATGACCTTGGCACGAAACCCAGCACATGTCATCACTCGACTCTAAAAAGCTTTACATCAGTGCGAGAGCTGGTTCACTAAGTGGCGATTAAAGCTGAACGTCAAAAAGTGCAAAGTCATGTTTATCACTCGCAAATGCAAAAAACCTCCAAAGCCCCTCTTCTTATTGGACAAGGAACTTGAGTGGGTTAAAAGCTATAAATATCTTGGTGTCATGATCGACTCCAAACTAAACTGGAACGACCAAGTCCAATACGTGCTCAAGAAAGCAAATAAAGCAAAGTTCAGTTTGATTGCACTTCTGGGGCGAAAGAGCACTGTTGGTGTGGATAACAAAACTCTTGATATACAAGTTTGTGATTCGTGCTATTTTACTCCATTGAATGCCTGCTTGGGCTTCTACTTGCAAATCTATGTGGAAGGATCTCCAGACCTTCCAAAATGTTGCTCTCCAATCCATTGCCCAACTTGCCAACAACCATTCCATCTATGACGATTTGGGGATGATCCACATAGGCAACTTTGTCCAGACTCTTATGAAGAACATGCTATCCATGAAAATACTCTTATTTCTGATATTCTGGACCATCCACTTGTTGTTAAACGTCCCCTCAGGTTTCGAAGACCCCGCCATATCCTAGATATCTGCTTTGATGACGTTAACAAGGCCGTCTTCCCCAACTGCTGGAAATTATAGATCCTGCTGGGTTTTTTTTGGTGCTCTATTCGTCAATCTACAATCTGACTCTCGTTCTTTCTGGGGACTTCTTCTCTGGAGGAGTAAAGAGGTTCATCAGGTTTCTCTTCCACTTCAGTGTACCTTCTCTGGTTTAATCTTTGGGCGAGCGTGCAAAGTGAGCTTGGCTCCTGGACCACTCGTGTCATTCTTTTCACTTCACTGTTCGATTGTCTGATTTCATAACTTCAGGATAATTCTCTAATATTCTATATGCTTTTAGAGAATTATTCTTCCTTGCTTTGATAAAGAATAGACTCTATCCGAAACATCAGTTTTTTATTTTGATTTTGTTTTTATTTATTATTTAATAATTATTTTGTCAATTATTATTCATTTATTTTTTATTTTTAATTATTAACTCTTATTTATTGTTAGAATATCCTAATAAACTAAGGTGTTAGCTCTAATACTATCAATGCTAATTTACATCAGGGGCTAATTTCTGTTAGACCTATTTTTTAAAAAAAGTTAATAAAAAGTTAGGCCTATTTTAAAAGAAAGCTAATAACCAAGCCTATTTTTTAAATACAGCTAAAAAAGAGTTAGGAATAAAGAGTTGTTAGGAAACAGGTAATTCAGGTTAGCAATTAAATGTTAAATTCTTAAATGAATACAATTGATCTCTAAATAAAGACTAAAATCGAAAAACAACTTCATTTATTCGCTTAATAATAAACTATTAGAAACTAAAGAATGAAGATAAAAGCATATATTAACATTCCTATAGAAAATTTATTTATAAAAACACGTATAACTTCAAATGTAGCAGTAAGTGTGAAATCAGCAAAAATATAAAATTTTCATGATGCATTTTAGTTTTATTGTTCCTTTATATTATTCTTTTTTAGAATTCAATAATAATTAAAATTTTATAGTTCCAGCTATGGCAATAGCAAATGAGTGATAAATTCTTACGACGATATAATTGATCTCAGAATAAAGATTACAATCGAAATACAATTTAATTTTTTTTATTTTATAATAAACTATTAAGAACCAATCAATAAAGGCAGAAATAAACGATCTATAAAAATATTATTTATGAAAATACGGATATAATTTAAGGGTAGTCAAATCGATGAGGATTGTAGAAAGCGCTGTTCGGGAAGTGTTTATTATCCAGGGTGATTTTCTTTTAATAAAAATAGCTATTTAATATTAAGGATGTTGTTAGAAACAGCTATTCAATGTTAGATTTATAGTAAACACTAGCTGTTTTATCCGGCGTTGCTCGGGCTCTTTTTTGATGAAATGTTGCAATTTCTGTGAGTTAATATCCAGAAAAGAACACGTGAAGAAAGATTAGAATTTTTTAGAAAGAATTCATGTTTTCTATTTTGCTAAAGGGCCGTATTTGGAATCGCCATCTATTGGGAAGTTTTTCTAAGAAATCTTTTTGAATTTTCAACATGAATTTTTTCTATTTTGAATTGAAAGCTTTTTTATTTGCTCGGGGTCAAATACGAAAAAATTTTGATTCATCTGAATGTGAATATACAGCTAAAATGAACACAAGAAGAAAGTTTAGAATTATAAACCATAAAAAAGGACATAACCAAGTACCAAAAAGCTAAAATAAACAATTCAACCTTATTTTTCAACTGGCCTACGTTATCATTGAAAGTTTCTAATAGACCATAATGATACCATTAAGCCATGTACCTGAGAACCAATTTGAATTATCATTAACTTTACGTTGTATTCATAATTACACATCATTGAAAGTTGTTAAATATAAGTATAGCATAGTTTAATAGCATTGAAAGTTCCACTAAACCAGGTGCCTTTGATCCTATTTCATCTGTCAATAATTTGACGTTATATTCATTCATGACATATCATTCCAAGTTGTTAGATATATAACATACCAAATCTAAGCATTGAAATTTCCAATGAAAAATTATGGTTCCACTAAGCCAGGTACCATTGGTATTATTTCGACTATCAATAGTTTGACGTTATAATCATTCATGACACATCATTCCAAGTTGTTTGATATATAACATGCCATATCTTAACATTGAAAGTTCTAATGAACCATAATGGTTCCACTAAACCAGG
>JAHWFO010005778.1:152025-241707 GCA_023313115.1 Rhysida immarginata | reverse complement strand
TAATGGTTCCACTAAACCAGGTGCCTTGAAAACAGTTTCGACTATCATTATACATGTATTTACGTTAAATATATTCATGAGACGTCACTCCAAATTGTTTGATATATAACATGCCACAACTTAGCATTTAAAATTCCAAAAAACCATAACAGTTCCACTACACCAGGTGCCTTTAAAATAATTTTGATTATCATTAATTTTACATTATAAAAATTCATGACACATAAATCCAAGTTGTTAGATATATAACATGCCAAATCTAAATATTGAAAATTCAATGAACCAGAATGGTTCCACCGAAACCAGGTGCCTTTTTTTTTTACAATTTTGAGTATCATTAATTTTACGTTATATACATTCATGAGAAGTCAATCCAAGTTTTTAAGATATGTAACATGCCAAATCTAAGCATTGATAGATCCAATGAACCATACTGGTTCCACTAAACCAGGTGTCTTTAAAGCAATTTCGATTATCATTAATTTTACGTTATACATTCGTGAGACATCAATCCAAGTTGTTTGATATATAAAATTCCAAATGTAAACATTGAAAGTTCCAATGAACCATAATAGTTCCACTAAACAAGGTGCCTTTGAAACAATTACAATAGCAATATCCACCATGACTACAATAAAAGTTTTATGCTGGTCCATCGCCTCAACCGTTTCCATCACAACAGATAAGTTGAGGTCTTGCGAGAAAGTCCCAAGCCTTCCTCCATATTGGAAGTCCGGTAACTATGACCACAGGTATTCATTCAAAGGTGGTTTCAATGATCTTATATATGGTAGAGAGGATGGAGTCTATAATACTTGAAGTCACTACTATCGGCTGTTTAAAAACTGGGCAGATCAACGCCTTTTGAAAAAGGCCTTTATACAGGAAACAGGCCTTTATCCCTGGTTTTTAATACACCTGGTTTACTAGGTCCACTATAGTTCCTTTGTACTTGCAATGCTGAGATATAGCATGTATATATCAAACAATTTGGAGTGAAGTCTTATGAAAGAATATATCGTAAAATTAATGGTGTTCAAAGTTGTTTTTAATACACCTGGTTTTGTGGGTCCACTATGATCCTTTTGTACTTTCAACGCTGAGATATAGCATGTTATATATCAAACAATTTGGAGTGACGTCTCATGAATGAATATAACCTAAAATTAATGATAGTCGAAATTGTTTCAAAGGCACCTGGTTTAGTGGTACCATTATGATTCATTGGAACTTTCAATGCTATTAAACTAGACTATACCTATATTTAACAATTTTCAATGATGTGTAATTATGAATACAACGTAAAGTTAATGACAATTCAAATTGGTTCGAAGATACGTGGTTTAATGGTATCATTATGGTCTATTAGTAACTTTCAATGTTAACATATGCCAGTTGAAAAATATGGTTGAATTGTTTAGTTTAGCCTTTTGGTACTTGGTTATGTCATTTCTTTAAGGTTTATTAATTCTAAACTTTGTTCATGTGCTCATTTTAGCTGTACATTCACATTCAGATGAATCAAAATTTTTTTTTTATTTGACCCCGAGCAAAGAAAAAAGCTTTCAATTTAAATAGAAAAAAAATTCATGTTCAAAATTCAAAAATATTTCTTTGAAAAAGTTTCCAATGGATAGCGTCTCCAAATACGGCCCTTCAGCAAGATATAAAACATGAATTTTTTCTAAAAAATTCTAATCTTTTCTTCATGTGTTCTTTTTCTGGATATTAACTCACAGAAATTGCAACATTTCTTCAATAAAGAGCCCGAGCAACGCCGGGTAAAACAGCTAGTATACATACATACATACATTTTTATATATATAGATTTTTTCCCCTCGTCGTCTTCGGCCGGGATCGAAGCCACATCTACGGGAATCAGAGCAACATCACCTAGACAGAAGGCCTGATAACGGAAAAGTCATACAATGTTAGATCATCATTAGTCGACCATTGTTAATCCTATTTCTACCAATAATAGGCCCTAAATTTGGTCGACTAATGATGATGTAACAATATATGGCGTTTCCGTTATCAGGCCTTCTGTCTTGGAGGTGTTGATTAGAGAAGATCACGCAACCATTAAGCCATTAAGGCCAATAAGGAAAAGTAAAGTCGTCTGCTAGGCAGAGAGTAATGCCCACGCAAATGGCCAGAGAGCACCAGTGAAAAAAAAATCACGCTTTAAAGAGTGAAGTTTCCTATCCTGTATTTCCATGACCATAGTCAAAGTAATTTTGATGGCCTATTGTTGCAGAAACTTTGCTATGCATTGTAGGACATCACATACATTGTTTGTTCGCGCATATCTTAAGCTCATGTCAGACAGCCAAATTTTACCCTTTCCCCATTGGGCCAACCTGACATTAGGCACATTTAAACCTTACTGAACCTAACGAACATCTGGTGGAAGTATGAGCTCAAAAGGATTAGTGGTTCAAAAGTTTTAAGAACATTTACACAGACGCACCCTGAATTTTTATATAGACCTTTCCGTTGAAACCGAAACTGGAGTAAGTGCGCAGAAGCCGGGCAGCAAAAAACTTGCGTTTCCTGCCTTGAAATGTGCAAAAACTACTACACATCCGGAGGAAAACAGACGTTTTTTTTGCTGTTCTGCTTCTGCGCAGTTATTCTAGTTTCGGTTTCAAGGAAAGGATAAGCAAATTTTGGCGCCATCTCTTGAGTAAACAAACAAACATAAACCAAGATATATGATTTTTACCCTTTCCCCCCTACTTTGGGGACATGTAAACCTTACTCTGGACCTAACGAATATATGTTGCGAATATGAGCTCAATCGGATAAGTGGTTCAAAAGTTTTTAGAACATTTACAGACGCACCCTGAGTCTGAATTTTTATATATAAAGATAAAACAAAAAAGAAATGACATAACCACGTACCAAAAGGCTAAATTAAACAATTCACCCATATTTTTCAACTGGCATATGTTAACATTGAAAGTTTCTAATAGACCATAATGATACCACTAAACCACGTATCTTCGAACCAATTTGAATTATCATTAACTTTACGTTGTATTCATAATTACACAGCATTGAAAGTTGTTACATATAAGTATAGCATAGTTTAATAGCATTGAAAGTTCCAATGAATCATAATGGTTCCACTAAACCAGGTGCCTTTGAAACAATTTCGACTATCATTAATTTTATGCTATATTCATTCATGACACATCATTCCAAATTGTTTGATATATTACATGCAATATATAACAACTTGGAGTAGTGTCTCATGAATGAATATAACCTGAAATTATTGGTAATCAAAATTGTATTTCATACACATGGTTTAGTGGGTTCACTGTGGTTTTTTGTTATTTTTAATGCAGAGATATAGCATGTTAACTACCAAACAATTTGGAGTGAAGTCTTATGAATGAATATAACCTGAAATTAATGGTGGTCGTAATTGTTTTAAATATACCTGGTTTAGTGGAACCATTATATCAAACAATTTGGAGTGAAGTCTCATGAATGTATATAACGCAAAATTATGATACTCGAAATTGTTTTAAATACATCTGGTTTAAAGGAACCACTATGGTTCTTTGGTACTTTCAATGCTGAGATATGGCATGTTGTATATCAAACAATTTAAAGTGAAGTCTTATGAATGAATATAACGTGAAATAATTGGTAGTCGTAATTGTTTTAAAGGCACCTGGTTTAATTGAACAATTGTGGTACATTGGAACCTAGAATGCTAAGATATGGCATGGTATGTATCAAACAACTTGGACTGACGTTTAATGAATGTATATAATGTAAGATAATAATAGACGAAATTGTTGTAAAGGCACATGGTTTAGTGGAACCGTTATAGTTCATTGGAGCTTTCAATGCTTAGATTTGGCATATTATATATCAAACAACTTGGATTGATGTCTCATGAATGTACATAACGTAAAATTAATGACACTCGAAACTGTTTAAAAGACACCTGGTTTAGTAGAACCAGTATGGTTCATTGGAAATTTGAATTCTGAGATATAGTATGTTATATGTAAACAATTTGGAGTGAAGTCTTATGAATAAATATAACGTGAAATTAATGGTAGTCGTAATAGTTTTAAAGGCACCTGGTTTAGTAAAATAAATATGGTTCATTGGACTTTCAAAGCTAAGATATGGCATGTTATATATCAAACAACTTGGAGTGACGTCTCATGAATGAATATAACGGGAAATTAATGGTAGTCATGATAGCTTTCTACACATCTGGTTTAGTGGAACCATTTTGGTTCTTTAGTACTTTACATGTTGAAACATAGCGTGTTATATGTCAAACATTATAGTGACGTCTCAATAATGTATACCGGGTGTTCAATTTATCTGAAGACATTGAAATATCTCGAGAACCACACAGCGGATCAAAAAAAGTGTGGAATGAAAAATGTTCGTCTCGAAGAGGGACATTCAATGATACCAAATTCGAACCCCCTGGAGGTGGGAGAGGGAGGAGTTAAATAATTTAATTGGGAACCCCCATTTTTATTGCAGATTCGGATTCTCCAGAAAAAATTACCCCAATTTGACCCACGATTCGAGTCATTTCGGTCACAGATGGCGCTGTATTCGACAAAAATCAAAATGGGTAAAAAATCCTTGAAAAATGGCGATATCTCAAGAAATGGGTATCAGATCAGCAAAATAAAATTAAATGTTTTTTATATTCTTACAAATGCTATTTAATGACACCATAATTGTCCACCTCCCCACTCTCGAGGGGCGGGGAAACTAATTATGTCAAAATTTCGCACACACCCGTACACATTAAATAATAGAGGCACATGGTTTTGGTGGAACCATTATGGTTCAATAGAACTATCAATGCTTAGATTTGGCATGTTCTATATCTAACAACTTGGATTGATGTGTCATGAAGGTATATAACCTAAAATTAATGATAATCGAAATTGTTTTAAATGGACCTGGTTTAGTGGAACAGTTATGGTTCTTTGGAACTTTTAATGCTAGGTTATGGCATGTTATATACCAAACAATTTGGAGTGACGTCTCATGGATGTATTTATCATAAATATAATGATAGTCGAAACTGTTTTAAAGGCACCTAGTCTAATGGAACCATTAAAAACCATTAGAACTTTCAATGCTATTAAATTATGCTATACTTATATTTAAGAACTTTCAATGATTTGTAATTATGAATATAACGTAAAGTTAATGATAATTAAAATTGGTTCCAAGGTACGTGGTTTAATAGTATCATTACGGTCTATTAGAAACTTTCAATGTTAACATAGGCCAATTGAAAAATATTGTTGAATTGTTTAGTTTAGCCTTTTGGTACTTGGTTATGTCATTCCTTTATTATATGCTGAAAAGCATATATTGATTTCGCTCTGTTTGTGTGTGTGTCTGTCTGTCTGTCTGTCTGTCTGTCTGTCTGTCCGTCCATCCGTCCGTCTGTATGTCCGACGATTTCTCGAGAATGCTTTAACTTTTTCAAGTTCTTTTTTTCGCTGTTCGATAGAGACCCTTCCTGAGCTCACCTGATTAGTTTGTCGTCGAAATCGGTCTAACAGTCACGTGACTATTGAGTCCCAAACCCCACCATTAAATTTTTTTATTGGCAATATAAGGCATGTAATATGTCATTCGAACGGGAATGACGAGCACAAGACGAATATGATATTCTTTTCGATTTTCGAAATGCTACGTCCGAGAAAATGACCCCCAAAAAGTACTTCAATGACTCCTTATTACGAGCTTTAGCTAAAGCTATATATAAGAATACAAGCATGATCAGTACCTTTATGTGCCTGGCCAGCCATCGTTTGCACGAAAACGTGAAAATGGAAGAACTTAACAGCGATATATCAACTTTTGATGAGCTCTCGTAGACCCCTTCAAGCACGTGCACTAATGTTAAGAATATGAACTTAGGGCATGTAATATATCAATCGAACCCTACTGACGAGTCATAAGTGAATACAGTGTTACTTTTCGTTTATCATTTAAGCATTGTTGATGGCAGCCTGGAGCACTGGCCGTTATGAAGCTTTCTTGATGCACGTGCTCATTTCATTTTAAAATTCAGTGCTGTTAGGCCTATTGTTAAATGTGTTAATTAATGTTAGGGCGATGGTTAAAAATGGCTAAATAACGTTAGGCCTATAGTTAAAAATGGCTAATGTGAAGCCCCAGAGGGGGGTGTAGGAGTTATTAAAAGGTCTTAAAATATCGCCAGGGCTGCTCCTCATGTTTACTCCCCTCGGGTCAACCTTCCACGGGATTCTTCCCTGTGGGTATATCCATGGGTTTTATTCTTAGTATACGGGCGGTAGTTGAGACCTGTCCCGATACCGATAATCGCCTTAGGCTTTTTTAAGGGTTACACCTCTCCAGATATTAAGTTATTTTAATCACCATTATTAACACTTTTATATTTGATAGAGACGAATGGAGCAGAAACCTTGTTTAATAATAATAACACATATTTATTTCATATAAGTAAAATTAAAGTAAAATTCCAAGAGTTCTTTCTTTCAAATTAAATTACCAAAAGACTATCATAAGTTTCATATTTTCTGTAAAAGTTTATTTTAATGATAATTATATATTAGAAAAGTTACTGATTGCTTAGTTCTACTTTCAACTTATTAAAACTTAATATTTCATTCATTACAATATTCAAATAGCTTTAACTTATTCACAAAGAGAATTTTAGTGACCACTCTAATATGTACATAGCAAGCAAAACGAATGTATCATTACAAATCTCCTCTTCCTGGTCATCTCCTTGGGGGTGGTGTAATGTCGACTCCGATGTGGTCTTCTTTTGTTGGGCTCCGCGTTTGTATTTGTTTAACTGATTCAGGGTTAAGTCATAATAATATCAATAATAATAATAGTATTTCTTTTTATTTGCTTGCAAATTGGGGTGCTAAAACTGGTTCTAAGATAATTTGTATTCATAGTGAAAGTTTCACTATTTACTAACTCCACGACTATTCTTTTTAATTGTCTCCATCATTTAGTATTTGTTTCTCTCCATCATCGCCGTGCTTCTCAGAGAGCAGGAATCAGTAGCTCTCTCTCTATCAACAAGTGAATCACAAGAAGCCTCCTCTCTATTTTCAGTTCATTGATGATATCCCGGTAAGATTAGAAAAGGGATACCATTCACCTGGATCAAATACACGTCGCTGATTGGCATTCATAAAAAGTTCATGAGTTGTCAACACGGCACAGAGCTCACTAGTCCGAGGAGAAGAATGGGGGGGGGGACTCCCACTCGACTCGGCAAGGCACTCCGTCACACAATACCGTTGTTACCTAACTCAACTGGAAAAATAATACTGTCGTCCGGTGTTGTAAATCTAATAGCTTCTCACATAAAACATTCTTCTAATAAAGCAGATAAATTGTTAGAAAACTTCTAAATAGTTTCTTCATAAAACTTAGGAAATGAATCCTGTACAATCTTCAGGGGGAGGGGTCCGTACATTACTCCCTGTTTTTCAAGATTTGTCCATCATCTGATGACAAATCTTCACGAGAACAACATAAAAATTCAAAGTCTTCCGGGCCTTTCTTCAAGTTTGTAGTCGCTCGTTGCCTTCTGCGCCGCCTTCCACGTTGGGGTATGATACAAACATCTCACTTACCTGCTCATATCAAGTGATCATCCAACACCTCACACAGCTAAAATAGTTTATTAAAAGCATCAATAATCAATTAATCCATCAATGATACATCAAGAATTCATGAAAGGTTACAAAAAATCATTAGGTTACAAACAAGGTTATAACAAAAGTTAAAATAGAAAAATTTAAGCTTGGCTCTACATAAAAATTCTTAAAAATCAGGGCAAAGCACCTTTATTGGTTACATGATTATTCATCTGTCGGTTTAATAACTGGGTAGTTAGTAATCACATGTCTCGTTAATTAACACAAATTCATGATTCAATATTCGCGAACGTCACATTATGTCCTAGAGAAGTTCATAATATCTCACAAAGAAAATATTATATCATAAATTCACAATATCTATTCAGTCACAAAAAATTCGCTATCTCTTTTCGTAAAGGGTTCCTTCAGTAAGGTTCTTGTCAGCGGTGCAACGTTCACTAACTTGTAGAAGTTATAGAATTCATAAATTACCTTGAAAATGTTCGCAATGTGCGCGTTAAACTGACGCATATTGATTGAAGTCACTGTTCAAAAGTTTCATGTTCATGATAAAAGTTGTTGTCGCATGTAGAATCATCACTGGAAATCATCGTTGTCGCTTGTAGAGAATATTGTTCGCTTAATTGGTAGACATTTTTATCCATTGGCATAATTATAAATAATTATTCCAAGTTGAACTGATTGTCACTCTGGAAAACTCGTAGATTGCCCTTAAGTTCCGTCTGCTCCGTTGAAAACAAAATGAAGAAATGTATTGAAGTGGAGGGACGAACCGCCGGTTCCGATGAAGAAGTCGCTCCAATTTCTTCCTCGTTGTCAACACGTCATTGATGATTGACACCTCATCCGTTTCATCATGAAAAAAAAACAAGGGAGGGGAGGAGTGAAGACGCCATCTTCTCTCTCTCCAACATTCATTCAAACAGTTCAAAGTTCTTAAAAGCAATGACACATCAATTTACTTTTCTGTTCATATTTTATGGTCACCAAAATTTTTAATTTAATTTCTTAAAATTAATTCTAACCCATTCTTATTATTCAAAAACAATTCCCATAATTCCCATCAACAACTCCAAAAGTAAACAATCACGTGACTTTCACACTCTAATCAAGTTAAATAAATTTGGAATAAACAATTATTATTTATTCATAAGATAATAAAATTCCTTTAATTCCAACATTTTTCCTAACACCTTATAACAATCTTTTCGTAAGCACCGTTTCTATTTCCATCCTTTACTTTTAGTTCCTGGAAAAAATTCTTTTAAAGTTACACAAAGGAATTGGGGTGAGAAAACATACCTTCACCCTTCAGGAAGTGAAATAAGCTACTCCCAAAGAAAGGGGAAATAAGCTTATCTTATCAGCAGCTTAATCCCTCTCTCCATTCATCTCCTACACAAGTACTGTGTAAAGATACCTTTTAAATTTCAAACTAACATTCTCTTAATAATATTCCATGTCTCTAACGTTGTTAATAACAACACAAGCATCGCGTAATGGATACCCAAAAAATTCATAATTATTATGTGCCATTCCAACTGGATTACATTCAATAGTTTCCTGCATTCTTGTGTCAAGAAATCCATTCCTTTGTTCAAAAGAAAACGCATGGTGACTGACAAAAGCAACATCACCGCGTCCAACAAGTTTCTTCAAAATATTCCGGTAAGACAAACTTCTATTTATCAATATCATTCCTTATTTCATATTTCAATTCAAATTCTTAATTACTGATTAATTAAAATCGTCTTAAAATTCAATTAATGGCTACGTTAAGAGTATCAATCGCACTATTAAAGTTGCTTCTCATCAAACGGGGGGAAGGTCCCAAAATAATTTATTTCTGAAAATAAATCATTTCAACTTCTTAAAAGTTACAAAACTGATCACATTAAATTAATAAAATATTGAATAAGGTATTTAACCCTTGTGCATTAACTATAATCAGTTAATGAGTAGATTTATCGTAAGATCCTTTTAAATTCCATTATGCTTAATCATTGACAATGCTTATAACTTAAAAATGGTGATCGCCGTTTCTAAACAATAAGATCACATGATTGATCATCACTAAAGGTCAACAATGCTTAAAGTTTTTTCCTAAGATATAGAATTTATTTAATTATCATAAATGTAGAATATTGATACGACATAGGATAAATAAAATGTTTCTTTTTATTTATCATCAATAAGATTGAAATATAAACACTATTCCCTCTTAGTATATTGATTTTATTTATAAGTGATGCTTATACTCCTTAGATTAAGTTGAGTTTATAATTAATTCTAGCGATAAGTGGTTATTAGAATCTTTTCATAGTAAGAGTATCTGTTAGAATCAAGGGAAAGAGTGATCCCTGTCTTTTCTTTCTATCTATTATTTCCTACTCTGCTTTCAACACGGAGCATCTCGTAGCGTGTTTGCTTATGGACGGATGCCAACGTGTAATTCAAGGCTTCTTCGACCATCGCTTTCTGTCCGCTTCAAATTGAAACCTGTTGATTGAATTGCTACACGATTTCGTGTTCGCCAAAGAGACAAACAATCCTTTAAACGTGATATTTAAATTTATAAATAATATTAGAAAAGAGTCGCCATTTTCTATCTCAACTGTCAATACAGATCATTTTCAATTGCAACTATTTCACTGCAATTTGTATGCTGTAAGAAATTGTCTTTCCAACGATCATGAAAGAATTCTTGTGGGGGGAGGGAGAATCACAATCGCCTGATTTCTCCTCCAATGCCATTTTATCCTTTATAAAAAAGGAAACGGGGACTTTAGGTCTCCGGACACTGAGCGTCACCGTATACAATAATAAACTAAAGCTGGCAAAATAAAGAAATTGCCGAACACAAAATAAGGAATCTCGACAAAATTTAGCGAGATTGATGAGGTTGCATATCCCTTTAAAAATTTTAAATTACTAATTATAACGCCAACTAATTATATACGCCAATATTTAAATGATTAAGAGAAAAATAAACCCACTCTTGCCTGAACCAATCTCTCAAACTGAGGGACGGGAATGCAAATTTCCTCAGGAATTCCGGTCAACTCCAGGACAAGGAGGGAGGATAGGGGATAGTTAGCAAAACATTACGATCCCACTACCCTAGTCCATACAATAAACATTATCTCCCACTCCATGAGTGAAAACTCGATTTTTGCCATTATTATAGCATTATTAATACTAATGAAAACGATTAAGGAAAATTGTCGCCTGTTGATTATTTCAGAATGACCCTTTCGCATTCATTAACGCAAGTAATCAAAGAAAAATTTAGTTCTCGATAACCTGTCTATTCATTTGAGAACAAAATGACCTAAACCATCCAATTTCTCATCCATTGTCAGAATAGCTAAATTATTCATTGAGCAAAAGTCTTTACGGGTGTGAACTTGAAAGCTCCATTAACATTAACTTACGGAGTTCTGGGGAAAACCCACTCATCATCGACTGCATATTTTCTGATTGATTGCTTAAAACTGTCTCTGAGCGGGACAGCTCTTTTCTATCATCTGGAATATAACTCATCATATTTTCATTCGTTGCAGGCGCATTTACGCTTTTCATGATTACGGGTTGATTACGGGTTGATTTTGCCTGGTTGGGTGATTCCCACGTTTCGGGGAGGCGCTATCCATTCCTCCGCCGATACTAGACTTTTATATTCCACTGTATGATTATAAGAAGGTGTATGCGATTGCATCATGGGCGATCTATCTACATACGACTGGTACGCTGATTGAGCATGCGGTGGGGGAGGGGTATTCCTCTTTCCCTTTTCTGTTAAAACTGCAATAGTTTCGCTTATTGCTTCTATTTGACTCCGCATTCGCTGAATTTCTAACGCTTGCTCTGGCACTTCGGGTTTGCAATGAGTATTTTGCAAAGGATAAACAATCTGCTGCCGCATAGGCGAATCGATTGTTTGATATGAAGAATAAATAGATGCCTGTGGTTGAGGGAAGAGGAATTTTTCTGGCTTCCTTTCCTCTCTTATTTCGTTAAATTTTCTAACCATTTCTCCTATACTTTTACTTATTTCTTCGATTTGATTCTTTACCTCTCTCATTTGTTCACCGACTGGAGGTCCTTCTTGTTTCATTTCCTGCATATCTCCCACTACCTGTTCTATTATCTGTTCTAATTTTTCCATCTTTGTGTTTATTTCTTCCCCTCGCTGACTTTTACGGTTATCCCCCTATCGAAGGTGTTAATTGCTTCCTCCGGTTCATGATTCTCCAATACGTTTATCATATTTAGGTTTTGTGCTCGCCTAACGACTAAGGAATCTCGGGGAGAACTTCTAACCCTTTCTTCTTCAGCAACAGGGCCTAAGCTCCTTAAATTGTACCCATGTGGAGGACGAACAGGTTCCTCTCGTCTCACTGGTTCCACGGGGCGTGGAGGTACAACATTACCTCTAGGTATTTGCAGGTTCCTCTGCCAATACGTATAATTGTCATTAGGGAGGTGAAGATCTTCTGTTTCTACCTCTGGTCTATGTTCAGACTCAGGATTTTGAGAAGATTGATTCTCTGTTTGCCTTTGCAGCCCATATGCTGGCTTAAGTCTATTAGCATGAACTAACTGTTTATCATGTCCATTGACCTCTTGTATAATGAAATTCACGGGAGACAACTGTCTCATTATTTCATACGGTCCTTTGTAATTGTCAGCTAACTTTTTCGTCAAGCCTCTTTTGACTAAAGGTGAATGTAAATAAGCATAATCACCGACATCAAAGACATAAGGTCGCTGCTTAGGGTCATGATAACTTTTCCGTTTTTGTTGCTGCTCCTCGAGAGTTTTACTAGCAATCTCATAGGCATCTTGCAGTCTAAGTTCAGCTTCATGAGCATAATTATCATCTAAATCAAAAACTACACGTCTGGGGGTCGTTAATATTTCTAACGGTAGAGTTGGCTCTCTTCCGTAGAATAAAAAGAAAGGTGTTTCTTTCACTGCACTGTGGGGAGTCGAGTTATAAGCGAAGTTAATGTACGGCAAAGAAATGTCCCAGTTACATTGCTGCTTATTAACATAATGTTTCAACATTGCTACCATTGTTTTGTTGTAGCGTTCTACAGCTCCGTTCGACGCCGGATGATATGCTGTAGTGAATAACCTCTTTATCTTCAATAATTTGCATACTTCCTTCATTAAGGCTGAAGTGAAATTCGCTCCCCGATCCGTGAGTAATTGTGTCGGGATCGAATAACGAGCAAACACCGTCTCTACTAACGCTCTCGCCACCGTTTCAGCTTTCTGATCAGGGAGTGCGATAGCTTCCGAATATCGACTGAAATGGTCGACTAATACAAGTATATATTTATTTCCTTTATCAGTTATTGGAAACGGACCCACGAGGTCGGCAGCTATTCGAAAAAAAGGTCGTTCCGCACTAGGAAATTTTTGAAAAGGCTGCTCCTTCCTTTTCAGAGGGGGTGTCTTCTTTTGACAGCTCTCGCAACTACGACAATATTCCTGAATATCTTTGTTCATCCCCTTCCAATAAAATTGTTTATTTACTTTCTTTCTCATTCTTTTTGCTTTAATATGTCCACTCATGGGAATATCGTGATATAATCTCATAACATATTTCTTATATTTCTCCGGTACCACTATTCTTTCCCACTTCTCTCTCCTAGAAGCGCTTTCTTTTAAATTGTACATGTCATCATCATCTAGAAAATAACCTTCAGAGTCCATTGAACCATACGACTTTAATTGTTCAATAATAGGGCTTAATATGGAATCTCGTTTTTGCTCTTCTGCAATTAATTCACGAGAAATGACTGGTTCATACTCCGTGACTGCACCAATGGCCACACGGCTGAGACAATCAGTATTGCCATGTATGCGTCCTGGCTTATGTATTATTTCAAAGCTAAATTCTTGGAGCGTCATCCCCCATCTAGATAATCTCGACCCGGGCGTTTTTATATTAAACAACCACCTTAATGGTCGATGATCAGTGACTATCTTAAAATGTCAACCGTCTAAATACACTCTAAATTGTTTCACAGCAATAATTACTGCCAAGCACTCTTTTTCTGTTGTGCTATAGTTTAGTTCGCTCTTTTTTAAGAGACGACTCGCATACGCAATAGGAAATTCTTCTCCCTCTATCTTTTGTGATAGAATTGCTCCGAGCGCCAAATCACTTGCATCTGTTGATACAATAAATTCTTTAGAGAAGTCTGGGCTCCTCAAAACTGGTGCTGTAATAAGAGCATTTTTTAAAGCTTGAAATGCAGCTTCTGTTTCCTCAGTCCATTCAAATGGAACGTCTTTTTTCGTCAGATTCGTAAGAGGTTTAGCTACATGACTAAACGAATCTATATGACGTCGATAATATCCAGCTAATCCTAAGAAGGATTGTACTTCTTTAACTGTGGTTGGCCTAGGAAATTCTTTTACTGCATGTTTTTTATCAGGATCTGCCGCAATACCGCTCTCAGAGACGATATGGCCCAAAAACTTGACTTCTGACTTCACGAACTGACACTTCTTTGGCTTCATTTTAATGTTTGCTTCCTTTATGCGTTCAAATAGGAACTCAAGGTCCTTTAAATGCTGTGAATAATCAGTTGAATATATTAAAAAATCGTCTAAATAGACAAGTGCAAACTTCCCTTAAATCTGTCTAATAATATGCTCTGCAGTCCTTTCCCAAACACTCGGCGAATTAGCTAAGCCCATAGGTAATCGTTTGAATTCGTATTTACCTCCGGGGACCACAAATCCAGTCTTATGTCCATCCTCGATTCCTAGCTGAAAATATCCCTGATTTGCATCCAGTACACTAAATATTTTAGCTTTTCCTAGCACTGAAAGTACCTCCGATATTAACGGTAAAGGAAAAATATCAAGGCGTGTCACCTTGTTTAATTTTCTATAATCTACGACAAACCTAAAGGTTCCATCCTTTTTCTTCACCAAAAGGGTGGGTGCTGCCCATGGAGACGTTGATTCTTTAATTACATCATTTTTCAGTAAATTATCAATAATCTGATCCATTATCTCCCGCTGTGCGTACTGAATACGGTACGGTGCTTGCGCAATAGGTCTCGCATCTCCAGTATCTATACTGTGATGGAATGCATGTGCATATCTGAGATCGAATTCACTCTGTGCGAAGCAGCTTCTAAATTCCCATAAAATTTCCTCTAACTGTTCTCTTTCTTCTCTTTCCATATGATCAAGTTTGAATAAATTTAAATATTCCTCTCTGCTTAATGGCTCTTTTGTTGTTTCATCTTTAATCTCAATCGTATGATTCATTATGTAGGGGGGTTGTTCTGCTTCCTGTAAGTTTCCAACTTTCCTTCCCTTCTCTAAAACTAATTCTTCCTGAGAGCAATTAATAATACGGACAGGAACAGTGTGTTTATCTGTCACTTTTACTAAAACATTAGCGGTTTTCAACCCTGGTACCCATAAATCATAAGCTTCAATCACACCCTGTCTCCCTTTAAATCCTTTTTCTCTTATTATCCCTTCACTGACTACTTCAGATAATGGAGGAAGTGTAGTCTTTTGTTTCAAGTGCACCGGCACCATTTCCATGTATATCCTTTCTTTCTGTTCTTTAGTAATTAAAAGATTATTCCCTATTCTTCCTTCATCTCCTAAGATTTCTATTGAATTATTCCTATCCCGAATGACCTGTTCTTTAAAGTCAATTACGAACTTCTGCTTCACAAAAGTATCCTGGCCCAAAATTCCATCGCATTTTAATGGCCATGGTTTGTCCCATGCATAACATTCAATCATATAATCTCGGTTACCTAACCGCATAGCTACTTCGTATGCTCCTTTTGTGGAAAATCCATCTCCCGTAATTCCCATGAGTTCTAGTTTAGGTTTCTCAATTGCTCTAACTATATGCCCCTTTTCCTTTAATTTTTTAATCTTTTCTTCTGATAATAATGTAATTTTACTCCCCGTATCAATAAGCATTTTGGTTTTAAAGGTTCCCATCAATGCCTCTATCGTTAGACAATGTGCATCCTCTAATTTCTTTTTCTTTATGGGGGTTCTTTCTATCTTTCTCATCGAAAGAGCTGGTTGTTGTGTCGTTGTCGGTTTTTTATTTTCTCTTATTGGTTTAGGTTTTCTGTTGTTCCTTTCTCTCTTTTTATTCTTCCTACTTTGATTATTTCTATTATTGTCATATTTATTCCTTCTACATTGATTATTTCTATTATGGCTATATTCATTCTTCCTACATTGATTGACTCTTTGTTGCTGTGCCGAATAAACATTCATCACCTTTGTCACTGCTTCCTCAGACACCTTACTTAATCTATCTTCCAGTTTACTGACAACGGCTTCTCTTATTAAACCTACCATTGCTTTTTCTCGTCTTTGATGCCAGCGTTCTATCCTTTCCGCCATGCCTACTGTCTGCTCCCACGTCTCCGCCTTGGCAAACATCATTTCTTTTTTGATATCAGGCAATATACCCTCTTCAAAACGCTGTTTCAATCTCTGCATTATAATGGAATGCCGCATTTCTCCTTTAGCTTCTACTATTTCCTCATCTTCCCCTTCTTCCTTCACCACAGGAGGTATCAACTTCCTTCCCAACGCCACTAATCTAGTAGCGTAAGTTTGAATTTCTTCTCCTTCCTTTTGTTTACAATTTTTAAATTCCTCTTCCGTTTCTATCAATGTCCTGCTACCAAATCTATCCATTAAAGTATTTTTAAATTGCAAATAATTCTCCAGATCATCAAACCTGCCACTTTCTCTAACATACATACGCGCATCTCCTCTTAATCTTAATCTAGCCATACTCACTGTAGTTTTTTCTCCCCACCCTCCTGCGAGGGCGACTTCCTCCACACTACGAAAAAATTCCTCAACATCACCCTTCCCATTACATAAGGGTATTTCTTTATACAAAGGCAAAAATTCTTGGTTTACCTGAAGTTCCATTTTTTCAATTTCTCAAACAATGTTTTATCATTACACGAGCTAAAAGGTTTAATATTTTCTCTCCTTAGGTTTCTTTTTTTTCATCGAGCTTGGAAATTGGAACCGCCTGCTCCGCTTTCACAAGAGGAGAGCAACACCGCTTCTCCACGCACAAGGGAAAACTTTACAACAAACTTAAATGATTATGTTTAAATCTATTTTCAATAAACCTTTTTACCAGTATACCTGCAAAGAAATGTGATGATTATTGGTTATACACTAAACACAATCATGACACATACTTACTTTTACCACTTGACACACCTTTAGACTCATAATAGGTAAGCATTTACTTTTATACATTATTATGTCTCCGGGACCCTTCCAAATTTTGAAATCGAGTCCCTGTTCGGGCGCCATTTGTGAAGCCCCAGAGGGGGGTGTAGGAGTCATTAAAAGGTCTTAAAATATCGCCAGGGCTGCTCCTCATGTTTACTCCCCTCGGGTCCACCTTCCACGGGATTCTTCCCTGTGGGTATATCCATGGGTTTTATTCTTAGTATACGGGCGGTAGTTGAGACCTGTCCCGATACCGATAATCGCCTTAGGCTTTTTTAAGGGTTACACCTCTCCAGATATTAAGTTATTTTAATCACCATTATTAACACTTATACTTGATAGAGACGAATGGAGCAGAAACCTTGTTTAATAATAATAACACATATTTATTTCATATAAGTAAAATTAAAGTAAAATTCCAAGAGTTCTTTCTTTCAAATTAAATTACCAAAAGACTATCATAAGTTTCATATTTTCTGTAAAAGTTTATTTTAATGATAATTATATATTAGAAAAGTTACTGATTGCTTAGTTCTACTTTCAACTTATTAAAACTTAATATTTCATTCATTACAATATTCAAATAGCTTTAACTTATTCACAAAGAATTTTAGTGACCACTCTAATATGTACATAGCAAGCAAAACGAATGTATCATTACCCATCTCCTCTTCCTGGTCATCTCCTTGGGGGTGGTGTAATGTCGACTCCGATGTGGTCTTCTTTTGTTGGGCTCCGCGTTTGTATTTGTTTAACTGATTCAGGGTTAAGTCATAATAATATCAATAAGAATAATAGTATTTCTTTTTATTTGCTTGCAAATTGGGGTGCTAAAACTGGTTCTAAGATAATTGGTATTCATAGTGAAAGTTTCACTATTTACTAACTCCACGACTATTCTTTTTAATTGTCTCCATCATTTAGTATTTGTTTCTCTCCATCGTCGCCGTGCTTCTCAGAGAGCAGGAATCAGTAGCTCTCTCTCTATCAACAAGTGAATCACAAGAAGCCTCCTCTCTATTTTCAGTTCATTGATGATATCCCGGTAAGATTAGAAAAGGGATACCATTCACCTGGATCAAATACACGTCGCTGATTGGCATTCATAAAAAGTTCATGAGTTGTCAACACGGCACAGAGCTCACTAGTCCGAGGAGAAGAATGGGGGGGGGGACTCCCACTCGACTCGGCAAGGCACTCCGTCACACAATACCGTTGTTACCTAACTCAACTGGAAAAATAATACTGTCGTCCGGTGTTGTAAATCTAATAGCTTCTCACATAAAACATTCTTCTAATAAAGCAGATAAATTGTTAGAAAACTTCCAAATAGTTTCTTCATAAAACTTAGGAAATGAATCCTGTACAATCTTCAGGGGGAGGGGTCCGTACATTAATTAAAGTTAGGCCTATTGTAAAAAATGGCTAATTTATGTTAGGCCTAGAGTTAAAATGACTTAATAATGTTAGGCCTATAGTTCAAAATGGCTAATTAATCTTAGGATTATTGTTAAAAATGGCTAATTAATGTTAGGCCTATTGTTAAAAATGGCTAATTTATGTTAGGCCTACAGTTAAAATGACTAAATATTGTTAGGCCTATTGTGAAAAATGGCTAATTTATGTTAGGCCTATTGTTAAAAATGGTTAATTAATATTAGGCTTATTGTTAAAATGGCTAATTGAAGTTAGGCCTATATTTTAAAATGACGTGAATGCATATAGAATCAAAGGTATTTCCACTGTTTATTTAAACCAAGTGGAAGTAAAAGTCAGATATTAAAATTACATCTGCGTCAGAGCGGAAGCTCTTTGCAATGCTTAAAAGATTTTACCCGGCAATGCTTTGAAACAATGGTTTTTCTCTCTTAACGTTTATGATAACTTTGATCTAGCAGTGGAAAGAACATAGTGGGAAGACCCAGTAGTTTAAAACATTTAGACGTGCAAGGATTTCATTCTCATTTCACGTGCGTTTGGAAAGATTTGTATGAGCGCTGCAATCGAATACGTAAATTTACATGCAGTTTTCGCCATTGCTGTATATAAAAATATTACAGTAATATTAAACAACAAATTTTTATATTCTTCTTTTCAGCATATTTGAAAATCGTTTTACGAGTTATATTCTTGTTGTTTATTAATTCTAAACTTTGTTCATGTGTTCATTTTAGCTGTACATTCACATTCAGATGAATCAAAAGATTTTCGAATATGACCCCGAGCCTGCAAAAAAAGCTTTAAATTTAAATAGAAAAAAGTCATGTTGAAAATTCAAAAAGATTTCTTTGAAAACGTTCCCAATGGATGGCGTCTCCAAATACGGCCCTTTACTAAAATATAAAACATGAATTCTTTCTAAAAAATTCTAATCTTACTTCACGTGTTCTTTTTCTGGATATTAACTCGCAGAAATTGCAACATTTCATCAAAAAAGAGCCCGAGCAACGCCGAGTAAAACAGCTAGTATACATACATACATAATATATATAGATTTTTGCCCTGAAAAAATCCTCTTCGTCCTTGGCAAGGATCTAAGCCACATCTACGTGAATCAGAGCAACACCACATAGACAGAAGGCCTGATAACAGAAACATCATACACTGTTACATCATCATTAGTCGACCATTGTTTATTTTATTTCTACCAATAATAGGCCCTACATTTGACCACTAATGATGATGTAACAATGTATGGCGTTTCCGTTATCAGGCCTTCTGTCTAGGAGGTGTTGATCAGAGGAGATCACGCAACCACTGAGCCATCGAGGCCATTATGGAAAAGTAAAATCATCTGCTAGACAGAGAGTAATGCCCACGCAAATGGCCAGAGAGCGCCAGTAAAAAAAAATCACGCTTTAAACAATGGAGTTTCCCATCCTATATTTCTTCATCCATGACCATAGCCAAAGTAATTTTTATGCCTGTTGTTGCAGACACATTGCTGTGCATTGTAGGACATCACATACATTGTTGGTCCGCGCATATCTTAGGCTCATGTTAGACAGCTAAATTTTACTCTTTCCCCATTGGGCCAACCTGACACTCGGCACATTTAAACAATATCCTGAACCTAACGAACATCTGGTGCAAGTATGAGCTCAAAAGGATAAGTGGTTCAAAAGTTTTAAGAACATTTACAGACGCATCCTGAATTTTTTTATAGACCTTTCCGTTGAAACTGAAACTGGAGTAAGTGCGCAGAAGCCGAACAGCAAAAAACTTGCGTATCCTGCCTTGAAATGTGTATAAACTGCTACACATCCGGAGGAAAACTGCTACAGACGTTTTTTTTTTTGCTGTTCTGCTTCTGCGCAGTTATTCCAGTTTTCGTTTCAAGGAAAAGTTTAGCAACTTTTCCAGGCACCATCTCTTGAGTAAACAAACAAACATAAACCAAGATATATGATTTTTACCCCTTCCCCCCTACTTTGGGGACATATAAATCTTACTCTGGACCTAACGAATATATGTTGCGAATATGAACTCAATCGGATAAGTGGTTCAAAAGTTTTTAGAACATTTACAGACGCACCCTGAGCCTGAATTTTTATATATAAAGATAGCTAATTTTGGCATTATAACAAACTGTAAAATTAAAAGTCAACAAAACGTGAACATGGAAGCATAAATCTATCTACATGTCTATAGGGCTGTTTGGAAAATTACCCAGTTCGCTTGAGGGCGCAATTGGTTGGCACGTCAGCACAGTGACCTGAAGGTTCCTGGTTTGAATCCAGGCTTTTGAATTTTCTTTCCTAGTTTCATTAATTATTTAAACATCTGAAATTTGGCATGTAAAAATCCTCACAAAACCATTTATCATTCACTCTTTAAAAAATTACATGAATGAAGAGTAGTCTCTGATATGAATTCCTCTGGCATAATTCATGGACACCTGTTTCATTTTCATCTATCCTGTTGAACCATATAACTTCAAGCCCTTATTTTGTAATTTCATTGTGTACTCACCTGTCTACGACTATCATATTAATATAAAACATGTGAAAGTTTGTGAAGATGTTTGCATGTTTATTGCTCAATCACGCATAGACAATTTCCTGGATTAACACATAGGATAGTTTAAATCCCGGTAATACGTTCCTGTGGGGAAATTTACAATGTTCTTTTATTTGGATGTTTTTGCTCTATTACGCAAAATCTCGACATATTTAGACTGAAGTTTAGGACAGAGAAAAAATACATAGAAATACATACGAGAAATATGGCTTTTTATTTCGTGTAAGATAGCGTAAACCGCTTAAAATATCTGAAAATTCATTCCGTGGTTTAGTAGATGCAGGGTAACAGACGGTTAGACAGACACGCTGTCCAGGCAAATAGAGAATAGATAAATTAGAGATAAATAGCATATGGTTTATCCCTTTATTATAGGTCTCCCCACTATTTTGGAAAGAGACCTGTGGCCTGACGTTAAACTTTAATGTTAACATAATAACAACACTTTTGTTCTGAATCTTGTCAGTGGATGGCGCTGCCTTAACTTTAAAACGCACTTTAGTTCGTGTCTGCCGAAATTCACTTTAACGCTACTATTTAAATAGCCAAACACATCTGATCTAGCAGTTACCTGTCGTTTAAGTATTTATAGATGCAATATATCTTCTTTGTTTTACATATTTAAATTTGTTTGCTTTAATGATATTGGAAGCCTGCCAATTGGGAAGCTCGACCTTCCAGAACTGCCATGGCCGAAAGTGATGCAAAACACATGGCTAAATCTGAAGGTAGCTGAATAATTCTCAGAGAGTGGTAAACTTAAATTAAACTACAATACACTTTTATCTTTTTGTTTACTTTGTATTTTAAATATTTTAAATTATTTTAAAAACAATTTTTCGATCATGGTTTCAATTTCGTTTCGCTCAATTACAGTATCGTTTTCCCTCGTCTTTTAGTAACGTATTTTGATTCATAATTGTGGAAAGTGATTTCTGATATTATTTCGTGTCTATTTATACAGTTGTATAAGAAACAATTTTGAGGGAGATACAAAAAAGCAGCGAGATAAAAAAATCTATAGCTAACTACTCCATGGCTCACTCATGATAAAGAGCCGTAACAAAGTTAGCTAGATAAACAGGCCCTCAAGCAAAAAAGCCACCATCATCTTAGTCCAAACATTGCTGTTTTTTTGCTCTTCTTTTTGATTTTCTTATTTCTTGTTTCCATTAAGGTTTAATTTGCAGTTTCCTGATTTTGAAATATGCCGGGAAATTGCAAATCTAATTTGTCACAAAATTCTAATAGCTCGAGCTATGAAGGTCAAGAGATTTTTCTTCGAGCGAAGCTGAAGAAGATTCAGCAGACTAGGATTCAAGTGGCTCTCAGAGTAGCTGAAAGGCCGGAGCAAGGCCGGAGCAGGCGGACGACCGATGTCAACAACACGCTGATTATCTGGCGTCCCAGTGGGCTACTGAACAATCGGCGTCTGGAACAATCGCCAATTAAGAGCGGAGACTATAGAGGACGCAAAGGCTCGCTGGCGTGCTGTTGATGAAAGGACGGCAAAGTAGCGGCAGACTTTCACTAGTAACACGTAGGGTATTTTTTTGAGCACGCTGCTTTAGCTTATGATGCAGGTCCCGATTACGGCAGCCGCAGGCTCCTAAAAAAGGAAAATCAGACTGCTGGTATTTGTTGTTCTGGTGGTAAAGTAGTCATTCCACGGTTAGAGGAGGCAGTGCAAACATTAAAAGAAATATTCCCATGTGTAACAGATGATTTGCGGCATTTTCTAAATAATAACAGAAAATAAAGTGGGTTTCCATATGACATCTTTCGGTACGGATAGGATTGTTGCCATGCCGTGATTTTCGCCGACTTTTACTGTACAAGGGCAGGTTTGTCACATAATTGCGTCCCTAATTTCTATGACAATATGCAGCCAAGTTTTTTTATAGGCGAAGAGGAGAGACGTTCTGAAATCATTCAAAGATTCGAAAGACAGACAGTTAAAAAATCAATGAGAACAAAATTTTGGTACAGGAAGTCAAACGGTTCTGGAGAAAATGCCCGATGAAAGTTGCAAGTTGGTGATCGACCATGACCGAGTGCAGTGCAGCAGCACTAGCAGTGCTACAATGCGCGCATTACCAACGAGGTAGCAGACATGGTAGCAGACAGCGAGGACAGCATTGGCAGGGACATTGTGTTGCGTGCGCCCAACATAGTTTCTAGACAGCTCTCCAGCGTCGCCACACAGCTACTGCAATGCCCTCCAGTACCCAATCATTTTCTGAAAAGGGCAGAATGGGTAACATTTTGAGTCCCCCGGTGAATCCGCAGACTAGGCGTCCCGTGGCCAACAAAAAAATGTCCTGCGCTTACCATCTCATGGTGCATGACAATGATTTTAATCAGCTGCTGCGCTACAGGCAAATTCTGCACCAGTTCTTGGTGGATATGTGCATTAAGATAGAATGTGAGTGCTTGAAATACAGATCTTTGAATCAAATCAAGTTCCTGGCGGAAAGCTACATTCATTTGCAAAATGCTGTGAGGAATGACAGGTAAGTAAACGCTAATAATATAGGGCAAATAGTTAACCTCCGTCTCTCAAGTAAATATTAATAACTATAAACTGGAGATGCTCTCCAAGCATAGGTAATGATTTTTCGATTGAAAAATGGAAGGAAAAATTCTGCGATCTGGATTCGAACCAGGAACCTCGACTATCATGGCTGATGCCTCTACCAATTGGGCTATCGCAGACACCTGGATAGCCAAGCTGTCTCAAGGTGTCTTAAAGACAATCAAGTTGTCACTGTTGAAAGCCCAATGGGAGACGGGAACCTGGCCCGCAGATCGAGAATTTCTCCACTACAAACTATCAGAAAGTTGATGAACTCACAAGTAAATAATAATGATTATAAACTGGAGATGCTCTCCAAACATAGGTAATGATTTTTTGATTGAAAAATGGAAGGAAAAATTCTGCGACCTGGATTCAAACCAGGAACATCGACTATCATGACCAATAGCCCAATTGGTAGAGGGAAATCATTACTCCGTTTCTCAATTGTGAATAGTCCAAGGTATCTGAGTAAATACAGATGCATTTGTATATGTCCGAGACTACGGCTGCCCTGATCTGTTCACCATATTTAAATGCTACCCGGCATGGACAGAGATCACTGGAAGAGCTACCGACCAGAACGGCCTCATTACTGGGGTTTTTAACAATTAAAGTTTCGAAAGTTGGTAGATCTGCTAACGAAACGTGAAATATATGATGAGACTCAGTGCTTCGTGTACTCCATAGAGTGGCAAAATGACGGTTTGCCCCAGGTGAATCTTTTACTGTGGCTAAAAGAAAAATTGCGTCCCAACCGAATTGACGTACTATTAGCGCAGAAATTCCTGATGCCAACAGTGACAAAAAGCTCTACGATACAGTAAGCAAAACATGATCCACGGGTCATCCGGGGAGGTGATACATATCATCCTGGGCATGAAGGACAGAAAGTGTACCATGAAGTATCCCCGGGCGCTACTGAAGGACACAGTGCTGTGAAAAAGGAGACCCGCAGTTTTGCTGGAGGGCACCTCAAGATGGAAGACACACATCTACCATTAGAATTCGTGTTGGTCATGTGGAAGTAGTGTTGAACAACACATGGCTCCAGCCCTTTACACCCCTTCTTGCAAAATTCTTCGATGATCATATCAATGTAGAGTTTCGCAATTCAGTGCAGGCTATAAAATACATATACATATAAAAAAGGAAGGAGCTATCAGGGAATTTTCAATGTTTGGCAAGCTGGAGACGTCAGCAAACGTTCAGGACGGGCCAATAGGGCATGGGCACAAAATAGTAACAGAAGTTGATAGGGCGTCACTGTCGAGGACGAAACATACGTTAGTTGCTGTGTTGATATTATAGGGCGTCCCAAAAATAAGTATTTATTTTACTGAAATCGGACATTAAAAAACAAAGAAAACGCGCTTTTTTTATTTTAATATATTAAGTATGTGTTAAAAGTGCTTAAATTTTTAATTTTATGTATATATTTTATTAGCAGTGCAGTGGATAACGCCGACAATGCTTCAAAATAAGTTTCTCAAATTTACAGGGATACAGACGGAGTAACGCTGAAAATTATCAATAAAGTTTTAACGGAAGATTATAAAACTGTTTTGGTATCATAATTCAGTTTTTTGTTTTTAAATTTGCCCCATTTCACTGTAAGAGTTATATACTTTAAGGACACCCTACCCTGCATTACTAATAAAATGTAAACAAAATTCTTAAAAAAAATTAAAATTGTATACGTATACTTTTAACATACACTGTCATGTAACTGAATTATGACTACCCGCTTGGTAATGGGAGTATCCACCCTTCGCCGCTATAACTGCTGCTAGGCGTCGTGGCATGAATGCAAGAAGTGGGGTATGTGTTCGATGGTGTGACAGTCCATTCTTCTTGAAACGCTGTCCACAGAGCTTCGAGAGTCATAGATGGAGGGTCCGGCTGCCCTACTTGGCGATTAAGATGCTCCCACAGATGTTCGATTGGATTGATGTCCGGCGAATTAGCGGGCCAAAGGAGCACTCGAAAATCAGTAGAGTGTTCCTCGAACCAGTCCAGAAGAAGACGTGCCTTGTGACAGGGTGCATTGTCCTGCTGGAACACACCAATACATTAGCGTATCATCTTGAGCATGTATGGGTGTACCTAGTCCGCTGCGATTGACAGATAGCCACAGGCATTCAAATTGCCCTCTAGACGAATGAGTGTACCTAACTGCTCCCAACAGAAGTTCCTCCACACATTACACTATCCTCACCAACCTGTTTCCGACCCAAAATAGCCTCCTGCAGTCTCTTTTCATGGCCTTCACGACGCACTCGCCATCGCCCGTTAATCTTATGGAGCAAAAACCTTGACTCGTCGGAGAAGGCGACCTTAGCCCACTCGTCTGTGATGCAATGGCGGTGCTCACGTGCGAGGTCTAGGCATCGTTGAAGATGATCCCTCGTCAACATGGGTACATCAACCATGCGTCGACTGTTCAGGCCCATCCGTAGCAGGGTGGGTTCAAAGATAATGTCGGACACACGTCTGTCGGCACCACTGTTGATTCTGGTGGTCAGTTGATGGACTGGGGTTTTTCCTGTCACCTTTTACGAGTCGTCATAGGCGCCGCTCACCCTGTTGGTCGATGGCTCGTGACTCTTTACAGTGATGGCGTTGGGACGCGATTTCTGTCCCTGCTATCCACTCTTTGTACACCTTCACTACAGCGGACTGTGAACAGTTCACAAATCGCGCCGTTTTGGGGATGGTGCCACTCTTGCTGCGATAGCCTATTATTATCCCTTTTTGAATGTCCGTTAAATCTGGACGTTTACCCATCTTGTGGCTCGTGCACCTGCCGTTTGATGCACCAACTTTAAAGCTTTCTCAGCCTGTTATGCAAATTTTGCAATATGTAATCGTTGTTGGGGCGAACCATGCATGTGCATTGAAGGGGTGCTGATCGTAATTCACTGATATGACAGTGTATATTTAACATGATAAAAAGCGCGTGTTTTTTAAATGTCCGATTTCAATGAAATAAACTCCAAATATTTTTGGACAGTTTGTACAATACCAACTATATGTTGTGTGCCATCATGCTCTAACCACAAAAAAACCTCATTCCTGATATCATGCCTTTGCTAAAAATAAATCTAGAAGAAAGGAATGGACTATAAAGATACGAACCTATAAAAAAATTCATATCTGCATAAAAATATGCGTTGATCACTTCATATTTGCTTATTACCCCATAGCTAGTTAAATAATTTGAAAAACTATGTTAAATATCTTAAATTTTTCATGAACTATGCTAAAAAAAAGCGATGATAAATATATTAGAAATATTAAGGAAAGAATTTAAATTAATTTGATATAGTATATCATTGATGATAACTTCTAATTTTAGTTGAAATTCATTACATATGCGATGTTTGTTCCGAAAGTAAGTTTCGTCATTTTTTTCACACGGAAACATTATTGCCAAAAAATGACAGCATGGCATCATGAACAATAAGTCTTGCACAATTTTTCGACATAGTCGCCACCGACATTGAGACCTTTGCCGTAGCGTACAATCCGATTGAAGAAAGAGCAACAGAAGACATGCGTGCTCGTACAAATCACCACGGCAGACAAACGTTTACTGACAACATGATCGCATCCCAATTCACCAGTGTGGAAAAAATTCAATGTGTCACACTCTGCAGGCAAGATTATGGCAACAGTGTTCTGGGGCGCGAAAAGTGTGAGTCAAGTGTGATTTCTTTCATTAAAGGACCATCAATGCGGCACGCTACTGCGACACCCTCACCAAATCAGGTCCGCCATTCGCACGCAGCAAGGCTCACACCAGATCAGCTAACCTCTATCACGCCTGCTTGATGCTACTCTTTCTTCAAACCGATTGCACGCTACGACAAATGTCTCAATGTCGGTGATGACTAGGTCGAAAAATAGTGCAGGGTGTATAGATCATGATGCCATGCTGTATTTTTGGCAATAAAGTTTCCAGGTGAAAAACTGAAGAAACTTACTTTCGGAACCCCTCGTAAAATGTCTTAAATTTATAGTCAAAGTTATGCCAACATATTGTGAAAAATCTAACTTAATCTATTGACCTTCAAAGAATGAATGCTGTTTTTTTGTGAATGACGTGTTACACTCTGAATGATGTGTGTTACACAGGTTTTGTGCAGTGCAGCAGCAAAACAAAACATTGTTTATATTTCATAATGAAACGTGCATAATGACTATCATAACAGCAACAAAAATAATATCTTTAATAGTATCTTGTAAAATATCAAAGTTTATTTTCGTGTATAGGTCAATGGAATAAATTGAAGAAATCAGCAATTCCATCAGAGAATTTTCTAAAAAACGCCATGAAAATCCACCAAAGAGCCGTAATTAGCTCAAAAAAAAAGTTAACAGTATTAACAAGAACAGATGAAAGGGGTTTCTTAATATTAGTGAAGTGTGAAAAACATCGAACGTAAGTGCTGCTGATCATAGACAGAGAGAGAGGTTATCCTAAACCTCGATGGTGACGCGCCTCTGGTGTATACTTGGAGTAGCTTTCCTGCCCATGCCCTATACGTGAACAGCAATGACGCGGCGTGGTGAATCTTTAGCTTACCACTGCACGAGAGACACCCCACTTAGCGGTGTACTGCCCAATGGCGAGTACAATTCCCGAGACAGAGTAGCGACGCCTCCAATGACAATACCGACTGCATTCTTAAAACTCTGTGAAAATGTAACTGTGCAAAAACCCTACTCTAAGCTGAAGTAACAGATGATTAAATACAAAGAAAAGTACTCCGAAACAATGTTCCACATAATAAATTTTAATGACTCAGGTTTACATTTCGGAAACCAAGTTTCCTTCACTAGTGAGTAAAGAACAACGAAAATCGAAAATTGAACAGCGAAGGGTAAACGAAACGAGCAGTCCGAAAGCAACGTTTTCACTGCAATACTCATCCAGGAAATAACCAGGGGAATTACACTGAACTAGGCAAGAAGCCAGATGAAACCTAGTTAAGTCATCTATAGAGTTAAGAACCACGGCAATCGACAATCGAACAGTGAAGTGTAAAATTTGTTCAGGTGGGAAGCAAGTAGTGCTTACACGTTTCTCATCCTTCCGGAATAAATTCCACATGAACTATACTGAAATAGGCAACAAGCCTGTTGACGATTGGGATGGTCCATCTTTGGAAGCAGCTTTTTCAGCAACTCCTGGACTTGATTTCCAATGGGAGGTATATCAAAATCTTTCGGCAATAGAATTAATTGTTGCAACTCTCCTATCAAGTTGGGCAATGGTCCACAAGGTAACGTTTTGGAAAGTTTGGAAGTCCTTTCATCTAGACTTACATACTGTTGCCCAGGCAGGCATACCATAAAGCAAGATGGTTCATATTACAATGTGTCTAAAATAGGAAGGCAGTTAGAGGGGAGGCCAGGGGGTAGAGTTCATTTCATTTTTAGGTCGAAAGAATTCATATATCCACTTCTCCCTCTGGCCTCCCCACTCTTTTTCCTCAAACTGATAAAAGAATTAAAAGCTTTTGTATTTCGTTTGTATCATTTTGTGTATTTATTTGTAAATTATTTTGTTCTTGTATATAGTTTTTGTTATTAACTTCCATTTTTTTGAATATATTTTACTACGTGTACTAAATTTTATAGTTTTTTTATCTTATAACTTCAAAGCTTTAAGATAATCATTGTGATTACTCCTCTTATCAGTTTGGTGGATAGAAGGGAAACTTAAGTAGCTGGAGGGGGAAGTGGTAGTACAACCCTTATATTAACCCTTTCAACGTAAAAATGAAATGAACTCTAACCCCTGTTCTCCCCTCCAACCGCTTTCCTATTTTAGACTTACTGTACCTCCCTTTAGAGCAACAGTTTGCAGTGCAATCCAAGCGCGCTGTTTCGCCCCAGAAGAGCTACCAGATTGAGTTTTGCCTTCTTTGCCTTGTTGATGGCATAAGAGATATGGTCGCCCCAATTTTGCTTGGCATCTATAACCACTCTGAGGTATTTGTAATGTTTACCCATTCGAGCTCTTTACCAGATAGGAAGAGAGGACTCGGGGGTTTTCGAAGTTTCTTCGTAATGAACATCACCTTGCATTTGTCAAAATTTAGATTGACTCTCCACTTAGATACGATTCCTCATCGAGATTTCGCCTTTTGCAACCGAGATATCACGTGAGCGGGATTTCGGTCAGTAATCATGATGAACGCGTCGTCAGCGAACAGATATAACTTTTACTTTGTAAAGGTTGAACAGTGCAGGGCGCAGGACAGAGCCCTAAGAAACACCAGCATTGACTTCACAATGGGAAACAGCATTGACTGGCCAACCTTCACACGAAAAATACTGTTTGACAGAAAAGATCTAATCAAGGCAATTAGATCGTCCAGAAATCCACAAGTAATCATTTCGTATATCAAGCCTTTGTGCCAAACCTGATCAAAAGCTTTTCGGACATCCAAAAACACAAGACCATCATATTTAGCGCAGTTAAAAGGAGTGTTTAGATCTGCAACAAACTTCCAGATCTGGCAACCATGGGCTTGAGTTGACAGGAGTGACCTGGTCAGAAGTGACCTGGGTGAAAGCCGAATTGCTCTTCACGATCAAGATTGTTAGCCACACAGCAGTCTCTAAATCTCTTAAGAATGACGCGTTCAAAGACTTATGATAGCATAGGTAACAAGCTTATGGGCTTGTAGCTGACAGGGAGAGCAGGGTTAAGACCAGGCTTTAGTATGGTAACGATAACAGACTCTTTCCACTTGACAGGAAAATAACCATGTTTCCAGCATTCTGTTTGTATGCTACAAATCCATTGTTGAAAGACGAATATTTGGGAAATTATCCGGGTTGTCCTCATTAGGAGCGGTAAACTGTTTTACCACGGAGTCGGCGATCAGTTGAGTTTTATCTGGATCACTGGAGACAGCATTGCCATCTGTGGTAAGCAGCAGTGGCAAATTGATGGGTATGTTTCCTTAAAGAGCCCTTACAGTACTCCAGAGCGAGTTGTCCTGGACTGACAGGGACTTTAGCTTTTCATTCCATCTTTGATTACGTAAAGAAATTAAATAATAACTGAAGTTGGCTTTAATAATTCTATAATTTTCTGCTGTAGAAGAAGCTGCGGTTGTTCAGGTGTTTCCAATGCCTGGATAATTTTTTATCTTTTCTGACCAATACCCGTTCTTTTTTTCAAGGTTATGATTTAATATGCATCCTTCGAACGATTATTAAAGAGCACAATAATTCTAGGCTGAGATGGAAATTAATGTTTGTACGGATTGAACGTGTAAATTTCGCTCTCTGTATTCTCTACATCTCAGCCTAGAATTATTCGTTATACTTCCATAATTTTACATACACGAAGTCACTAAGTGTCTGAGATCCGTTTCCCTCTTATCAACTTCCACTGGGGTAAGCGAACTATCTACATTTCCATCATTCTGATTATTCACGATTTCAAAATTTTTACCGTTAATCATCTCGGCTTCCGCAACAATAGTCTTCCTAAACAATAACATCAATAATGATACTAGCTTGAATCTTTATTGTTACAGCGGATGTCGGCAAGATCTTGTGATTAAACTTTTTATATTTCAATCCTAAATTCCACTGACATACCTTAATCAATTCACATAGTGGATAAGAAGCATTTACAATTTTAAAAAAAATGCCTAGTGATAGAGGTAAGCCTTCAACCCGTTCCCATAAGGGCTCATCCAATGATTCCCCTGGCGAACATTCAGAACCGTTGATACCAACATCATTAATTGAAGCATATTTAATTGACCTATTGCAGTCATCCCACTTCCAAAAAATATTTATTGAGATGTTCACTGATACATTAACTGAAATAATTAATCAGCGCATCCAACCATTAATCAATGAATCAATCGGACGACTTTCAAATTTCGAAGAAAAATTAAATTTACTCCAAGAAAAACTTAATTCTTTACAAGGCGAAATTTCACAAAAATCAGACGAACTAGAGCAATATTCAAGGCGTAACAACCTTAGAATATTAGGAGTTCATGAGACAAAAGATGAAGATCTCCGAACAACAATAACTAACTTATGCGCTGAAAAGCTTCATCTAGAATTGCAAAACAGTGATATCTCCATTGTCCATCGTATTGGCAACCACCGACCTGAAAATCCTCGGCCGATCATATGTCAATTTATCTCCCGTGACAAACGTAATATCCTACTAAAAAACCGATATAAATTAAAAAAGAACGAAGATCCACTTCGTGGAAGATCTAACCAAAGCACGTCTTCACCTATTTCAGGAAGCCAGAAGACTTCTTGGTCCCAGGAAGGTTTGGACTTATAATGGCCGGATTGTCACGAAAGACCACGATGATAGAAATACTACTATCACTAACATCAATGAACTAAATACATTTGCTAAATCAAACCAAACATTGAAAAATACTTATCTTAATAATTGCTTCTATTATTTTCTTGTCACACCGTTGTACTCTAACACTTTGATTTTTAATTTAATTTTTTCATATTAATCTAACTTTAACTTATTTATTTTTGATATTAATTTTTCTTGTACTACTTTGTTATTGTTATATTTTTCTTTTTTCCCTCCGTTCTCTAATAGTTAAGCCCCCCTTTATTCCGCTTCTATTTTTCGTTTTTTATTTTCTGATCAGTTTTTAATTATTTCCAATATGACCTTCCACCTCCCTGGTACAATATCTCTTCATACTTTTTCTGAGGTCATATTAGACAAGAATTCCTTTTCTATACTTTGTCTAAATATTCGCAGTGTACGTGATAACTTTGATGAATTTCTACTCTCACTCACTGCCTACCCTGCCGTCTTGAGTTCAATTGAAACCTGGACTGCTGCAACTTCTGATATCCCTCATCTATCAGGATATAATAATTATTCTATCTCAAGAAAAGCACGTAGAGGTGGAGGTATCTGTTGTTTTATTAGCAATGAATTTCCATCTGAGGTTATTGAAGAAGGTACCTGTGTCAGTGATGACTACGAATTTCTTACCTTGTTAGTAAACAATACATTCTTTATTATTAATATATCGTCCTCTAAATTTTAATTTCAGTAATTTCCTAATCTATATTCAAATTCTTCTGCCTCGTTACGTCTTGCTTCTAAAAAATGTATTATTTTAGGTGATTTTAATACCGAATTTCTTTCCTCTTTTCTCAGAAATACTACTGAACTATTGTGTCTATTAAATAGCTTTGGACTTTCACCTACGATATCCTCTCCTACACATTACTGTATTAGTAGCAATTCCTTTAGTCTAATTGATCAAATCTTTACTAATATTACGGATATCACCCAAAGCGGAACAATTGACTTATTAATTTCTTATCACCTCCCCTTATTTCTTATTTATCCAATAAGTAAGAGGTGGTCTACTACCCAAAACTTAACATCTAGATTATACACTTTAAACAGAACACAAATCTTTGCTTCTTATCTACAACAAACGGATTGGGACACATTATTGCTAAACGAATTCAATTCTAATTTTAACTTTGAAACATTTTTTAATCATTTCATGAGTGGCTATAATAAATATTTTCCTATAATAACCTTTATTCGGTCCTCATCTAGTCCGAAAAAAACATGGATCTCAGAAGAATTACTAAGACTGATTAATAAGAAGCGCAAGATTTATAAACAATATATCAAAAATCCTACAAATATTAAAAGAAATCATCTTAGAGCTACTACAAAACTAGTGAAAAATTCCATTACAACTGCTAAACGAAATTATCATGCTAAGCTTTTTTCCTTAATAACCAGCCCCAAAGAGAAATGGCATCAAATTCAGAAGGCTCTATCGCTCCCAAAAAATAGAAGACTCCCTTCCTGCTTTAATAATGAATGTTCGAGTCCAAATCTTCTGTCTTTTTTGCAAGCGCTTTTTCCATGCTCCCTAGTTGAAAGAAATAATATTATCAATGATTCTATTTCATGTTCATGTCCAGAGCCTCCCAACTCTTCACGCGAATCTTTTTTTCCATCCCCAACAACTCTCAATGAAGTCTTAGCAATTATAAACAAATTCTCAAATTCTAAAACAACAGATATTTATGGTCTTCGACAAGATGTGATTATTAGTATCGCCCCTTATATATCATATCCTCTATGTGTTCTCTTTAATATGTCTCTCTGTAAAGGAGAATTCCCAAAATTACTTAAATGCGCAAAAGTCATTCCAATTTTCAAAGAAAGGAGATAGCAATGATCTTAACAATTACAGACCTATTTCTATTCTGCCTTTCTTTTCCAAAATATTTGAAAAGCTATTCTATATTCGCTTAAGTAATTTCATTCATTCTCATGATTTTATATCTCATGCACAACACGGTTTTCGCCCAAATAAAAACATCTCCACAGCTCTGTATGAAGTATCCGAATATATTAATATTCAGATGCTCCAAAAAAAAATTGTATTAACTTTGTTTCTTGATTTTAAAAAAGCATTCGATATGGTTCCCCATGCTTTATTAATAAATAAATTAAATTCATTATATGGCATTAGAGGGCTACCATTGAATTGGATAGTTTCCTTTCTTTTAGATAGAAAATATTCACTTAATATCAATTGAAAATTTTCTCCAAATTTAATCAGTAATCAGGGTGTACCCCAAGGTTCCATTCTGTCGCCACTACTGTTCTCTCTCTTTATAAATGACCTCTCTTATATTACTGACAACGCACAACGCGTATTATTTGCTGATGACACAACATTTATAGCCTCAGCCGATTCCGAAGTACAAGTTGAAAATATAATGAACTCTTTGCTAATGAAAATCTATAATTGGTCATTATTAAATCAACTTCCATTAAACCTAAACAAATCATACTACATGATCTTTCATCAGCGTAATAAACTAATTGACTACAACAAAATTAAACTTTGCGTTAATAATATAATTTTATCTAGAGTCTCTTCTTATAAATATTTAGGAATTTATTTTACCCCCGATTTGTCATGGAGCCTTCATATAAAACATTTAGTTACTAAACTATCTCTTCTTTAGGTTTTATTTATAGAGTCAATCATCTTCCACGTAATATCTTACTAAATTTATATTTTACCCTAATTCATTCAAATTTATGCTTTGGAATATGTTTTTGGGGATCGAGCACACAGAAAAATAAAAATCTTATAATTAAACTTCAAAAACGTTTTTTACGAATATTGTTAAATAGGCCCGCTTTCTCTTCCGTTAGTTCAGAATTAAAAAACTTCAACTTATTAAAATTTGATGATCTTTATTTTATTCAATTAGCTCAATTTATGTATAAAATCACACATAACATATATAATATTAGAAACCCCCCTATGTTAATCAGTCCATATCATCACTATCTCACAAGAGAAAAAAAAATATTAATCCCATTTTATAGAGTAAATTACTTAAGAAGATCTATTTCGATTTCCGGCGCTATCTGTTGGTCAAAATTATCTGTGGAACTTCGGGAGGCACCGAACTCAATTCAATTTTTTAAACATCGTCTCCTTAAAAACATTCGTTCCGGCTTAATTACTTCTGATTTAACGTCTATCTACTCTTAATTAAAACCGATTTCACAGGCCTCTGTTTATTTTACTGTTTTTATTATTATTATTATCATAATTCCTACTATTATCATTATTCGTTAAATTGTAATGTTTTTAGTTATAACAAATTATCATTACTATTATTATTGTTGGTAATATTGTCGTTGCCGTTTAATGCAATACAAACTTTTACAATTTTATAGAATTTTAAATTATTTTATAATTTTTTTCCTAGACAGGCCCACTGGCATTTTGGGCGCCTTTTTATTCTTGGATACAATATTACTTAACTTCTTATTTGATTTTTCTTTTATATTGTTGTTGTAAATTTGTATTTATAAATAAATAAATAAATAAATAAATACAATGTGCTTCTTCTTTTTAGAGTCAAGTTGATGTATAGTTTTTATCGGTTATGTCGTAAATTGTCGCCGAGAATGAGAGGCGCACAATGGAAGAGGTAGGGGAAGCTGCCGTTCAAGGCTTTTAAACACAAAATATCCGCCAATCGTCTGAGTATATGGTAGGGAGCTGAAAAGAGACACGTACCTTCCTCAACAGAGACTACCCTATCTATATCGCCTATTATTCTCATTTCCTGCTCAATTTCTCCGGCTTAATGTGGAAATATATGGCAACAATAACGTCTACGAAACAACTCTCTACTTGAGTTACCTGATCGTTTGTAACTCCAACAAAATGAGTAGAGTTATTCACTACATGATAATCTGTACTCGGCACTCGATGTCTTGAAGCAAAACTGGGGCATTCATCACTTTTTGTGGTCTAACAGTCGTGGTTTACTAAGGTGAAATTATTGCATCGTCGACGGCTACCTGGGAACTTCGATAACCATTGGGTCACTTACCACTTGCACAGTTTCTCAATAATAATTTGCTAACTCTCCATTATCTCCAGTTACTGAACATTTTTAAAGAAAACGGTAACTTCTAAGAAAAGCTCAAAACTGAGATGGGACCTTCATTCTCAATGAACCTACATATATTGCACACTTTGTCTTGCATAGTCAATTCAATAAATCAATTAGACAGCTTTGAGAGTATAGAAATCTATAAAAGGTATTCTAAAAATTTATTAAATATGGACAAAGGGCCGATCTCAAACTATTACATCAAATTCTGTTTGATTTATTGTATTGATTTTTTTTTCTTTTCTGCTCTGATAAGGTATCGCCTGTTATTTTATTAGGCCACTCTTTTACTTGTCCAATAGGCGTTATTTTCGCTTAACCAATGGGAGCTATTCTTTTCATTGCCCCTCAGCCCCCACCTGGACTATATATTCTCTAGCATTAAGGTTGCTTTCTTTAGTTGCATTTTGTCCCCCCCCCCTTCGCTGAAGAAGGCTACTTGGTAGCCGAAATACGTATCTGGTATTTCAACTCTCCTTGTGGATTAGAGGTTCCCTCCGATTCTGGTTGCGTAGTTGGTCATGAGATATATATTGTCAGTCCGTTAATATTGTTGATTTGCCCCCTAGCAGAGGCATCCAGCGTTGTTTGGGATAATCACAGTTCTAGGTAAACAGAACAGCCTCAAGAAGTTAAATAATAAGTCAGATTGGTTTTCAGTAATTCCGCGATGCCCTGCTGTAGACGAAGCTCTCGATGTTTCTGACGCCCGGATAAACTTTTGTCTTCTCTGACCAATACGCAATCATTTCTTCGGAGGCATTTCGATAGATATGAATTAACATGTATCCTTAGAACAATTACTATCAAGCAGAAAACAGTATGCTTGTTGATTTGAAGAGTCGAGTTTTTGTATGCTTTGTTATTGGACATGTCAACTGTTGCCCAAGCGAACGGACTGCTTCCTCTATCGCATTTCCACTCTCCATTATCTCAAGTTACTAATCATATCTACTATTTCCTTGTGTAGACGGAACTCCAGTTTTTCAGATGTTTAGGACACCCGAATAATGTTTTGTCTTCTCTGACCAATACTCATTCTTTTCTTCGGTGGGATTTTGATATGATTTATATGTATCCTTTGAACGATTATTTTAAAGCATAATACAGTATGCTTGTTGATTTGAAGAGTCTAGTTAATGTATGTGTTTTTTATCTGTTACGTCGTCAACTGTCTCCCGAGCGAAGGGACTACTTCTTCTATCGCTTTTTTACACTTTCCAAAATATCCTGCTAACTCTCAATTATTTTGTTACAGCGAAAAAAACCTCGCTGTAACAAAACACGCGTTTTTTGGAGAAGCAAAGTTCCCGAGAGTCAACGCGGCGAGAGAGGAGCGGGAGATTCGATTTGCTGCACGAGGAAAGGCGACAGGGGAGGAGACGAGAATTCGACAGAGCGAATTACGAATCGTCCGGGTCGGATCGAGAAGCTTCGTTGAGTGATGAGCGACGCAGACGACAGGATTTCAGCAAAGGAAAAACGAATGCCAGACGTGGAGGCATTAACCTTCCTCGGCGAAGGGGAAACTTGCTGAAGAAGAAAGATGTGTCGTCGGCTTCTCGTCGGGGAAAGCAAAGCGTTCCCGCGGCAGAGGTGAGCGCGTCCGACAATGGAAATTTCCAGTCGTCATGCTACACAGCGAGCGTCGGCCGGATTTCCGAAACCAAATTCTCGCCCGTCAACCTTCTGGGCATTACCAGCTTTGAAGTAGAAATGTGGTACGAGAGTCGTGAGCACGAGGAAAATGCAAGCATCGTGTGCTGGGAGCGAGTCCGTTTTCTAAACGTTCTTCCCTATGGTTTGACGACCCCATTGGCAGATTGGTTGCTCGTACGTGAATTGTGCAGTGTGTTGTTACGACACGAGTGCAGATATTAAAATAGTAAGTACTGAATTTTCATTTCTTTACCGGAAATATTTCCTAAAAGAAAGGCATTTGGGTACCGCGTAAAATCAAAGTTAGGCTTATCGTTCATATTGGCGTTAAGCCGTAATTTATTGTGTGCTCCATCATTTTTCGTTGGTGCAATTACGTTGAACCTTAGTGCAGTGTATTTTAGCGTATATTACCTCTTATTTAATTAGTATTACTGTGCTACGAATAATTCTGGTATTTGGCGAAGGAGTTTATAGTGTGTATATTGTGCCTGTTATTTTAAGCGTTCTATTTATAAATTTTATTTCCTCTTTTCGCAGGCTCGTGTCGCTGTTCTTTAACTTATTGACTGCTAATTCAGATATAATTTAAGACTGTTGTATGGCTTTAAGACTTTAACCTCAGTCCCGGACTTTAATTCATAATTAATGAACTTGACTCAATATTATCTCATTGTTCTTGTGTGAGCTTTCAGAACAGAGTACGAGTGAGCACAAAACAATCTAGTTTTAGTTATGGACTTGAACTGATTTACTTAAATATTATATTATGTTGTAAGAGTGCTTCTTGTAATTAACTCTTAAGCTAATTTTTGGAAACGTTTATCACTTACATGCTTACAATTGGAATAGGCGTAAGAGTGGCCTATAGAGATATCTATGTATACAGTTTGCTCAGAATTTATCATTGCAAACATTCCTTTTTTTGATGATTTGTGTTTACCTATTGCCTATATAAGATAGGGTTAATTAAGATTTTTTTGAATTGTTTGCTTTGGTATGGCTTAATAAGAATTTAGCATTTGGTGGTAAATTTATTGAAATCATTAAGTTTCTTTCATTGCTCAAAATATTTACTCATGGCTTTAGCATTAAGATCAGTACGATCAATTTAGTATCATAACCTATTTGCATTTACCAATTTGTGTATTTGTAGTCTGCTGTTGCTTGTATATCACCTTATTTAATTAGTATTTATTTCTTGATTTTATTTTTCGCCATTGAAGTTATTGGTTGAATAAAATATTTCTGTACGTACTTAAATCGTAGTGCTTAGACTTAGTTCCCCGTTTTCTGTATTAAAAACTAGCAAAGCTTCCACTGTGCAAATTGGTACGTGACATATTTACTGTTACTGCTCATACAGTACGCTTGTCAATTTGAAGAGTCGAGTTCATATGTGCTTTCGAATCGGATATGTTGTTCGGAGTCTTTATAAACCTAAGAAAGAGGACGAGAAAGGGGAAGCTGAAGTTGTGTCAGGAGGGTTCTACATAATTGTAAGGGCTCCGAACAGACAATCGTTAGATCATTTGTTAGGGTGCTAAAGGCAGAACAATTGTTTCTGTGTGCTCTGCAATCCCAGCAATCTCAGTGGGGTTTTTCACTAATTGGTAAAGTGTTGCTGCAATTGCACTTCTCTCGATTTCTTAAAACAAAATTTGCCTATTCATCACTTTGTGTGGTCTACCAGTCGCCGTTTATTCTAACCACTTGTTCTCTGCTTGCGCAAGTGCAGTACTGCCTTGGCGAAACGAAAACAGCACCGAGCGAAGGGAATGCTTCCTCTGTCATCTTTCCACTCTTTCTCAATAGTCTGCTAAATCTCCATTATCTCCAGTTATTGGTCATTTTTAAAGAATTTCAAGAAACGGTTAAGTTCTAATAACTAACAGTTCTAAGTAAAAATCCGAACAAAACGAATACTCTGTATTGTTTTACATTTAATTTTGATTGTAATTCTCAGAGCTGGAATAGAAAATTCATTCTCAATGAACTAATTTAGATTGCACGCTATGCTTTGCGTAGTTTGTCATGAATTAGGGTCATTCCACGGCAGAATTGAATTCCTCGGATTTTATTGAAATTTGGTATACACAATTGCCCTAGGGAGTTGGTAGTGAATACCAAATATTATTATCATTTTTTCATTTTTATGGAAGTTACGTGCATTTAAAATTTTCGAAATTTGAGTGGGGGCCTTATCTATGATGTGCTATAACTTCGGTTGTATTTTACTTGGAAAGATGTGATTGGTGACATATGAAAGCCCTTTAACTGTAGATTCTATATGAAATTTGTAAAATTATATTACGCATGCGCAAATATTTGAATTTAATAAAAATATTTTATTTATGCTAATATCTCAAAAGGTGGGTATTTTTTATCGTTAAAAAATTATTAATATCTTATACATACTTTCATAAAAACAATACAAAAACTTCAAAACTGTGTTTTGCTCCGTTTTGAAGATATTAATTTTTAAAGATTGAGCTCCAAGCAGCGGGCGTAAGGCAGTAGGAACTTCACTACTCGTACAAGGAAGAGAAAGCGTGTAACCTTGGGACCATCATTTATTTACGTTTTATTATTTATATAAATAGTATTATTAATTATAATTACACGAAAAAATAAAATCAATAGTCTTCTTAGTCGTTAATCCGTTTACCGAACGTCGTGACTCATTCATAGTGAACGAGTGTTCATGAGGCAAGTCTATGATGCAATAGGGGCCTCTCTCCTTTCTGCATTGATGATACTAAAAAGAGACAAACACAAATATCCATGCCCTCGGCGGGAGTTGAACCCGCGAGTCGCTGGTTTCGAGAGCGGCGAGACCTGCGCCTTAACACTCTCGGCCACCGAGCCGGCCTAGCAATAGTAGCATAACAATAATAATTATATCAAGAGAAAAAATGTTTCTTAGAACTTCAGATTTTTTTTTCAGAAGACAGAAAGGTACTGAGCACCTGTTAAATAAGAAGATAATTTAGTAAGAAAATAAAAATTTGCATTATGATTTAAAGAGGGTATATTTACTTTACATATCTCAGAGTCAGTCACTTCTGAGTTACCTTTTAAGGACGAGTTGAATTGCAGAGGTAGCTGAAGTTGATACAGGCTTCATAATACAAGGTGATTCAAAAGTTAGTGTGCAGTAGTGAATGGAAACGTGTACAGCACACACATCAATGTACTTTCTGCAGGAGGTCGTTGCTGATCGAATCATCGCGCGTGACTTCTGACCTGCACGCTCTCCGGACCACGCACCTCTCGATTTCTTCCTTTGGGGTGCCTTGAAAGGTAAAGTGTATGCAAACAATCCGCACACTTTGCCTGAGCTGAAGGAGGAACTCACAACTGAAATTCAGCAAATCTTACCAGCCATATTGAGCAGAGTGTTTCACAACGTGCAACTGCATCGTCATGCAGGATTTGAATGAACTTTTATATCGTCATTAGGGATTGAATTTCCCTTAAGGTGCTTTTTCTTCTTTGGGAAGTGGTGAAAGTCGCAAGAGGCAAGATCATTCATCTTTGAACTGCAGTTTTTCATCTTTGAACTGCAGTTTTTCATCTTTGAACTTAGGCGCTGCAACAACTCTTGTGTGTGGCGATTGTTTGCTCGCGAGCGTTATCGTGCTGCGAGAAGATGCTCCAAAGCTGCCATTCAATCCTGGTGTCAACAACAACCCCGGACTTCATATCCGACGGGTTCACCCACGTTGGTCACACGTTGGTGCAGTGTGTGGAAAGGGATGGGGAAAATGTCGAAAAGTGAATGGGGCATTACATAGAGGACAAATATAAGTATCAGATACAAAAAGAATTTTTAAAATCGGTTAACAATTATAAAAATAACAGCCCTTGTATCTTCTCTACATTTATTGAATTTTCTTTTAAAACTTAATGAGTTCACATTGAAATTCTACAGTAACAGCTGTAGAATGTTTAAGACAATCGGATATTACCACAAAATTAATTTCTTAGGATGCCTTGTCCATCTGAAGAACTGTAACATACAAACGTATGTATTGTAGCTTGGAACTCGAGCTTTAAAAATTAATATCTTCATAACGGAGCAACAAACAGTTTTGAATTTTTTTTATTGTTTTTATGAAAGTGTGTGTAGGATGTTAATAATTTTTAACGAAAAAAAATACCCACCTTTTGAGATATTTGCATAAATAAAATATTTTTATTAAATTCAAATATTGGCGCATGCCTAATATAATTTTAAAAATTTCATATAGAATTTACAGTTAAAGAGCTTTCATATGTCACCAATCACTTCTTTCTAAGTAAAATACAATCGTAGTTACAGTACTTCATAGACAAGGCCCCCACTCAAATTTCGCAAATTTTAATGTCTGTAACTTCCATAAAAATGAAAAAAAATAATATTTGGCATTTATTCCCAACTCTCTAGGGCAATTATGTATACCAAATTTCATTAAAATCCGAGAGGTCATTGCGAAAAGTACAAAATTTCTGCCTGAATTGACGTGGAATGACCCATATATATTGTTAGCCCGTGCATAAAGTTGGTGAATTGGGTGTTGATACCATTGTTGATACTTATTGCACAAACTTTACCATTGTTGGTCATGAGATACCTTTTAATAATATCCCTTGCCAGAGAAACCTGGCGTTGCCGTGGTAATTACATTTATAAATAAAAAGAAGAATCGCAACATCATAATACGTGTTCACTTGTGAGTACTAACTAGCACTTGTCACAATTTTGACTGTGTAACTCGGAAACTTCTCGTTGGAATTCGATCAAATTTTAACGGTATACACAGTCTTATGTACCTTGTTATTCCTCCAAATTTCATTAATCTAGGCTTTACAGAATCTGAGTTATTAACTTGTTGATCTTGGTGGCGGCATTTTTATTTCTGTTCATATCTCAGTTATCGTTCATATTTGAACCCATGTTCATAAGACATTTTGTGTTTATCTTAACCTCTATAATACCCCCTTTAAGTATTTTACATTCGATGTAAATCACCCTGTATAAAGACGTCCTTTAGTACTCTTTTCATTCCGACCATACTCCTCTGTAGCATGCCTGCGTGGGCGACTATCTGTAAAACCACTAAAATAAAAGAGTACTAACAGTCATTCCAAAATGTTACCCTGAGGACCATTGCCCAGCTGAACAGAAGGACGGTGAAAAACCAATCCATCCACTTGGATTTAAACATGGCCCATATTGGAAAGTTTATACAGGATCTCTTTTTGATTATGATACAGAAGATGAAGACTCACGACAATAAAGTTGTGAATGGGTTATTGAAGAACTCGTTGAATATGAACTGGCATACAAAGTATCGTAAACCGAAGCACGTTCTTGACGTCAATTTTGAAAATATTAGCAACGTCTCTTTCCCGGACTACTGGAAGATGTGATAATCTTCTTTCTCTTTGTATTTTTTATTTCGTTTGTATTTTGTTTCTGACAATCGTCAGCCTTTTTTTTTTTTTTTGTATAATATGGAAGACCGCTTGGGTTGGTTAGGCTTCTTGACTACCTCAGTATATTTCATTTGGAGTTTATTCTGGTTAGATGAGCTTGTGAAAGCGCTGCTGTCGTCCCATCCTAACAAATGTACACTTCACTGTTCGATTGTCGATTGTCGACTCTTTGCATAATTAAACGAAGAAGTCGTCAGCGCGTCTAAAATGAGGGATCTGAAGAATGGACAAGGTCGCTCGGCTAATGAAGATCACAGGATCACGAAGAGGTATGTACCGCCGATTATCGTGCGGACTCATGAGTTCCCGTTTAAGACGATTTTAACTGAGCTCAAGAAGCATGTTTCAGTTGAAAAGATCACCATTCATACGGGCCAAGCTGAAACCGGCAAAGTTAAATGTGAAGACGAAGAAACTCACAACAGGTTAGTTTCTGGAATAAAGTCTGATAATATTTTAAAAATTCAGCATCATCAACTGAAATCGGAGAAGGTACTGAAGTTCGTCATTCGAAACGTTGATGTTACCTATGGTCTGGATGACTTCCAAGAAGACCAAAAAGGAGCTAACTACTTCCCGAAAAAGGTAATTCGATTGAGGAAAGCCAAAGGATCCATTGATATGCCGATGGTTTTGGATCTGCTCCCAAACACCAAACACAACCAGTCATTGAAGAAAATCACATGTATTGGGCCGCTGGCAGTGCTAGTAGAGGCCTTCCGAGGGAACAAGAAGGCACTACAATGCTACAACCGCCTGCGCTTCGCACACGTAGCAATGGGCTGCACTGAAGATCCTCGTTGCAACAAATGTGCAGAGGGGCACCAGTCTAGAGATTGCCCCAAGATTAAAGGACAAGACCGCCAAAAGTGCGTCAGATGTGGTGGTCAGCACAGTTCTAGCTACACGAAATGTCCAAAATATCCCCAGGTTCAAAGTATGTCTAGTTCCAAAGTGACAGCAGACTAATCCTATGATGCCGCTGTGTCTAAAGCAGAAGATAAAGGCCTCAACGTCAACGACCTACCAGGTATGTATAAACAATTAGGACGTATATTTCATTTGTTTTCTAATCTAGGCAAAAGTTACCCACAGTTGAGTGGGCTCCTTACAACCACCTAATATTTAGTATGGCTGCACAACGTTATACTGTAATCAACGAAGGTGAACTTCGGTGCATGATATGGACGCTAGGAGGATTCCCCGTAAGCGTATCGAATTTCAGAATTTTCTGATAAAGCAAGAAATCGACATTGCTTTCCTCTATGAAATGTACCTCAAACAAAGCCAAGAATTCAAGCTACCTGGCTATGGTGTGTGCCTTAAGGATCGAATGGCTTCAAATGCTGCAAGATGTGCCTCTGGGGGCGCTGCGATCATCAATGAGAAGGGAATTCAACACCAAGAATTAGTATCCAAGTCTTATGCAGGTATGGAATCGGCCTCCATCATTATCAACGACGTCTCCTGTGGTGAAGTGAAGTTCGTGGCGCTCTACTGTTGTTTTGTGGTATCATAATTGCATATATAGAATATTAGAAGTCCCTTTTATCGGTAAAATATGATTTATTTTAAAATACATTCGAGCCAACTAAACGTTTCAACGGTTACTCAGTCTCTTTTAGTTCTTCAACAATTACAAAAACATTTTTAACTCTCAACAATGGTCGCATTCAACTTAAATTAACAATTCATTCACCCAACAGTCTTCCCCCCTCCCCCTTTTCTTCAATTCATTTCAACTATAAATTAATACACATTAATATTGAGTATTGATGCAAATTGATTATATTGAATTAAAATCAACCCATTATAATGATAAATTCCATATCCGGATCAGTGCAGCAAGCTGTGTCAGACGTGAACTGTGGCGATCCGTGGTAACGAAACGAGAGCTGGGTAACAAAGCCAAGCTCTCCGTCTTCAAATCTATCTTTCTCCCCATTCTCACCTATGGTCATGAAGCTTGGGTAATGACCGAAAGAGTGCGATCGCGGGTACAAGCGGCCGAAATGAGATTCCTGAGAGGTGTGGCAGGTGTTACCCTACTAGATAGTGTACAGCAGCACAATAAGGGAATCTTTAGGTGTTGAGCCGCTACTTCTCCAAGCCGCAATTGTTATTTTCCAAGCCGGTGGGTAAGAGACCAAGGGGTCGGCCTAGAACCAGGTGGCTAGACTACATGGAGAATCTGGGTTCGAGTCGCTTGGATATTACCAGGGAGGACATGCACCTGATGGCGGAAGATCGCGATCGCTGGAGATCCTCCATAGGGCTGCTGCCCCCGCGACCCTAACGGATAAGCGGGTTTGAAAAGTAAGTAAGTAAGTAAGTAATTCCATATCCATATCCCACCATCTGAGTATAACCCACCATTTTCTACTATTCTGTAACTAATTATCCTCGTCGTCCGACAATCTGCAAACTATCATTTCTCTGAATTCTCTAAATTTTTTGAAGAGTAAAGGTTTAGTAAAAATATCCGCTACGTTCTCCTTTCCCATGATGTGTTTGATCTCAAATAACCTCTTTTTGTATTGATGATGCACAAACTTATATTTTATGTCTACGTGTCTATTTCTAACAGATTCCCTACCTTCCTTAACATATAATATAGCAGCTTGGTTATCACTATATATAACTGGTTTATCTATATTACTAATTATTTTCTCAATTTTACCGATTATTTGCTTTAACCATATTATTTCCTTTACTGCTTCGGCTATTGCTATCAGTTCTGCTTCCATGCTTGACAATGCTACCGTTTCCTGTTTCACAACTTTCCAATCAACTCCCAAAGAACTTTATTGACTTTTTCATCAATTTCATTAGCGACTGCTGGAAATTTTCTTACTTCCCTGCATCTTGGAAACAATCTATTGTGTTGAGTATCCCCAAGCAGGGACAATTTCAGCAATTCCCTCGAGCTACCGACTTATTAGCCTGCTCCCCTCAATGTCTAACGTTTTGGAGAAAACGATCCTCGTCAGATTCCAAGACCACTGTCTCGCCAATGGTCTTCTTCGGAAAGATCAGTTTGGCTTTCGTGCCGCCCACTCTTTTCAGATGCAGATATGGAGGCTCGTAGAACAACTGACCACCCCCTTGAACCTTTTCAGTAAAGCTTTTGACCAAGTGTGGCATAGGGGCCTTGTCTACAAGACGATTAGAGACCGGTTTCCTCCTGATTTAATTTTGATGGTGAAATCCTATCTCACTGACAGGTCATACCAAGCTAAAGTTGGTGAAAATCTATCCACGCCCCGTGTTGTAAAGGCCAGTGTCCCTCAAGGTTCTGTTCTCGGGCCATTTAATTATTTTGTGCATGATTTCCCGAACCATAAGAATTGTAATCTATATTTCTATGCTGACGATAGTGCCATTTGACATAGGCACACAAGCCGGCTAACGTTATCACTCGTCTGCAGCATGCCTTGAAGATGTTCGAAGACTAGTTTAACTGCTGGAAGCTGACCCTTAATGTCGGAAAGTGCAAGGCTATGTACTTCAACAGAAAGTTTAAGCGTCTCCCACATTCTCTTGTTCTTTTCAATAAGAAACTGGACTGGGTAGACAACTACAAATATATTGGCGTTATCATCGACTCAAGGCTCTCTTGGAATCGTCACGTGACCTATGCTCTGATCAAAGCGAACAGGGCTAAGTACAGTCTCGTAGCTCTCCTGGGCCGCAACAACACCCTCAGCATCGACAATAAGTTACTTGTGTACAAGGCGATTATTCGGACCATACTCCTCTATGGTATGCCTGCGTGGGCGACTATCTGTAGAAGAAGATGGAGTGAGCTAAAGTCATTCCAAACTGTTAGCCTGAAGACCTTTGCCCAGCTGGACAGAAGGACTGAAAAACCAATCCATCCATCCAGATTTAAACATGGTCCACAATGGAAAATTTTACAGGAACTCCTTTTGATTATGGTGCAGAAGATGAAAATTCACGACAATGACCTAGTGACTGTAATACTGAAGAACTCAATGGATATGAAGTGGCATATGAAGTATCGAAAACCAAGGCACATTCTTTACATCAACTTTGAAGACATCAGCAACGTCTCTTTTCCGGACTTCTTGAAGATGTGATAATCTTCTTTCTTCTTGTTTTTTATTTCGTTTGTATTTTGTATTTTGTTTCTGACAATCGTCAATCTTATTTTCTTTTTTGTATAATATGAAAGATTGCTTGCCTATTTCATTGTATTTCATATAGAATTTATTCTGGTAGGGAGAGCTTCCATCTGAAAAAATGTACACTTCTCTGTTCGATTGTCTTTTCATAACTTCAGGATAATCCACTAATATTCTAATAGCCTTTAGGGAATTATCGTTTTTGCTTTGATAAAGGATAGTCTCTATCCGAAACGTTAGATTTTTATTTTATTTTATATTTCAAATTTTATGTTGATTTTATTTATTACTAGCTGTTTTACCCGGCGTTGCTCGGGCTATTTTTAGATTAAATGTTGCAAATTCTGTGAGATAATATCCAGAAAAAGAACACAAGAAGCAAGCTTAGAATTTCTTAGAAAGAATTCATGTTTTATATATTGCTAAAGGGCCGTATTTGGAGACGCCATCCATTGGGAACTTTTTCAAAGAAATCTTTTTGAATTTTGAACATGAATTTTTACTATATAAATTGAAAGCTTTTTTCGTTGCGCGGGGTCAAATTCGAAAATAATTTTGATTCATCTGAATGTGAATGTACAGCTAAAATGATCACATGAACAAAGTTTAGAATTAATAAACCATAAAGGAAAGGCATAAACAAGTACAAAAAGGCTAAACTAAACAATTCGACCATATTTTTCAACTAGCCTATGTTAACATGGAAAGTTTCTAATAGACCATAATGATACGATTAAACCACGTATCTTGGAATCAATTTGAATTATCATTAACTTTACGTTGTATTCATAATTACACATCATTTAAAGTTGTTAAATTTAGATAAAGCATATTTTAATAGCATTGAAAGTTCCAATGAATCATAATGGTTCCACTAAACCAGGTGCCTATGAAACAATTTCCACCATCATTAATTTTATGCTATGTTCATTCATGACACGTCATTCTAAATTGTTTGATATATTACATGCTATATACGGGGTTGTGCATAACCTTTTTCTAGGGGGCTGCGACTTAAACCGCAGCGTTGTAGCACACTCTTATGACGCTACGGCAGAGAGTATTTCATTGTGCGTCTATTGGTATCAAACAAATATGGCTGGTTTAATAAATGACAGTGAAAAGCAGCGTTTCATGGATAGAGTTCGTACAAATGCATATCGAGAGGCAATGGAAGCAGGTGCGTCTTTTATTAATCGCAAATGGGTTGCGAACAAGTTAAACCGATAGGATAGATGGGTGACGGACAATTGGAAGAAAGGTTATGATAACTGCCATGCCGAATTTGCTGAGGGTAGGCCCGAGAAATTATCACAGGAAAGCAAAAACATCATTGCTAATAACAGTGGCAAAAGACGTCGCAGCTGTGTCAACGTTGCACAAGAAATTAAAGCCAAGCGTGGAAAAACAATTTCTCGTTCAACGATTCAAAGACATCGTCAGCGTGCAAACATCAAGCCATTCCATGTTGTTCCGAAACCGATGAAGACCGCATTAAACATCGAAGACCGGCTCTGGTTTTGCGACTACCTGCGGGATTGGGTGGAAGACGACTTCATGCACCTTGCCCCGAGCGACGAGTTCTTTGTCTGGACTATGAGACGTCCAAATTACCAAAACGATAGGGTCTGGAGCTTATCGATTACAGATATTTCTGACGATGAACACTATCAAGAGCTGTCCAAGAAGCCTGACTGCATTGGCATCTTCGTGTGTTTCACCGCCAAGCGAATGATGTGGAGATTCAAGGAGCAGGGTGAGTCATGGAATTATTTTCGGAATTATTAATTTACATGTTTTTCCGTTTCTTCGAGATCCAAACAACACTATCGACCCGCATGAAGTTTGTTTTTTGCACGATAAGGCACCTTGCTTTAAGGCTAATGCAACACAGCAAATCCTAAGAGAAAGTGCTATCGATTTCTTCTCATCAAACGAATGGCCCGGTGCATCCCCTGACCTAAACGTTGCTGAACATTTTGGAGCCGTGTTAAAAGACGCAGTGGAATCTTTAATGATTCAAGAACGTGGTGAAAATCGGTATTCTCGAGATCTTCTAATGGGACACCTGACATCTGTGCTGAAGGACATGGAGTACGATACTGCTCTGTTTGAGACACTCCTCCGCTCCTACCCGAAACGGATGCGTGCTGTTCGTGAAGCAGGTGGTGGCCACATTAAATATTGATGTGATAAAAGCAGAAATGAACGTACTTTTTGATTATCAACCGCAGAACATTCCACTTAGTTTTGTTTATTTTCCAGACCCCTAGCAAAAGGTTATGCACAACCCTGTATAACAAACTGGAGTAGCGTCTCATGAATGAATAGAACCTGAAATTAATAGTAGTCAATATTTTAGCATTGAAAGTTGCAAAGAACCATAATGGTTCCACTAAACCACAACGGTTCCACTAAACCAGGTTCCTTGAAACTAATTTGGACTATTAATTCCGTGGGGCGTAGGCTTTCCAGTTCTCGAATCCGTCGGGTCACGGGTTCGAATCCCGCTGTGAGCATGGATGTTTGTGTTTGTCCCGAGCTGCGTATAGTTATAACTTCTGTCCTTACGTATTTGACGCCTAAATTTCTAGAAGCCGCCCCCCCCCCCCCATAAAACTAGATTGGTTCCACTAAACCAGGTTCCTTGAAGCCAATTTGGACGATCATTAATTTTATGTTATATTCATGCATGATACATCATCGCAATTTGTTTGATATATTACATGCCATATCTTATCATTGAAAATTTTAGAGGGTGTCATAAGGGTACCTTTAGAGCACGTGCCAATCTTTCGATTACAACCATTTTCAAAATGGTTTTTTTCCTGAACCATATTTATCAATTGGCCGAAATAGTAATTTATATTCGCTTCTATCTCGTCACTACGATTTGTTTGACAGTACTACTTAATACTTCTCTGCATTAAAAATTGCTAGATGGGGTCGTGAAGGTACCATTTTTGCACGTGCTTTTGAACCTATTTAGATAATTTTTTATGATTGTTTCGTGCCATACACGATATTCATCGACAGATGAAAATCGTAATGAATAACCGCTTGAATCTCGCCATTACGATTTGTTTGATATATTACTTAATATATCTTCCCATTGAAAATTGCTTGGCGGGAAAATAGAGGTACCATTTGTGCACGTGCAAATGAACCAATTTAGATAATATTTGTGATAGTTTCGTGCCATGAACCATACTAAACGATGACGATAACAGTTTTTTAAAATATTTAATAGCCTCGGAGGAGTTTGAGTTACAGGCAGACAGAGACACGTTTACCCACACAGGTAGCCTAAAGCACCTTCCGGTACTTAATAAACCATTAAGGAATGACATAACCAAGTACCAAAAAGTTAAACTAGACCATTGGCGGAAATATATTTTTAAACCGCCTTATGTTAACATTAGAAGTTTCTAATGGACAATAATGATACCATTAAACGACGTACCATTGAAATAATTTCGACTATCATTAATTTTACGTTATGTTCATTCATGATACATCATTCTAAGTCATTTGATATATTACATGCCATATTTTAGCATTGAAAGTTCCAATGATCCATTATGGTTCCACTAAACCAGTTTCCTTGAAACAATTTGTACTATGATTAATTTTACGTTATATTCATTCATGACACTTCATTCCAAGTCGTTTGATATATTACATGCCATATTTTAGAACTGAAAATTCCAATGAGCCATAATGGTTCCACTAAACCAGGTTCCTTGAAAACAATTTCGACTACCATTAATTTTACTATATATTCATTTTTGACACATCATTTCAAGTGGTTTGATATATTACATGCCATATTTTAGAATTGAAAATTCCAATGAGCCATAATGGTTCCACTAAACCAGGTTCCTTGAAAACAATTTCGACTACCATTAATTTTACTTTATATTCATTTTTGACACATCATTCCAAGTCGTTTGATATATTACATGCCATATTTTGGCACTGAAATTTTTTGAGTGTGTCATAAGGGTAGGGGCCATTCAAATATAACGTTAGCACCTGAAGAGAGGGGGAAGGGGTTGTTAAAAGCTAACCAAATATAACATGGGTTGAGGGGGGGTCACCCTCAAAGCTAACGTTATAGGGGGGGTGGGTTGCACTGCTAAGAATATTATTTGGGGATTTAAGCCTTTCACTAACAGAGGTAGGCATTTCTTAAGGGTTTTCAGAAGATATGCTCTGCACTGTTATCGTGTGTCAAATTTTATAACTTCAGCCTTCACATATTTTGATCTTTATTTCAAAAGTGTTAACCTATTCAATTTTGAAAATTGTTAAATATCTTTATATCAACAATTTTACGATGCTTTTCGGGTAGCATTTGTAACAGGAAAGCTGCTGAGGTTCAACTCGAATGCATTAGTGTTCGGGAGAACTCAGATTTTTTATGTAAAAAATAGAAATAATTTTATTTATAATTAATTATTCTATTTTTTTCTATTTTTTAAGTTTTTTTTTACTGTTTTGCAGACAGTGATTGTTGAGTATATATTGTTTTAATAAATGTTAATTAAAAAATCTCCACGTGATTATCACTGTCTGCAGCTAGTTGTCCCTCGCGAATAATTTTCGTGAGCACGAGGATGTGTGTCCCACTATTGTTGATGTTCCTTCCCTGGTTACTGTTTTTTTCTTATTTCAGACAGACCACTTCCAGCTTCTGGCTCGACCAGTCGTCCCTCCTCCTGGCCCTCCACGTCGTTCCTAACTTGCAGCATGGCATTCATCTTCCATTTATCATTTTCATTCCAATGCTCTGCGAATTACTCCTACCCTGCCGTTCGATGTTTAGTTTCTTATTGAATTTTTTACTTTCTCGCGGCAGCCATGATTCTTTATCAAGCAGCATTGTTTTGCGGGTTACCCCATAAGGTAATAATGAAATTTCTTTTAATGCTATTTCAACAATAACGCGCACAAGGGACGCCATGCTGCACAATTTCATTTTTTATTCCCCATTAGTAATTGATTATCATTTCGCAGTCTTTCTTTAGACATTAAAGGGGAATTTGAAATTTCTTTTCCTTATTCTTTATAAGGAATTGGTCTGTCTCAATTCTTTTTTTTTTATATTAAAAGTTAATTCGCTCAATGTAGCGATTAATATTCCTCGTTACAGTGTTTTGCTGTATTTAATGTACATTTAAGTATTTCTTTATTTTATTCCGAGAAATATTTTTTCTTTTGTAATTGAGATTGCAATGCCTATTCCTCAATTAAATCATATTGTATAGAACATTCTTTTATATAGAATATTTTGATATTTTATATATAAATATTGCATTTTTATAACCAAAATAAAAGTCTTTTTAACGAGCCACGTTCATTCTTAAGTTTCAGGGTTTCCTTTAAAGTATCACCCCTTAAATATTATATTATTTTGCTTCCCCCTCTAAACAAATAGCTTTTGGAAAGGCATAAAAGGAAAGGATGACCTTATTCAAGAAAAGATTAACTACTATCGTGCACTTGCACAAAAGAAAGAGAAGCAGGAGGACGGGAAACTGACACATTTTTTCGCAAAGGTATATTTTGTTAATTTAATCACCAATATAGCATATGTTTAAATATTATTTATAGTTAAGTAAAAAAAATCCTTAAAGTTCACAAATAGCCAAAAAAAAATTATGTGGCTTTATTAATATTCGAATAACGATAAATGAAGGTAATACTTTTTTGTTTGGCCAGGCAACGTTGGCTACAGCAGAAGCCCGTGAGGTGTCTTCAGCATCAGCACCAGATTCTGCTAGACCAGCTTGTTATTTGCCGTCAGATATTCCTATAGACAGGCAGCCTCACTCATCTGCCCGAGAAAAAATCGGAGATTCATTATCAGTTGATTCAGAGGAAATCTCGCTCGGTAACGATGTAGGCAAATTAAGACAACCTACAAAAAGGAAGAGAAACTGTAGCCTACACCCGCACAAGATTTTCTTCGTCAGGAAATCGAACATGTCAAAAATAAACAGAGTTCTCCTAATGCAACGTTCTTCTGACTTAGGTAACGTTATTCTCGCGGAGGTACAAAAAGCAAAAAAAAAAACAAGTTACTTTAATTGAGAACAAGCTGTAGAAAGCGAAGAAACTATGCATATACAACAAAAAGTCACAAGAGAAGAAAAAAGCTGTTATCAAGGATCTTCAAGCAGCTTTTCCAAACGACGCGTCGCGACTTTCCAGAGACACTGCAGGGAAACCAAAACTCGACAGCATCCAGCCTGAACTGTTGAAAACAATTGAAGAAATCGTCATAAATGCTTAAGGAGCAGATGAGCGTCGTCGATGTGAAGTACTTCGTTCATGTCGTACACTTCATGATCTGCACCAAGAAGTACAATCATTGGGATTTAAACTGAGTCGCTCTGCCCTATATCTTCGTTTGATACCACACAATATAAACACAGCGGAAGGTAGAAGACATATTACTACTGTTCCTGTCAAGCTATGTCGGGCTGAATCAGATCTGAAAAAGCAAAATCCAGATACGTTTTGTAAGGCCAGCATCGATCACTTGAAAGAACTTGCTTGCATCTTGCCACAACAACATGTCTTTGTACTCTCAATGGATGACAAATGCCGTGTACCCTTAGGACTGACGGCAGCAAAAAAAGCAAAGTCGGATTTCGATGCACCTTCTATATAAAGTGCGACTACCAGACCACGACTTTGTAAAGGCAGTAAGTCACAAGCTTATTCCTAGCGCATATGCAGGACTTGCAATACGTTATGGTCAACCTGCCGATCCAAAGAAACTCTTATACTCTGGACCAACATTTATTGCAATAAGATCTGCCAAACATGTTCATCAACAGCCACAAGTCACAGTTATGATCTTGATACGCTGAATAATTTAGAAGAGTTTCGCACGTAAACTCGTACGTCGAAGGGTGAGATAAAACCTGTCTTCATAATAACCAGACAAAAATCCAAGGTACGAAAAGGTTCAAGCAGAAGCAATTCTTTCTTTCCGTAAGTAAAACTTGGATCATTGTACATCGCAACAAATGCTCCTGGTCGCTCAGCATACAATGCTGTAGAGCGTCTAATGGCACCTTTAAGTAGACAACTTGTTGGAGTATTGCTTCCACACGATACTTATGCAAATCACCTGGATCCATCCGGAAAAACGGTAGATAAAGATTTAGAATCAGCTAATTTTCAAGCTGCAGGTGAGGCGCTAGCTGACGTTTGCTCCAATTCAGTAATTGATGATTACCCTGTTATTGCGCACTACATTCGTCCTGGCACTTCAAGAAGATAAAGAATCCGTCACTGAAGAGTGGAAAACAGTTCATATGCGATGTTCGCAAGATCTCTCGATGTGTAAATAGGGATTGCTATTCCACATGGCGGTCACATATCATTCTTGTGCTTCTCAAAAGATTCATGCCACCACCTTTTCCTGTTATGGAAGGAAACACGCCTGCGGCTGATGGGAAATTTTTACCACTGTTTCCAACGCAATTACTGCAATTATGTGGAAACCTGATAGTACCAGACTTTCTTAAAGGATTTGTTGACCAAGATTTACCGTATGATTCATACCTACCATCCATAAAAGATACTGATGCCATTGGTCAGAGGTATTGTCGACCTGGTGGTTTGTATGTATGCAGTGCAAAAGCCCTTCGCAACCATAAGAAGGCATGTAAAAAGAATTTGGAAAGCAATACAAGTCACGATATTATTAAGTAAATCCGTCCGCTCAGAATTGCTGCAAGGAGACAGAGAGAACTGATGGCTGAATTGCATAAAAATGAGTGGTTAGAAGAAGAGGAATGTGATCTCTCTGGTGTTAAAAAATCTTTAATTGAAATGGAAGAAACAATACCTGTATTCAGTGTACAGCATGCTTCCCAACCAGTATGGTTTGATGGTGTTTAGATGTATGGTTTGATGGTGTTTAATAATAAAATGATTAAAATGTTTTACAAGGGGACTTATCAGATTGTGTTCCTCTAAATGTTTTAACCATATATTTTAATGTATTGTAGATATATATGAATAATTCACCAGAAGATGTAAAGGTAGCATCTGGGGAGGGGGCGGGAAGGGGTTGTCAAAAGCTAAATAAATATAACATGAAGGGGGGAGGGGATCACCAAATCTCAGATTTTAGCTAATGTTATGAATGGCCCCGTACTATTAGAGCACGTGTCATTGTTTCGATTTCAACCATTTTAAAAATGGTTCATTCCCGGAACTATATTTATTGATTGGCGGAAATAATAATTTATATCCGCTTCTATCTTGTCATTAAGATTTGTATGAGATATTACTTAATATATCTCTCCATTGAAAATTGCTAGGTGGGGTACCATTGAACAGGTACCATTTGTGCACGTGATATTGAACAGTTTTATATAATACTGGCTGTTTTACCCGGCATTGCTCGGGCTCTTTTTTGAAGAAATGTTGCAAATTCTGTTAGTTAATATCCAGAAAACGAACACGTGAAGAAAGATTAAAATCTTTTAGAAAACATTCATGTTTTATATTTTGCTAAAGGGACGTATTTGGAGACGCCATCCATTGGGAACTTTTTCTAAGAAATCTTTTTGAATTTTGAACATGGAGTTTAACTATTTAAATTGAAAGCATTTTCGTTGCTCGGGGTCAAATTCGAAAAAATTTGATTCATCTGAATGTAAATGTACAGCTAAAATGAACACATGAACAAAATTTAGAATTAATAAACCATAAAGAAATGACATAACCAAGTACCAAAAGGCTAAATTAAATAATTCAACCATATTTTTCAACTAGCTTATGTTAACATTGAAAGTTTCTAATAGACGATAATGATACCATTAAACCACCTATCTTTGAACCAATTTGAATTATCATTAACTTTACGTTGTATACATGATTACACATCGTTGAAAGTTGTCTAAAGTATAGCATAGTTTAATACATTAAAGTTCCACTAAACCAGGTGCCTTTGAAACAATTTCGACTATCATTAATTTTATGCTATATTCATTCATGTCATCTCATTCCATGATGTTTGATATATAATATACTTTAACTTAACATTGAAAAATCTAAAGAATTTTAAAGGTTCCACTAAACCAGGTGCCTTTGAACCAATTTTGACTATCATTAATTTAACGTTGTATCGTTCATGACTTATCATTCCAGGTTGTTAGATATATAACATAACAAATCTAAGCATTGAAATTTCCATTGAAAAATTGAGAAATTTCCAGTAAACCAGGTACCATTGGTATTATTTCGACTATCAATAGTTTGACGTTATAATCATTCATGACACATCATTCCAAGTTGTTTGATATATAACATGTCATATCATAACATTGAAAGTTCTAATGAACCATAATGGTTCCACTGAACCAGGTGCCTTGAAAACAGTTAAGACTATCATTAATTTCACTTTATATAAATTCATGACACATCAATTCAATTTGTTAGATATATAACATGCGAAATCTAAGTATTGAAAATTTTAATGAACCATAATGGTTCCACCAAAACCAGGTGCCTTTATTACAATTTTGATTATCATTAATGTTACGTTATATACATTGATGAGACATCACTCCAAATTGTTTGACATATAACATGCTATATTACAGCATTGAAAGCACTAAAGCTCCATAAAGGTTCCACTAAATAAGATGTATGAAAACAATTACAACCACCATTAAGTTCAGGTTATATTTATTCATGGGACGTCAATTGTTTGATATATAACATGCTAAATCTAAGCATTGGTAGTTCCAATGAACCATAATGGTGCCACTAAATCAGGTGTATTGAAAACAATTACGACTACCATAAATTTCACGTTATATTCTTCCATAAGACTTCACTCCAAATTGTTGGATATATAACATGCTATATCTCAGCATTGCAAGTACCAAACAACCATAGTGGATTCACTGAACCAGGTGTATTAAAAACCAGAAATAAAGGCCTGTTTCCTGTATCTTTGAAAAAGGCGTTGATCTGCCCAGTTTTTAAACAGCCGATAGTAGTGACTTCAAGTATTATTGACCAATCACCATCTTCCCTTCCATATATAAGATCATTGAAACCACCATATTTATTCTTATAAAATGAAAACCTGTGGTCAAAGTTACCGGACTTCCAATATGGAGGAAAGCCTGGGACTACCTCGCAAGACCTCTATTTATCGGTTGTGATGGAAGCGGTTGAGGCGATTGACCAGCATAAAACTTGTATTGTAGTCATGGTGGATATCGCTATTGTAATTGTTTTAAAAGCACCTGGTTAACATAGTCCAGTTGAATAATTTGGTCGAATTGTTTAATTTAGCCTTTCAGTATATGTTTATGTCATTCCTTTATGGTTTATCAATTCTAAACTTTGTTCATGTGTTCATTTTAGCTGTACATTCACATTCAGATGAATCAAAATTTCTTCGAATTTGACCACGAGCAACTAAAAAAGCTTTCAATTTAAATAGAAAAAATTTATGTTCAAAATTCAAAAAGATTTCTTTGAAAAAGTTCCCAATGGATGGCGTCTCCAAATACGGCGCTTTAGCAAAATATAAAACATGAATTCTTTTTAAAAAGGCAGTGACTACGTACAGCGCAACCTTGTACGCCATCTACCAACAGCTTCAGACTCCAAACTTTCTCTAATTTCGAAACAAGCAATATGGCAGATTCCCATCGCTCAGTGGAAAATACTAGCCGCCACTTCTACAATACTCGTACGTGGACGCCAACGCTTCGCTCACGGCGACCCCGAATTACAAACATACCCCCAACATAACCGGTTACAGGGGCAGTTGGTTTCCCCTTCTACAATACTTGTACGCGGACGCCATCGCTCCGCTCCAGCGTCCCCGACCGAAACCTAATCTTTCTTCATGTGTTCTTTTTCTGGATATTAACTCACAGAAATTGCAACATTTAATCGAAAAAGAGCCCGAGCAACGCCGTGTAAAATAGCTAGCAATCGCAAAAATTCATGTTTAAAATTGAAAACACTATTTTTAAAAAGCTCCCAATAGATGGCGACACAAAATTGAAACTAATTTTGCACAAATCATGCTCACAAATCATGCACGAAAAATTGTTTTAAAATGCTCCCAAAGAATGGCACTGCCATCTGAATAACGATTTTTATTGAATAATTTCGCAAAAAAAATTTTCGAGATATGTCAGGTAGACAGTGCTCTTTTCCTTGCTTTGAAGCTCAAGTGTGCATAATTTCATGAAGATCAGAATAAAACTACAAATTTGTATAACTAATCTTTTTATATACAGTGAAACCTCTATTCTCGACCACCTCTTTAACACGACCCCCTCTTAACTCGACCACTTTTCCTTGGCACGGAATTAATGTCTCATAGGTATAATGCATTTTTTCCCTCTTTAAGCCGACCACCTCTTTACTCGACCAACGACCATCCATTTCAGGCACCAACCATCAATATACCCTCTTTAAACCGACCAGTAGACATGGCAAAATCGAGTCAAGATTGCCATGACTTGATTTTGCCATGTTTACTGGTCGGTTTAAAGAGGGAACATCAATGATTGGTGCCTGAAATGGGTGGTCGTTGGTCTTGGGATTGAAGCGTTAATAATGCCACTTCCTCTAATTTAAAGAGTATGCTCATTTTTTTGAAGGAGGAGTAGGAAACTGAGCATTGTTCAATCTGTTTCTTTGCTTTGTGTATCAGTGGCATTCACTCACACCGCTACTTTATCTTACAGTTAGGAAGAGCTCAACATGTGATTGCAGTTGAGAATGCACGTGTTGGGCTCACTTTACATCACTTTCACTCTTCACATCACATTTCAATTTCTGTTGTCAAAAAAGAAAACTGTTGTCATCATGTTAAAAAGAAAACTTTGTTTTTTATCGCTACAAGACCAAGTCAAAACTTGCTGCATTTGTTTGAAGAGGTGAAAAAAGAATATCAACAAGTTACAGTACGTAAAATGTTGAGCAGAAAAAAATAAACTTCAATGTTGCAGTTTTTCAACAAATAGGGGGAATTTTTGATCCAATAATTGGGATCACTTTTATTGCTCTGTATTAGGTATTAATATTTTGTTTTCACGTATTGTTTATTTTGAATAGCCACATTACTGCATAAAGTTATGAAAATTTCATTAAAATTCATTAACTAAACTTTAGTCCATTATGCAAATCACTAAAATAATAAATGAAACCAAAAGAGTAAGCTTTGTATATCATCGGATTATATCCTTATAATGTTAAACAATTGAGACAATGAAACTTTATAAATTACGCTTCCCCCCAGTTCTTTAAGAAGACCACCTCTCCAAACGACCACTATTACGTGGAACCATTGCTGGTCGGCTTAAAGAGGTTTCACTGTATATATATAGATTTATCCCCTGAAGAAATCCTCGTCGTCCTCGGCCGGGATCGAAGCCACATCTACAGGAATCAGAGCAACATCACCTGGACAGAAGGCCTGATACGGAAACGCCATACACTGTTACATCCTCACTAGTCGACCATTGTTAATCCTATTTATATCAATAATAAGCCCTAAATTTGGTCGACTAATCATGATGTAACAATGTATGTCGTTTCCGTAATCAGGCATTCTATCTAGGATGTGTTGATCAGAGGACATCACGCAACCACTAAGCCTTCGAGGCCAATAAGGAAAAGTGTAGTCTTCTGCTAGACAGAGAGTATTGCCCACGCAAATGGCCAGGGAGCGCCAGTATTCCCATCCTGTATTTCTTCATCCATGACCATAGCCAAAGTAATTTTTATGGCCTTTTGTTGCAGAAACTTTGCTGTGCATTGTAGGACATAACATACTGTGCCCGCGCCACGAGAAGGCGGCTGCGTTTTCAAAATCTCTCACATAGTGCGCTAGCTGCCTTGGCCAATCCATTTTGCTAAAGGATAGGAGTAGTATACTGCAAAGTTACTCAGGGCTTGGAAAAAGTTATTTTTGTATATGGAAATTCGTGCAAAAATGGTAAAAGGGAAAAGTTACATTCTGAAGGAAGGAAGGTTGCTCTGAACGTCATTTCATATTTTGATGATGTTGCGAAAAAGAAATTAGAAGCCATCCCTGTTACTACAGAAAAATGGATTGGCCAAAGCACCTAGCGCGCCATGTGAGAGATTTTGGAAATGCAACCGCCCTCTCGTGGCGCGGGCACAATACATTGTTGGTACGTGCATATCTTAGGCTCATGTCAGACAGCCAAATTTTACCATTTCCCCATTGGGCCAACCTGACACTCGGCACATTTAAACCTTTCCCTGAACCTAACAAACATCTGGTCCAAGTATGAGCTCAAAAGGATAAGTGGTTCAAAAGTTTTTAGAACATTTACAGACGCACCCTGAGCCTGAATTTTTATATGTAAAGATTTGTGACTAATTCGTGCCATGTACGATGATTAACGACTGACGAAAATAATAATGATTTGTTTGATATATTACTCGATATATCTTCCCTTGAAAATTGCTAGGCGGGAAAATAGAGGTACCATTTGTGCACGTGCCAATGAAGCAATTTAGATAATATGTGTAACTGGTTCGTGCCATGAACCATATTCATCGACTGACGAAAACAGATTTTGAAAATCTTTCATAGCCTTGGAGGAGTTAGAGTTACAGACAGACGGACAGACGGACAGATGGAAAGACAGACACGTTTTCCCACGCTCATAACATAAAGCACCTTTCGGTACTTAATAAAACAAAAATTCTCAGCCAAAATAATCTTTTTGTCAACACAGTTGAGCACGTGTCGTAAAACTTGCCTAACCCGGATGCTAAGATAAAAATTAATGGAATTCTCCAATAATAAGCGTGATCGACTGGACATCTGAAAAAAGCAATCTCACTGGATTGTAAGGAAGCCGAACAACTTTCACCTAGGTAAAATTCTTTTTGCACCCGACTGTACACCAATAAACAAATATTACATACCTGAATTTTTTGTACACAACGAAATTTAACACACATGAGAAAGTTTCCCAAATGAGTGTCCTTCCTTTCTGGAATACAAATGATTATTGTGAACTTCATATTTTAAGAAGGCTTTCCGGTTTTAACATAATCGTCGGGTTTGCCGCATAAGATATTCCAAATACGAGGGGAGTTCAATAAGTAATGCAACACATTTTTTTCTGAAAAAGGGGGCTGCTTTATTCAGCTTTCAAATACACCACGTTATTCCCCAATCTTTTAGCTACACAACACTATTTTTCAACGTAATCTCCATTCAATGCTACGGCTTTACGCCACCCTGAAGTGAGGGCCTGTACAACTGCACGGTACCATTCCACTGGTTGATGTCGGAGCCAACGTCGTGCTGCATCAATAGCTGCTTCATCATCCGCGTAGTGCGTCCCACGGATTGCGTTCCTCATTGGGCCAAACAGATGAAAATCCGTCTAGAATGAGAGTCATCGCATGTTCCGACATTGCAGGAGTCAGAGCTGTGCACGGCCGGCCAGATCGCGGGAGATCAGACAGTTTTGCTTGACCTTGCGACGATGATGACACACGCTTTGCCCAACGACTCACCAAGCTTTTGTCCACTGCCAGATCACCGTAGACATTCTGCAAGCGCCTATGAATATCTGAGATGCCCTGGTTTTCCGCCAAAAGAAACTCAATCACTGCCCGTTGTTTGGAACGCACCTACATTGTAGACACCACTTTAACAGCTCACTATAGCGCTGTCACATATCGGACGTCAATGAAACTTTACGAGACGAAGCGGAAATGTTTGAAAATGTTCCACAAGAAATGTCCAGTTTTTTCAACCAAAATTGGCCGAGAAAAAAAATGCGTTGCCTTATTTATTGAACTCCCCTCGTATATTTCATGGAAAAACGTTAATCCACAGTCAAAGCAGATAAAGCAGCGATATATTTCACGGGTTTGATTGTTTAAATTTATTTTCAGTTACATTCCTGTAATTTATTTAATTGTTGAGCGTTTCACGTTAAAGCGTGACTGATGAGACTCATTCAGTGCCCAGCAAAAATTGTTTATGTCGCCTAAAGAAGTTTTCATTTCAAAAAGCATGTGTTGACACTGATCAGAAACAATGGTCGTTTTGGTTCGAATCCAGGTCGCAGAATTTTTCCTTCCATTCTTCGATAGAAAAATCATTAAATCTTGTTTGGAGATCATTTCCAGTTTATGTTTAATTATTTAAATTGTCGTTTTATTTAAATTGTTTGCTTTTTTGTTTCTAATGACTAGTCCATTTATTGTTAGCTTATTTTTTTTTATTAATTATGTGTTAATTAAAACGTGCAAACATTTCTGTGGATTTCGTCACTGTACAATATTGAACTCATTAAAAATTCACAATGGATTGCAGTGATTCTATGATAAATTTTTCGAATAAAAGCGCATTCTCTATATTTTTGTGAGTTACTTACTCGGAATGATTGTCGCTCGTGATGATTGTATAACATCAAAATCGGTGGATCACCGAGTTTCTTTTATGCTATTTTTGCATTTGGTGATGTCTTTTCTACTCGTCATAAACCAACTGATTTCAATTTTATTATTTTCTTAGACTTTGGTATTTTACTTACCTTCTATCTTCCGATTTAATTCTGGGCGTTTTGTTAAATATCTTTCATCTATTAAAAATGAAAACGACTATATTAATGAATATATCAATTTAAATAAAGAAGGTACTAAATCTTAATAAATTATTTGACAGAAATATGTAGCGTTTGTATGATTTAAGATAACTTTTCAAAGCACCTCCAATTTTTTATTTTATTTTCAAAATAGTAATTTTTTCTCCTATCTATCTTCAAGAAATTCCGCAACCAAACGCGCTGAGTTTAGTGATTTAATACGTTTTCATGTAAGTAGTCACTATCAGTGGTACGCTTCTACTTCAGACAAACGTCAATCAAATTTGTCTTCTGCTATGTATAAGTGAAGGTGAGGAGAAAATAGATTTTGGCAGTCTTTGAAATTTAACAGATTTATAATCATAAATATCAAATGCATTATACAGAGTGTTTCTAAATGATCTCCCGTATTATACATGTTTATTACTCAAAAATTATTACAGATTTTAACCTGATTTTGTTTATTCACGAAGAAAAATTCAAAAAATTTCTTAGCATGCCTTAATAAATTTCTGAGTGCCCCCCATTTATAGCGCGAAGGACGTTAAAGCCTAACTGGATTTCCTTCCATGTTCGGGCTAGCATTTCGGGGGTGATTTCAGCGTTTGTTTCAATTATTCTGTTCTTGAAAGTTTCAATGTCATCAACATTAGTCTTGTACACTCTGTCTTTCACATATCCCCAGAAGAAAAATCCAGAAGGTTCGCATCGGGTGAGCGAGGGGGAGGGATTTGCCCATCCCTTCCAATCCATCGTCCTGGAAAGTTCGTATCAAAGCACTGCCTAACTTCCAGGCCCCAGTGAAGAGGTGCTCCATCTTGTTGGTAGACTGTTTTGGGCTGCAGTTCTTCCACCTGTGGAATCGGGTAGTTCTCCAGTATAGCTAGGTAGGCTGCAGCGGTAATAGTGTCTTCAGCGAAAAAGAAAAGTCCGATTACTCGATCGTACATTTAAGCGCACCAAATGTTAACATTTGGGTTGTCGCATATATGCTCCCTTAGAACGTCTGGGTTTTGTGGGCCCCAAATGCGGCATTTGTCGGTTTATTGCTCCAGAAGTATGGAATTTTGCCTCATCAGAAAACAAAATGTCTTCAAGGAAGGTGGGATCGTTGTCGATTTTTTTAGAGCATATCCTCAGCAAACTTCTTGCGCTTCGGTCGGTCATCTGGCTTCAGTTTATGCATCTGAATCTTGTAGGGTGTATGACGAAGGCGGTGCTTCACTAGTTTATGTACGGATATCGTCAGCATATCCGGTTGACGAGCCGCTTGGTGAAGTGATTTACGGGGACTACGATCGAACGCCGCCCTGTGGTGTCGCTGATGGTCTACCCGCACACCTTTTTGTGTAACAGGCTGCCTGTGTTTAAAAAAATTTTCATGCCATAGCTTAATTGATTTATGATTTGGAAGATCCTTTTTAAACTGTAATCATCGGCTTAAATTCCGCAAGCTATACGCATTGAGCTGTTTCTTGAACACTTGCATTGTTTACTGCGTTTGCAATGCGCCAATAATGTTACCACGCGCCAACCGCGTGTTTCATTATCATCTCACGCGAGGATAAGAATCTTTGAGTTTTCTTTGTGAAGAGAAAAAATTCACGTTAAAATCTGTAATAGTTTTTGAGTAATAAACATGTATAATACGGGAGGTAATTTAGAAACACCCTGTATAAATAACTTATACAATGTTTTTGAAATCAGCTCTTCATAACCTTTAACATCGAAACCACATGTGCCCCATTTGAATAGAGGAGGCAAGGAAGTCTTATATTACCGTGTGGTGGACGAACAACTGACACTACAGTTATGTGTTGAAGATTATAGATAGAATTAATAAGAACACATTCAATAAGTATTTATCAATTCTAGCTACTTAATTCACTTAATGATATACTTGCAATGTTATTTACTCGAAATTTGAAAAGATGAAAAGCCCTACTACTAAATTCCACTTCACGTGAATCGCAACGCACGAAGCAATGATACCCCATGCACTTGCAATGCTACTGGCATATGAAAGCTGAGACTGATAAAATTGTATTTGGTTTCGATAAATATTAACAGTCTATAGTCTGTCCCAGTTATCTTGAGCCCAAGTTCGAAATGCGCAAGTGCCTCTGCGCATGTGTCCCGTCGCCGTGTTACCGTGGTGACGCGCGCCTGTTGGGTCCTTTTTATCTTCATTGGAGCAGTCTCCACGTGAGTACATGTAAAACGTAAACAAACGTTAGCGAAACCTATTGACAAATTCAGAAATATGTGAACTATGTGAGTCGCGGAAGTACTTCTACGAAATTAAAGTGCGCAAAAGCACCTGCGCATTTCGAACTTGGGCTCAAGATAACTGGGACAGACTATAGGAGAAACTGTGAGCAGTTGTAAGGTAGCCAAAGTAACGGTAAAATTAGCGATCAGATTTCGGATATTTAGATAGAAAATGAATACGTTACGTTTCAAGACCTGGTACGGAGACTTGGAATAGATCAGGCTTGGAAACCAACGCCAGCTGCAAACGATGAAACCAACAACAACAAGACAAAAACTACAACTACAAAACAGTCAAGCTATAAATAAAGGAGAACATGTGAGTTGGTCACGGAAACAGTTCTGCATTGTTGTTGCACGTTTAAACATTGTTAGCACTGGCTTGAAGCACAGGGCGGAACTAAAAAGTCACCTCACCATTGTTGTCTGGGCAACGATCTTTATTTAAATCTTAACTACACATACATATCTCGTTAATCAATCACAAATTATTAATTACAAGAATGATTTTACCGCCAGAACCGATAAAAGGAGCAGATCTTCGTGTTAAGGCACCGAGACATCCAACATAGATACCATGACTTAACCTTACATTTTAAACTTTAGAAAAAATATATAAATAAGAAAACTAAATTGTAAATTACTGTTTAAGTAAACTAACGTAAGGAGAGAATTAAAACGAACTAACTTGAAGACCTGAAATGTTAAATGGAGAGAATCTTTCCATCTTTCTATCTATCTTCTATCTATATATATAAAGAAGGATGTTTGTGGGTGGGTCTGTCTGTCTGTACGTTTTTTATACAAATCTACAATTTAATTCCGATCTTGATGAAATTACGCATACATGACCTTCAAAGCATGAGGAAGGTCACTGTCTACCTCAGATTTCGGAAAAATAATAAATATCGATAAAAATCGATATTCATGGTTATGGCAAGGCATATTAATGAGAAATATCTCGTGACCAACAATGCAAGGCAAAGTATGTACAACAATAGGTATCAACAATGGTATCAGCACGCAATTCACAAACACACTGCATGAACCAACAATATATATCTCATGACCAACAATGCAAGGCAAAGTTTGTGCAACAATAGGCCCATTGTGTTCGCATCAACAATGGTATCAACGCGCAATTCACCAATAACAATGAGCACAGAATGATGATGTAATGGTAAAGCAATCTTTCCAAGAATTATAACAATGAACATAAAATGATGATGTAATATGGATAAGTTTCAATTTGTAACAATGCATAGAATTCCTGTTATTCAAGCTTTTCTTAGACAAGAAAGTTCTTAGTACTTAACAATTTTTTTGAAAATCTTTAAAAATGATCTGTAACTGAAGATAATGGAGAGTTAGCAGACTATTGAGAAAGAGTGGAAAGACGACAGAGGAAGCACTCCTTTAGCTCCGTGATGTATTGAGCAAATGGTAAGCAAGTAAATAGAAGAATCGGCGACCGTTAGACTGCACAAAGTGATGAATGGCCAAGTTTTGCTTCAACACATCGAGAGAAGAGTGGAAATTGCAACAACACTAAGTATACATCTGAGGTAAGATTACGTGAGTAAGAAATTATTTAGACTAGCAGTGGCATTCTTGGAGAGGTCCAGCCATTGTGAGCCTTTAAAAAGATTTTTTTCGAATTTTCATTAAGAATTTTTACTGTATTAATTCTAAGCATTTTCATGTGTTTATTTTCAAGATATTGCAAAATTTAATTTTTTGAGATTGTTCTGTTTACATCCAAGTGTAATTATCCCGGGCAACGCCGGGCACCTTTGCTAGTATATATATAAAGAAGGATGTTTGTTTGTTTGTTTTTTATACAAATCTACAGTATTATTTCGATTATTTTTCACTATTAATTATTTCGATCTTGATATAATTTCGCATACATGACCTTCAAAGCATGAGGAAGGCCACTATTTAACTCAGATTTCGAAAAAATAATAATTATTGAAAAAGTCGATATTCATGGTTATGGCAGGGCAAACTATTGAGAAATAACTCATGACCAACAATGCAAGACAAAGTTTTTGCAACAATAAGTATCAACAATGGTATCAACACGCAATTCACAAACACTCTGCAAGGACCAACAATATATATCTCATGACCAACAACGCAAATAAATGTTAGCGCAACAATAGGTATCAACAATGGTGTCAACACACAATGCACCAACACTATGCAAGGATGACCAATATATGTCTCATGAGCAACAATGCAAGGCAAAGTTTGTGCAATCTAGAATTCAATGCATAGAATTCCTGTTATTCAGGCTTTTCTTAGAAAAGAGAATTCTTAGTACTTAACAATTTCTTGAAAATCTTTAAAAATGATCAGTAACTGGAGATAATGGAGAGTTAGCAGACTAATGAGAAAGAGTGAAAGACGATAGAGGAAGCACTCCTTTAGCTCCGAGCTGTATTGAGCAAATGGTAAGCAAGTAAATAGAAGAAGCGGCGACACTAGACTACACAAAGTGATGAATGGCCAATTTTTGCTTCAAGACATCGAAAGAAGAAAGGAAATTGCAACAGCATCAAGTGTACATCTAAAGTACGATAACGTGAGTAAAACATTATTTAGACTAGAAGGCATCCTTGAAGAGGTCCATCTATTGTGAGCTTTTAAAAAATTTTTTTTCGATAAATCAAGTCCCGATATATCACCTAGAACGGATTTTTTCAGTGAAGATGAAAATTCCTGTCTTTCGGATTTTTCTTAGAATGGATAGTCCCTTCGCTCTATATTGTAGTGATTGAGTTATTATTTAACCAAATTGGAGGTTTAATTTAGCTTTTAGAGGTTGTTCTGTTTATCTACAAGTGTAATTATTTCGGGCAACGCCGGGTCCTCTGCTAGTACTTTATATTTTTGAACAAATAAAAGTTTTTAATGTCTGGGCATTTCTACATAGTGTTACATGCAGTGAGCCTCAATTGGTGAAGTCTTCCGTTTAAAGGGAAGACTACTAAAGCGTTTCTTCGTTACAATCTACAAGCGATTGACTACTAGCAATTTGCAAATTGTCTAACGCAATTAATTATGGATATTGTTAGACTAAACAGCAATATCATCTTGATAACAATAAGCAATGGATAGCAATAGATCTAACAACTCATAAGAAGTTAGGTTATATATTACAAGCTATATCATAGCATTGAAAGTTTCCAAGGTAAGATATCAAAAAAGGAGGGAACCTACTTCAGTGACGAGAGAGAGAAGCCAGCTAAAGAAAACTTTTCGTTATTTGACTTTGTCTCTCATCGCTGAAGATGGCTACTTGGTAGCCGAAATAAATACACGATGTTTCAAATCACCTAATGGATTGGAGGTTCCTCCCCTTTTTGGTTGTTCAATTCCAGTATGTCAGCTTAATTTTAGTTAAGGTAATAAGTTAGACGAAGAGTATCCAAACAAACATATCTCATGATGTCGACAAGTGAGAGAATTCATACTGCATCGGGTGTGGAGCAGGTTAAAGTCACCCGCGTTCGGGAGTTAGGCAGAGGCTCTCGTTCGGAAAATAGTCGACAGTCTCCCGGCTGTTATCTCGGAGCAATGCCTTCGAGAAGCCCCACCAGTGCACTCGCTATGCGCTGGGGAAAACGGTTGGCGGCAGCGTATGCCTTTACCCAGGAGGAGACAATGGAATCGGGTGCTATCAATCGGCACTTGGAACGTATTCTCCATGACATGAAAGGAATCAGAGTTAGTGGAGGAAGCCAAATGTTATCGACTGGACATCATAGGTATTACCTCTACAAAACGTCCGGGTTCTGGAACTGTGGACCTAGAAGGAGGGTGGAAACTCTTTTACTCAGGTGTCGACCCTAACATGACTGCCCAGGCGGGAGTGGGGATATTTCCAAGTCCGCTGATGGCAGATTATGTTGCAGATTGGACCCCCTTAGGTGGAAGACTGTGTCTCCTGATGCTTCAGATGAGGAAACGGTATCTCTCTCTATTCGTTGCATATGCTCCGAATGCAGTCAAAGAGTACCCACTCTTTGTAGATGAAGTTGATGCTGCTTATAGCAGGAGAGGGAGTGCAGATTCTGTCACCCTGGTGGGCGACTTCTATGCACACTAGGGGCTGATAACCAAACGTGGAAAGGCGTGATTGAAAGGAATGGTGAACCCGATTTAATAGCGAATGGGAGATACTTGTTGGATCTCTGATGCAATGGACCAGAAGTCACTGATTGATTTTGTAATCGTATCAGCCGACTTTTTCAGATCAGTGTGAGAAGAGGGGCAGAACTCTCAACTGATCACCACCTTGCTGTCTGCATTTTGAGGTTCTCTGGATCCATGCCAACCAAGCGAAATACTAGGTTCAGACAAACTTAGCGCATCAAATGGGAGGCACTGGAGGATAGAGCTGTGAGGAAGACCTTTGCAGATAACATACCTTCAAGTTTCAAAGAACTACCCAGCGAACGTGATGCTGCTAAAGAGGAGTGGCAGTTGTTTAAAACTGCTGTGATTACTGCGGCTGCATTGTGTTGTGGTTGTAAGCGGCTGAGTGTGGCGCAGGGCGGTGAGAAAAAGACTGCATGGTGAAACAGTGAAGTCCAAGAAGCTGTCAAGCCTATTTGCTATGGCTTGCAAATAAGTCAACTTCGAGACGAGTGCGGAAAACTGAGGCGCGAAAAGCAGCATCAAAGATAGTATCAACAGCTAAAGCCAAAGCCTGGGAGAAGTTCAGGGAGAAATTAGAGGCAGATTATGGTTCGGCAAACAAGGTATTCTGGCAGACCGTGCGTCGTCTCCGCGGAAAGAAGTCTCTTTCATCACAAACTATTATGAGTTCAGATGGGAGGCTTCTGAGAACGGAGGAGAGCGTATTGCGTAGGTGGAAGGAATACTTTGCATCTCTTCTTAATTCGGTGATAGCAACAACTGAGACACATTAGGTGCACCTTGGAGCGGAGAACAGTAACGGTAGTATCACTGAAGCAGAACTGAAGTGGGCAATAAGTTCTTGAAGACTGGCAAAGCTGCAGGTGAAGATGAAATCCTGTCCGAGATGTTAAAGGCCTTATATCGGGGTGGTACCCTGTGGCGGACTCGAGTGTGTCAGCTGGCTTGGATATCTGGACAGGCCCCTATGAAATGGCAGACAGGAATTGTGATCCCTATCTTCAAAAAGGGAGATCAGAGAGATTGCAACAACTATCGAGGCATCTCTTTGCTCAGCATTCCTGGGAAAGTGTACGATAAGTGCCTGAAGAAGAGAGGTCGGGAAATAGTCGACTCTAAACTGTTCGGGGAGCAGTGTGGTTTCCGACCTGGCCGAAGCATGACGGATCACATCTTTGCTCTAAGGCAAATCTTTGAGAAATCCGGGGAGTATGCAAAAGAGGTCTATGCTTGCTTTGTAGACCTCGAAAAAGCATATGACCGAGTTCCTCGGAAGAAGCTCTGGCAAGTGTTGCAAGAGTATGGAGTGGATGGGCAATTACTGGTGCTATCATGTCTCTGTACGAAAGCTCTGAGATGTGTGTCCGGTTAAATGGCATTAAGTCACGACCGTTCACCGTGGGTGTTGGACTCCGCCAAGGGTGCGTACTGTCGCCTCTCTTGTTCATTATCTTTAGACTGTGTGCGGACTGGATAGACAAGGGCAGCAGAGGCGACGAGCGTATTTGTGTAGGCGACTGCCTTGTGGAGAGGTTGCTCTTTGCTAACGATCTTGTCCTCCTTGGGTCTTCTCGCACGAACCTTCAGCATGAACTAGACCGGTTTGCAGCCAAATGTGAAGAAGCTGGGATGAAGATTAGTGTGGCTAAAACTGAGGTTCTGGTGTTTTCAAGACAGCCTGCTCCGTGCGCTCTCCATGGTAGGGGAGCCTCCTTGAGACAGGTAGAGAAATTCAATTATCTTGGGATTGCATTCACGAGTGATGGACGGCAAGAGAAAGAATTGGATGCTCGGATCGGTGCAGTGTACTGTGTCATACGTGAACTGCAGCGATCCGTGGAAATTAAACGCAAGCTGGGTAATAAAGCCTAGCTTTCCGTCTTCAAATCTATCTTTGTCTTCATTCTCACCTATGGTCATGAGGCTTGGTTAATGACGGAAAGAGTGCGATCGCGGGTAAATGCGGCTGAAATGAGATTTCTGAGAGGTGTGGCAAGTGTTACTATACTAGATAGAGTGCACAGCAGCTCAATAAGGGAGTCTTTAGGTGTTGAGCCGCTACTTCTCCGCATTGGGAGATCTCAGTTGCGTTGGTATGACCACGTGATACGGATGCCGCAAACTGGTCTTCCTAACCAGTTGTTATTTTCCAAGCCGGTGGGTAAGAGACCAAAGGGTCGGCCTAGAACCAGGTGGCTAGACTACATGGAGAATCTGGGTTCGAGTCGCTTGGGTATTACCAGGGAGGACATGCGCCTGATGGCGGAAGAACGCGATCGCTGGAGATCCTCCATAGGGCTGCTGCCCCCGCGACCCTAACGGATAAGCGGGTTTGAAAAGTAAGTAAGTAATAAATGTAACCAATAAGACACGTTCTACTAACAAGGGAATCCATCGAACATGTATGTCATAGATTTTCACCAAATTGAAATATTTTACTCATCTGAAGCTACTATAGATGCTTGCAAAATAAGAGAGTGAGAAATTGTGTTTCTTTCAAATTAAACCGCGAAACCGAAAACATTTCAGCATACATAGCCATACAAAGAATCCATTGTTGAAACGGTTTGGTTATGAGGGGTTCCCTTGTAAGTTAATTTTCACTTTCGTTAATTATTTATTACATTCATTCATGGCACATCGTTTAAGAGTTATTTGATATATGCCATATATCAGCAATGAAGGTTCCAACAGTACTATATGGTATCATTAGGACACGTGCTACTAAACCAATTCACACTATAATTAATTACTCGTTATATTCAGCCATGACATGATGTTACGAATTGTTTGCTATATTACATACCATATCTCAGAATTGAATATTCTAACGGCACCGTATGGTACAATTAAGACACGTGCTACTAAAACAATTCCCACTATCATTCACTGCTCGTTATATTCAGACATGACACGTTGTTACGAGTTGTATGATATACTAGAAGAGGTACCCGGCGTTGCCCGGGATAATTACACTTGAACAAACTTTTCCTTTTATTGTTGGTCATGAGATATATATCTTTGGTGCGTGCAGAGTGTTTGTGAGTTGCGTGTTGATACCATTGTTGATACCTATTGTTGCACAAACTTTGCCTTGCCATGTTGGTCATGAGATATTTCTCATTAATATGCCCTACCATAACCATGAATATCGATTTTTTATCGATAATTATTATTTTTCCGAAATCTGAGGTAGACAATGTCCTTTCTCATGCTTTGAAGGTCAAGTATGCAAAATTTCATCAAGATTGGAATAAAACTGTAGATTTGTATAAAAAACTTACAGACAAACAGACCCACAAACATCCTGCTTTATATATACAGACTAGCAAAGGTACCCGGCGTTGCCCGGGATAATTCCACTTGGATGTAAACAGAACGATCTCAAAAAATTAAATTAAATTTTGCAATATCTTTAAAATAAACACATGAAAATGCTTAAAATTAATACAGTAAAAATTCTTAATGAAAATTCGAAAAAAATCTTTTTAAAGGCTCACAATGGCTGGACCTCTCCAAGAATGCCACTGCTAGTCTAAATAATTTCTTACTCACGTAATCTTACCTCAGATGTATATTTAGTGTTGTTGCAATTTCCACTCTGATCTCGATATGTAGTAGCAAAACTTGGCCATTCATCACTTTGTGCAGTCTACCGGTCGCCGATTCTTCTATTTACTTGCTTCCCATTTGCTCAATACATCACGGAGCTAAAGGAGTGCTTCCTCTGTCGTCTTTCCACTCTTTCTCAATAGTCTGCTAACTCTCCATTATCTCTAGTTACTGATCATTTTTAAAGATTTTCAAGAAATTGTTAAGTACTAAGAACTCTCTTTTCTAAGAAAAGCCTGAATAACAGGAATTCTATGCATTGTTACAAATTGAAACTTATCCATATTACATCATCATTTTATGTTCATTGTTATAATTCTTGGAATGATTGCTTTAACATTACATCATCATTCTGTGCTCATTGTTATTGGTGAATTGCGCGTTGATACCATTGTTGATGCGAACACAATGGGCCTATTGTTGCACAAACTTTGCCTTGCATTGTTGGTCATGAGATATATATTGTTGGTTCATGCAGTGTGTTTGTGAATTGCGTGCTGATACCAGTGTTGATACCTATTGTTGTACAAACTTTGCCTTGCAAGTATTCAAAATTTCATCAAGATCGGAATAAAACTGTAGATTTGTATAAAAAACGTACAGACAAACAGACCCACCCACAAACATCCTTCTTTATATATATAGATAGATTACATGATCTATCTTAGCAATGAAAATTCCAACGGTACCATAGGAATTAAGGCACGTGCTACTAAACCAATTTCCACTATCATTAGTTACTCGTTATATTCATTCATGAAACGTTGAAAGTGTTGTTTGATATATTGCATGCCATGTCTTAGCGACGAATGTTCCAATGATACCAAATTGTATCTTTAGGGCACGTGCTATTAAACCAACATGCCACAGTTTGTCATTGGAAATTTTTAAGGGGATATCATACTGGTACTATTAAAACACGTGCTATTGTACTTATTCCAATATTTATTGATTGATGAAAACAGAGTGTGAATAAGGTAATTAGTTTGCAAATTATCCTAGTAAGCACGTTCCCTACGAATAAAAAAATTCTTGTGGTTTATGCACCGACCACCCGTTTCTATAAACTGTCACGTGCATCCTGCACGAGCACCATCTCAACAAAGTTTAGAACACGCGCAGAGCCGAACCGAATAGCTCATCACACGTTTTTCGCAATGCAAGGATGATTTGTCTCTTCCAGTAATTTACTATACGCACACTCTCTATGCAATAGAATCTATTGCAAAGCAATACATGGTTGGAATTGTGTATACAAACGGACAGAAGAATAAACCAATCACATAAGCATATTTTCTACGAAAATGTGCTATAAAGGAGCATATGACTTTTGCGATATGAATTCAAATTGAAACTAATTACCGCGCAAAATGGCATGTAATATATAAAACGACTTGGAATGAGGTATCATGAACGAATATAACGTAATATTAATGATAGTCCAAATTGGTTTCAAGGAACCTGGTTTAGTGGAACCATTCTGGTTTAGCGGAACCATTATGGTTCATTGGAACTTTCAATGTACCACCCTCTCCTTTAAAGACGTCACACTCTAAGTCAACCCACCCATTTCAACAAACAAAAGAAATAAGCTTTAGTTACACCCCTACTTAACGGTTTCTAGTCGTTTCGTCACACATTCAGCTCGTTGCATTCACTTTGTTCCAGAAATCTAGTAAACTAATAATGACAATGGAAAGTTGCAAAAAAAAATTAATAAACTAAACAAGAATGATATTCCATTGCGATCGAATTTTCCTTCCATTTTTCAATTGAAAAATCATTAAGAATGATATTACCGCCAAAGCGGCAGATAAAGAGAGTACATTGTCGTGTTATAGCATTATACATGATATATAGAACTAACCTACTTTTTAAAACACTTTAGGAAAATTATATAAATATGAAAACTAAATTGTAAATTACTATTTAAGTAAACAGATGTACAGAGACAATTTAAACGAATAAACTTGACGAACTGAAAAATTAAATGGAGAGAGAAGTTATTTTTTAATATATTTGATCAAATAAAAGTTTTATTTGTAGGCATTCCCAAAATGTTAAATGAAATGAACCTAAATTGCTGAAGCATTATGTGTTAGCATATATTATTTTTCACACTGAATTATTTAATGTTTTTTCGTTTTCATCTACTACTGAAGTAAGCGATTTAGTTTTAGATACTACTGGATTTAGTTTTAGATATTATTATCCCTAACAGCAATGTGCTCTTGATACAAATAAGCTATGGCTAACAAGAGTTCTAACATCTTGTAAGGAGTTGCTTGATATATTACACGCCATATCTTAGCACTGAAAGTTTCCAAAAGTAACATATAGCACCATTGAAACATGTACTACTAACCAATTCCGACTACCATTAATTACTCAATATTTTCACTCACGACACATTCTTATGGATTGTTTGATATACAGGGTGAATACAAAAGTCTGAACCCCCCCCCTTTTATATTTTGAACCGAAGCAGATAAGTCAATTTTGATGAATCCAATGAAGATATAGTTGTGGGTGGCCTATCCCATGGTGCACTTTTCATCATCCCAAATATTCAAATCAGGACACATTCAAAATTTATCTCAAAAACCGTAAGGGATAGAGAAAAAAAAAACAATTGCAAACTTGTTCAGCATAAAAAAACAAACAAAACAAAAAAAATCATCCAAATCGGGCCAACCAATCACCCACAATCACATAGTGAACTGTTTGTAGCTTACAAACAGTCAGAATGCAAAGGAAAACTGAATATTGATATTTCCACCATGTAAAGCATGCAAATAAAAAAATTAACATAAATTACCATACTCACATTCACTTTTAAGCGGAAAACCAGATAAAAGGCATGTTTCAGGACACAGAAGATAGAACAATTCCAGGATGGCAAGCTACACTGTTCCGGAAATGGTCAACATGATCTTCTGCTTCGGAGAGGTAAGGAGAAACCTACATGCTGCAGTTAGGTTGTATCAAGACAGATACCCTAACGAACGCCATCCATCTTATCAAACAACGCCCCACATTATTCAAAGATTCGAGGCTAAAGGGAATGTAATGCAGAACGAAGACGACCAAGGGCACAAGGCGACGAGGATACAACATCACTAGTTCTGGCTGGAGTTGCTGCAAATTCCCACACAAGCAGCAGAGCATTTGTTGCAGATGTTGGGTGCCATCAGAGAACTATTCTCAACATTCTACACGCACATCATTATCACCCATACCATATTCATTGTCATCAGGAGTTACTGCTATTGGATTATGTAGCTAGGACCGCCTTCTGCAACTGGTTACTTACCTGCCTGGATGAAAATACAAACTTCATTCATGAGGTGTCGTGGACAAATGAAGCCCAGTTCACCAGGGATGGAGTTAATAACAGGCACAACAATTATCATTGGGCAGACGAAAACCCATGATGTCTGTGAGATGCAACTCATCAAGTGAACTGGAGAATCAATGTGTGGAGTGGCTTTTACAATGACACTGTGGTTGGACCGTATTTTTACGATGGGACACTGACTGCAGAACGCTACTGGGCTGACATTCTCAACGTGGTAGTCACAGACTTCATTGACAATTTGCCATTGGCCTCCTATCAGTGCACGTGGTTTCAGCATGATGGAGCTCCTCCACATTACGGGTTGGTCGTTCGCGAGCGTCTAAATGAGATGTTTGGACAACAATGGATTGGCCGAGGAGGACCAGTTCGTTGGCCATCCCGCTTCCCTGATTTTACACAACTTGACTTTTTCTTGTGGGGATACCTGAAGGACAAGGTTTATGCTACGCAGCCCGCCTCAATGGAGGATTTGGTTCAACGAATCCAGGAAGCGTGCCGAGGAGTGACACCAGCCATGCTTGCCGATGTTTTGGCGTCAGTTAGGTTCCGTGCCCAATTGTGTTATGATGCCCACGGTCGTCACATCGAGCATTTTGTTGATTAACATTTTTTAAACTGTTTGAAGTAACATGTTTGTGTAGTGTGACTGTTTGTAAGCTACAGACAGTTCACCACGTGATTGTGGGTGATTGGTAAGTCCGTTTTGGATGATTTTTTTGTTTTGTTTTGTTTGTTTTTTTATGCTGACCAAGTTTGCAATTGTTTTTTTTCTCTATCCCTTACGGTTTTTGAGATAAATTTTGAATTTTGAATCCTAATTTTCTAGGATTGACCGTAAATAGTAATTGACCGTTTCTATCTCGTCATTACTATTTGTTTGATATATTACTTAATATATCTCTTCACTGAAAATTGCTTGGTGGGGTCGTGCAGGTACCATTTGTGCAGGTGATATTGAACGAATTTAGAAAAAATTTCTGACTAATTCGTGCCATGTACCATATTCATAGACTGACGGATATACTAATGAATAACTGCTATTATCTCGTCATTACGATTTGTTTGCTATATTGGTTGATTGATTGATTGATTGACTGCTACCAAAGATAAAGATAAACGTAGCTCGGTGCCACACAGGAATCCCCACCAGGGCAACAAGAACAAAGACAAAAAGACAAATCACAAAATAAAATCAAACAAAAAAAACAAAAACAAGTCAGGCAACTGAAATGCCCAGGACCGATAGAATTTTAAAGAAATCGAGAACGAAAAAGAAGCATTTGATTTCTAAAGAAGCCTTTCATTGTTATGAATTAGATGAGATTGCTAAGGATGCCTATGGTTGCTAAGCAAGGCGTACTTCTAAGGGAAACGTATAGTTCAGACTGAATAAAGTTATATGGAGAAAGCAGCATTTGTCTATAGATTAGAGCATATACGAGTCCTTTAATTTATTAGCATTCCTATTAAATAATCTTTCTTCAAAAACAATTGCCAACAAATTTCTGCGTAAGCATGTATCATTGAAGGGATGAGTAGTTACTAGCTATTTGCCTAACACAAACTGACTTTTGATAATATAAGGAGGAAGTAGTTACATGCCATATCTTAGCAGTGAAAGTTTCCAATAGTTTCATAATGGTATCATTAAAACACGAATTATGGAATCAAGTTTAATTATCATTAATTTTACGTTATATTCATTCATGACACGTCCTTGCAAGTTGTTTAATATATATTACATGCCATATTTTATCATTGAAAGTTCCAATGAACCATAATGGGTCCAGGAAACCAGGTTCCTTTAAAACAATTTCGACTATCATTAATTTTACGTTATATTCATTCATGGCACATCATTCCAAACGTTTGATATATTACATGCCATATTTTAGCATTGAAAGTTTGATATATATTAGTTTGATATATATTACGTTCCAATGGATCATAATGGGTCCAGAAAAAAAAGGTATCTTTTACCCGATTTCGAATAATAATAAATTTGTTATATTCATTCATGGCACATCATTCCAAGTCGTTTGATATATTATATGCCATATTTTAGCATTGAAAGTTCCAATGGTATAATGGGTCCACAAAAAGCAGGTACTTTTAAACAATTTCGACTATTATTAAATTTATGTTATATTCATTCATGGCACATCATTCCAAGACGTTTGATATATTAAATGCCATATTTTAGCATTGGTAGTCCCAATGAATCCTAATGGTTCAACGAAACAAGGTGCCTTTGAACCAAATTCGACTATCATTAAGTTTATGTTAATATTCAATCATGACATGTTATTTCAAGTTGTTTGATATAATACATGCCATATTTTAGCACTGAAAGTTTCCAGTGGACGATAATTGTACCACTAAACCACATACCCTTGAACCAGTTCTGACTGATATTGACCATCAAGGAAGACGATCACGTGTCTTCACTTAATTCACAAGTCTTTTCTCTGCTATTTAGCTATAGAATCGTATAGGGAGAACAGCATTTGGCAATGCACAGGCCATTTATACATGGAAATGTATAGTAAAAAACATGGTCCCCTATATTATTTTTGACGTTTTTAGTAGTTTCTGGCTGGATCTACATCAGATCTTCCGTCAGCTTTCAAAAGTGCTATTCGCATATCAAACCAATTAAGATCATTACAACTAAAAGTTGCGAAGTATGTTGATGGGCTTTGACATCTGATTTGGGCTATGAAGTCACTTAATGCTGATCTCCAATACGAAGAACAGCTTCTCAGTTTATTCATATACAAGTGGACATCTTCTACTTGCGCATCTGGACCTTCAAAATTCTTTCCACAAGCTGAAATCATTGATTTGACTCTTATAATATTCAGACATTGACAATGTATAGAAAAGGTATTCTATGCATGGGAACCTGGCACCATTGCCTAATATTCGATATTGATAGTAGTCTAAAGGTGTTATCTTCACCGGTCTTGGTTCTTTCAGTTCATTCTTCCCACAAGAGAATAGGTGAAACCAGGCAAATTCTCCGGATTTTAATTCATGAGCTTCATTTACAATATGAGGTGTTTTTTGAACTATTTTATTCAAATGTTCGGACATTTCAACTCATCTTCAACATTTGGTTGATGGTTAAATGAATGAAACTTGTGGAAATTGGAATAATCCCATGAATTCTTATGTGAATTTGACTATACTAAAAAAATAAGGACCAATTTAATAAAATATACGGTTCAAAAACTTTAAAAACTCTGGTTTAATGGGTAACATTACTGATGTCTGTACAACAAAATCATTATGCTGTGTTCTGTTTCTAACTTGTGGTTTTTCAGGAACCTCATCAATCACTTCCTCTTGAACATCTAACATCAATGGAATCGAACGTGTACTGTTCATTGCTTAATCCAGTAGAAGGTTTACATATTCTTAGAAGTTCATTATTATTATCACATTCAATAATACAAGCCTTACCATTATTTGCTTTTGATTCCTTTTCACCGCATGAGTGAGAATTAGTAAAGTAATATTTGTCGTCATAATGAAGCACTCGAAATGATTATGATCTAGCTCAGAATATTCCAGCACTGTGATTATTCCAGCAAATAGGGCTTGAAGTGCAACTCTTAAAGTTATTCCAAGTTCGCTTCTATTTCCCACTCTTCTCTCGATGTCTTGAAGCAAAACTTGGCCATTCTTCACTTTGTGTACTCTAACGGTCACCGATTTATCTATTTACTTGCTTACCATTTGCTCAATACAGCACGGAGCTAAAGGAGTGCTTCCTTTGTCGTCTTGCCACGCTTTCTCAATATTCTGCTAACTTTCCATTATCTCCAGTTACTGAAAATTTTTAAAGATTTTCAAGTTAAGTACTAAGAAATCACTTTTTTAAGAAAAGGCTGAAGAACACGATTTCTATACATTGTTACAAACTTATCTACGAGGGTTGGGGCAACTATTTTTTTTCTTGAAAATACCAGGTTGGAAAATGTGACACATACAGACGAAAGGACAAGGTGTTATCTACAAGTGTGGACAATGAATAGCACTGAAATATCTTAACACACTAATATATTACGGTATTATACAGGGCAATATGACTTTCACGTTGCAAAAGAATGACAACACAGTACACAAAGTTGACATGACAAATCTGGGCCTATAGACCCTCAAAGTAGTCCCATGCTACTGTCACCACACGCTGCCAACGATGTGGGAGGCACTGAATAACATCAGCCTCAGAATTTACCGCACCATTTGCCGCCTCATTACGCAATATCCTTTGGACGGTGCGTTTCTCGATGCTACTTGCCCTCTCTAACTCCAGTAGCGTCCATCGCCTGTCTTTATCCATGAGCTGCCCGATGACGGCACGTGCTAGATCGGTCCGCACACTGACCAGTCGTCCCGAACGTTGCTCATCACTGGTTGACACACGTCCTTGCTGTAACTTTCCTATCCACCGTGCTACTGTACGGTATGGTAGGGAATTATTCCCAAGGGCTTCCACTAATTCACTGTGACATTCCATTGCATTTCTCCCTCGGAGAACGGCTATTTTGATGTAAGCGCGCTGCTTAACACGGGTTACTTCCATCTCGCACGGCACTCGCCAACTGACTGATTTCACAGCCCTCGCTGCGCTACTACCAGCTATCACAGAGCCATCTCTTGTTCTGCATACACACTATGCCTGCAGAACTTCCACACGACACATATACGTTTGTGATCCGCTCACATATCTACAAGAAAAAAAACAGTTGCCATGACTTTTGCCCCAACCCTCGTATACTGCATAAACTCTGCCTTGCATTGTTGGACATGAGATATTTCTCATTTATATACCTTGCCATAATCATGAATATCGATTGTTATCAATATTTATTATTTTTTCGAAATCTGAGGTAGACAGTGACCTTCCTCATGCTTTGAAGGTCAAGTAGGCAAAATTTCATCAAGATCGAAAAACAAACTGTAGATTTGTATAAGAAATCACAAACAAACAAACCCACAAATCCACATACATCCTTCTTTCAATACAGTCTGTAACATTGCTATGGAATCAAGGCGTATTTCAAAGTAACTTTTCAAATTATTCATATATCAAAATGCTGAATGTTACATGTGTTTGTAAACCATAAAGATGTTTAATGAAACAAAAAAACAAAAACATTGTTTGATCAATAAACAAAAAAATCCATTAATTAACTGTAACAGTTCTATGAAATCAAAAATAAAAGCTTAAAGAAAATACAATTCAATATTTAGTTGAACCACCTTTTGCTGAAATTAATTGAAACACTGTTAGGCATTGATTCAACTAGCTTTTGGAGAACTGGAAGTTTTATGTTGTCTCATGCCTCTAAAATAGTGAGTTTCAGCTCGTTAACATGATCAAACTGTTTCTTTTTAGCATAAATTTTCGATACCATGATACCCCATAAATTTTCTATGGGGTTTATGTCCGGGGTTATTGATGGCCAATTAATTACTTCCATTTTTTCATCAACGAACCATGTTTTCATTGCTTTTGAAACATGGCAGCTTGCGTTGTCTTGTTGAAATTTCCAGGTTGGGCCACCAATCAAAGGGCCAAACGGTATTAAATGATCATAAAGCAATGTCTGATACTTTTTGGAGTCCAATCTTCCTTCCACAAACACAAGATCTGATTTTCCGTTGTAGCCAAATGCTGCCCACACCATGACAGATCCCCCTCCAAAGTTCCTACTGAACTGAAAGTTGGGAGTCGTCCTCAGATTATGCCAGTAACATGCATTTCTGTCTGGTCCGTCTAAGTTAAACTTCTTTTCGTCAGAGAAAACGATGTTGCTCCATTGTTCCACCCAGGACATCTTATCTTTAGCCCATTCAAGTCGTGCATGTCGGTGAGCTTCTGTTAGTCGTGGTTTTCTAAGACATTTGGTATACTTGACGTTTGTGTTGTCGTGAAGACTTCTCCAGACAGTCTGGTGGGACACTACTACAGGTAGAGCAGCTGCAATCTGTCCTACTGATAATTGTTCTTTCGTTGCCATACGAAATATTCTTCTGTGATCTCTAGTGTTGAGCTTTTTAGCCTTAGATCTTCTTTTGGAAGTAACATAATTGTCACACTTTGACAAAAAATTATAAACTGCTATCTGAGATCTTCCTATCTTTTTAGCAATTGCTCTTTGACTTAAACCTTGAGCATGAAACTTGATGATCTTTCTGATTTCAAGCTCTGTCAACACTGATCAGCCTGGCATTGTGGTGAAAGAAAACATCTACTTTCCACTAACATAAATAACTTCTGCAAGCAATAAAAGGTAATTTGCATATGGTTCAGTTCCATTTTCAGAAGGTAGATACAATATTTTAAAGGTTTTCACTTCTGATTCCATAGAATTGTTACATTAAAAAACTGACTTTTATGTGTATTGTTTTTGAAATTGATGAAACTGAATTTTTAATACTTTTTCTAAAATGTTAATAGGCTAAGAGTGCTGTACACAGGTAATGGTTATAATATGTAATAAATATACAACGTAATCAAAAATTATGCATCGATTCCATAGCAATGTTACAGACTGTATACAGGGTGAATACAGTAGTCTGAACCCCCCCTTTTATTTTTTGAACCGAAGCAGATAGGTCAATTTTGATGAATCCAATGAAGATATAGTTGTGGGTGGCCTATCCCATGGTGCACTTTTCATCATCCCAAATATGCAAATTAGGACACATTCAACATTTTTCTCAAACACCGTAAGGGATAGAGAAAAAAACCAGCATAACAAGCAACTTGATCAGCATAAAAAAAACAAACAAAACAAAAAAAAATCATCCAAATCGGACCAACCAATCACCCACAATCACGTGGTGAACTTACAAACAGTAACCCTCCACAAGGAAAACTGAATGTTGATATTTCCACCATGTAAAGCATGCAAATCAAAAAATTAACATAAATTACCATACTCACATTCACTTTCATGCGAAAAAAAAACAAAAGGCATGTTTCAGCACACAGAAGACACAACAATTCCAGGATGGCAAGCTACACTGTTCCAGAAATGGTCAACATGGTGTCGTGATTGTGGGTGATTGGTTGGTCCGATTTGGATGATTTTTTTTGTTTTGTTTGTTTTTTATGCTGAACAAGTTTGCAATTTTTTTTTTTCTCTATTCCTTACGGTTTTTGAGATAAATTTTGAATGTGTCCTAATTTGCATATTTGGGATGATGAAAAGTGCACCATGGGATAGGTCACCCACAACTTCCTATTCAGTGGATTCATCAAAATTGACATATCTACTTCGGTTTAAGAAATAAAAGGGGGTGGGGTCAGACTTTTGCATTCACCCTGTATAAAAAGATTCTCGGTATGTCTGTCTGTCTGTTCGCTATGCATTTAAAAATGGCTACACCAACCTTGATGATATTTTTCATTGTAATTTCGATGGACCCTGGGAACGTTTAAGGTAGGTCATGGTGGAGATATCGCGCTTCATGAATAGCGCACTTTACAATTCGTTACCCCCCCCTCCCTAAAAGAGGTTAACATGGTTAATTATGTAGTGCCACACAAGTAAATATGTTACGTTTGTAGTGCCACACCCGGGGCCAAAGATATAATGGGCCCCAACGCTGAAAAGTCACCTGACCATCTTCGTCCGGCAAACAATCTAACTTTCATTATTTCCAACAAACGAAAAAATACTGATTGTAAAATCCAAGATGAAAACAAAGATGATTACATTATTACTCTGACTAGCATGGTCAGGTGACTTTTCCGCGCTGGGACCCGTTATATCGTTGGGCCCGTGCCACACCAGTTAATGTGTTTAGTATATAGTGCAACACCAGTTAATATGTTAACAAACTTTCAACTCCCCCTTACCCCCCTTTGGATTTTTTGAAAAAATTTTAGATTCATGCATTTTCACCAACTTTACGTATGTGTACAAAATTTCAGCAAGATCGAACTAGTGGAAGGGGTTGAAATATTGATCACAAGATTTCATCCACCAAACATGATCCAAATAGCGAAAGTTATATAAGCGTTTTAAAAATTATGTATAACTGTAAATAATGGCAAAGGTGATCGGAATAAACATTTTTTTTAAACAAAGCAGGTCCGAATTTGAACGCTAACTGAGATACGAACAGAAATAAAAATGCCGCCACCAAGAACAAGTTAATAACTCAGGTTCAGCAACGCCTAGAATAACGAATTTCGGAGGAATAATAGGATACATAAAACTGTGTGTACTGTTAAAATTTGCTCGTACTTTAGGAGTTATGCATTCAAAATCGTAACAGTGCTCACATGCCAGTACTAACCAGCACGTGTTACGAAGTTGAGTGCGTACTCGGAAACTGCTCGTTGGAAATCTATCAAACTTTATCGGTATACGGAGTTATATGTACCCTATTATTCTTCTAAAATTCATTATTCTAGGCGTTGCAGAATCAGAGTTATTAACTTGTTGATCTTGGAGGCGGTATTTTTATTTCTGTTCATGTCTCGGTTATAGTTCAAATTCGGGCCCGCATTGTATTAAAAGAAAATGTTCATTCTGGTCACCAGTCATTGTCTACAGTTATACACACTTTCTCAGATTCACCCTGCATAGCTGACAAGGAAGGAATATTGTATTTATTCCGCTGGTAAAAACACATTACCTTTGTTTTATCTATGTTGACCGTTAACCAATTTAGGTCATTCCAGCATTTTAATTCGAGTAAAGACTTTATTTACAGACGGTAAGAACTGAACTATGTCTGAGTGCTAAATTAAGAGACTGGTCTTATCTGCATAAAAAATAATCTTAATAGGAAAAAAACATATAAGGTAAATCATTGTTAAACAAGTTATAGAGAAGAGGAGAAAGTATCGATCCACTGTTCATTGTTCAGAAAGGCGAGGGAGATGGCTAGGTCCAACTTGAACGCAGCATCAGTGGAATCATCCATCAGGAATCGCACTGACTGGTAGGAAAATTTAGCCGGACGGAAATGGCGTTTAAGAGACCGCAGATGGATTGTGCGAATGGGCACTCATAAAAACGTGAACGATGGCTTCTATGACACAACAAAACAGCATACAGAAGATCCGACTACTCTCCTATAGATGGAGTCGCTGGAGAGTAAAAAATACTGCCACTGGTAATTGAAAACAGTTCTATCGAAGGCCAAAGATTTGATTGCCTTCAACATGGCTGACAACTGAAAGATGTCGGTAGCCTAGTCGGATTGCTGGAAAAACCATGATAGAAGGTTACCCAGTCTTGTGGGTCTAGTTGTCTAAGTCCTAGGATAAAGTGACTAATTTTTGGAAATTTATTGTAAAACGTAGAAGGAAACGGCAGCCTGTTCACCTTCAAAAAAGAAGTGCAGATGCAGGAACACAATATTGGCCCACAAAGGTAGAGGAAAAAGGAAAACACAAATCAATTCTGCTAATCTGGCTGCAACGACACACTGCCAGAAGTCTGGAAGCTGTAATCACCCTTTATCAAAGGGGCTAAAAAGAAGTTCACTTCTCAGTGGAAGTCTATTAGCCGTACTGGCGATTTAAATACTGAAGTAATGGCTCCAAGTGAAAAATATGTAGGAGGGGGAATAATGGACACTGCTGTCTGACATCTTTTGACAGTTCGAAGTTAGATGAAATGGAGCCATTAATCGCCACACATAATATGGCAGAAGCATACAGTGCGGAAATGATCATAGCAATATTCCGAAGATGAAACATTTGGAAGAAAAATTCGTTATTCACCTTATCAAAGCCCTTTCCTTGATCGAGACTCAAAACTGCAAGCCTTTGTTTGCGAGCTTGTGCTTCCTCCATAACACAACGAATAGTGGTGAGGTTATCAGACATCCTGCATGATGGTATTGAGTAGGACCGTCCTGGAACGAAAAACTCGTCGGTGAATGTAGTTTAAGACGTTGATGAAATACCCGGGTATACCCCAGTGAAGACTTTATAATCCTTATTAAGAAGGGTTATCGGCCTCCACTGGGTCACTAGTTCCTGATCCGGTACTTTGGGGAGCAGGATGATATTTCCCATGACGAAGTCCTATGTGATGAAAGAAGATTCTTGGATTATAGAGTTGAATACTCGAACCAGGAAAGGCCCAAGAAGTTTCTATGTCGCATTGAAGAAAGCATATGTGATGTTATCTATGCCTGAACTGGATATATGACGGCCATCCATTGACAGGAACTTCTTGACTTCATCTTCAGAGAAGGGAGGAGTGATAAACAGGTCAGCATCCTCAGAAAAATTCTCAGTGCCTCAATCCACTGCTTTGTAGCATCGCACAGAACAATTGTGTTGCTGAATTATGAAGAAAAAAGGGAGCGGAAAGCTGATAAGATGTCGGAGTCAGAATCCACTTCCCCATTTTCCACCACCAAGCGATGATATCGTTTCTTATTTGACACCTCAGCGAATGCAGCTGATGACATGTGCATGAAGTCTGCAGCCCAAGTAAGTTTGGGCCTGAGTGCGAGCGCTGGCAGATTTGTGGATCATTAGAGCATAGATCTCACTCTTCACCTGACGAATCTTAGCCATATACTCCTCAGTAGGGGTGAAATATGGGAAGAGTCTCAATTCTCTTGCAGCATGAGAAGATGGTGACGACGACATCTGGCAACATCCAACCCAATCTTACAATAAAACGTTTAATTTCAGTCTTTAATGCGAACCATGAAGCTAACGTAGGAGGCAAATTGTGGAGGTGTTTTTCCACAAACTGAACGAACATGCCCTTGTATTTTTCGTCGTCAAGCAGAGAAACGTTCAAAACCAGTTACGCTGAGCAGCAGTAGCTGAGATGATGCTGGAAATGGAGGAATCAACCACACTATTCAACCAGGTAAACCAACAAATGCATTGTCGATGAGAAATAAGTCCAGCCTCGATGACAAAGAGGGTCCTTGATGGTAGGTGGACCCACGCAGGTTACTTTCTGAAGATCGTGTCCATAAATCAAATAATGCACTTTGTTTATACAGACTATGCACCGATCCAGACAAAAAGATGTTGTTAACGTCTAGATGACAACCAAAATCACTACAGGCAAAGATGAACGTAGAAAATTGTCAATGTCACTTTAGAAAGTGTTTCTTTGCCCGCGTACATGGTGCTTACATATTACGCAAACAGAAATTGACACCAAATGTGAAGATGTCCAATGAGACTACTCCACTCGCAATCAAACACAGTTTGACACCAGGATGGAGGGATTGAAAATGATGATTGCACACCCTTGCCCAAACGGTTTAAGAGTTGATGAAAAATTTTCCATGCATGTATTGACTACATAGGCCAGAAAGCTCGAAGCAGTTTTGTGAAGGGGTTAGCTTCACCTTTTGGAGAAGAAGAATGTCTGGCCTGTACACGGCAATAAATGTCGACAACACCGATTGGTTAAAGGAAGAACCAAGGGAACGGACATTCATTGAGATCAATTTCGACTCGAAGAGGAAGAGTAGCTGCGATGGTGGCTAACGCAGCTATCTTGCTCAGAAGAAGAAACTGCAATCCCGTCCTTTCTGCTATGTTGCTGTCTGCTCTTTTTCTTGCGAGGACTTTTAGCCATCGCAAAATGCTCCCGCTCTATTGACGCTGATGAGCTCACATTCCCAGCTGATGATGACATCTTAGGTAGGCAGAAGAAGAGCTGGAAAATCCTGCACTCCAAACACCGATCCAGAACTGAAGGAAATATCTACGTCATCTTCTGCAGAACCTCGCGTCCTCTACCATTGACATATAGCTTGATGGCTGTGGAGGAGGAACCAGTTCCTGTACTTCTGGAGGCAGAGGTGTTGGCATTTCCTCTCTCTCGGTTCCAGAAGAAGAGGCGGCGGAGACGATATTGCTCGCAATCTTTGAGGTGGAAGAAAATACGGTGTAGCTCTGCTGGGCACAGGTGGTCCCAGTGGTATCATCAATGGTGGCTGCTGGAACGACATTACTGCAGGCGGTGATGGTATTGATGGTTTTTGCCCAATCTTCCTAACGTGGGAAGATGTTTTGCAGTACCAGCAGCACTGCCTGTGCCCCTTGTATTACACGAAGACATGTTCTCCGTAAATCACTAGGGTCAGGAATGTCTCTAGAACCTCATGTCCAAAAGAATATCACCATTTTTGAGAAGAGGAGATTCGACGTGTTCAGGGTACGACACTTTCAGCACCTCCCCGTAAGTCAGACTTGAAATCACCAGCAGTGATGCATTCCGGCCATGGACAGCATAAAATAGGTGAACAGTACTTTGTCTAATCTTACTGAAATTAGCAGCCACAACACGGTTGGGAACTGCCTCTGCAAAACAGTAACAGCAGGAAAGCCAGAAGGGAGAAAAGAGCTTTCCTGTTCATAGATCTCCTTCATAAAAGAGTTGACGGAGAACGGCCCATCAGCTATCATCATCATCCCCATATTATCCATGGTAAGGATGAAAAAAGAAAATCACAAAAGTTTGGGGGAAAGAAACCTCCCCCAGGGTCATTAGGGGGGAGGGGGCAGTCACTCACTTAGAAAGGGTCACTTTTATAATACTTGATTGAAAAAGTCAATTCCTGGTGTGACATCCACCACCCCCAATTCAAGGACCTGCGTCCAGCTCCTACAGGTAAGTGCCTGGGTTTGTGTGATGCCAAGAGTTCGAGGCCTAAAATGAGGTTGATAACGACATGGAGATGTGAGGTTATAACTTTTATTCGCATTTACAAACACTGTAACAGGATGCACAAAAAAACATCAACCCAATGGCAAGGTTTAGACATACTGCAGTGCACTGTTTACCTTAGGAGCCCTTATATCAAGCATGCATTAAACTATATTCTATAAGTTCAGTATCTCAATATCCCTTGGTGCAGTCATATGGTGCGCACAACATGTTACACACAGGTTAAAGAATTATACCTGGTTTAAACACGTGAGATAGCAACCATGTGCCTGGTTATCCGCTTGGTAGAGTACGCCCAGAACCTCCGCATAAAGTATTCCTCTTAGTAACGCTACTCCAGCGCTCGGTGTTTCTTTTGTTACCACCGGTGGAGAAGAAACACGGAAACTCCCCCTGGCCGATTCTGAGTGCTCCAAATCAGAGGACTTGGTACCATATCAAAGGAACATCGCCGTCTGACATAAGGAATAGCTGTCCTAAAGTTTTGCACTAGGGACTACTACCTTACCAAAATATATGATGCACTCCTGCATGCCACACCATATGATGACACCACAATTGTTTCATACATTAAAATAATTCTTAACTAATACAATTGT